>OY282603.1:14594431-15194431 GCA_958298965.1 Chrysolina haemoptera
AATTTTTCTGTCAAATATTTGACATGTGATAGTTAACATTTTGCTTTTATGTATAAATAGAATGTTATTTTTCATATGAAGGGAGATAATATTTCATAATTATATAGGTATTCACTAAATATTTCGAATGTGTCTGAAAATATTTTGAGAACTTGCATTTCAACGATGAATAGGTCCATCGGTAAAAAATGTATATCAATCAAATCTATCTATGCTTGACTTGATGAACTTAATATTTGAAACAATTTTATTCAACTTAACTTTTCGTGAATACTCGGCTGAAATTTTCAAGAATTCCTTTCCACCTCACTTCCCAATAGACAATCCGCATGGACCAATCAAAACTATTTTAGTTCTGCGTAATGTGCAATGTAATTTTAGGTTGAAAATGTCGCAAAATGAATTTTCCTTTCTCACATACAAACACCGCCACTAATACCAACGCGTAAATGTCATTATATCAACAAAAACCATTCATGGCCCACTGATGTTACAACTTGTTTTCTCTCAGAATAATCTACAAGTCAGTTGAATTAACCATTAATTTAATATATTTTGGTGTGAAATTTTCTTGCCGAATCCCGCTGGAAATTTATCTCGTACATGCGCGACTCGGGTAATTTTCAAAAAATTCATGTACTCGAAAAATTTCCGGCAATAATTCAAGCACTAGGGTGATTATAAGTGAACATTTTTCCCCAAGTTTCATGTGACTTTCTTTGACATTTTTTGGTCAGAAACAGTTTCAATTTGGCCAAAATAATTATTTCAACAGTTCTGATTAGCTTCTAGGTTTTGTAGTCTTCTTTGTTTGAAATCTCCAAATCTTTCAACTTCGACTGCGACAGTCATCTTTGGTGTCGTGATCGGAGAACTCTTCCTGACTGAGTGTCAGTGGATACGCCAAGAAGAGTAATTCGACCTCGCTACCAAAGACGACTGCCACAGTTGCAGTTGAAAAGTTCGGAGATTTCAACCGAAGAATACTACGGTGAAAAGCTAGAAACCAATCCGACCATTGACGCCAGCCGTCTCAAAAACGGTAATTTCTGTTTTTTCCAGTGGAACAAATAACAATTTTCTGTATTTATATGTTTAAGAGAAATTTATAAATGACCGTTGCGAGTTAATAACATAGCAGACTATAACTACGGAGTATCTCATGTGATGGTACCGACGATAAATGGATCATGGTGGTCGTGATGATAGAGCGTTCGACCTGCCAAAAAAAAATCATATGAAATCTCATGAAAAAAATAAAAAAATATAGACGAATCATGAGAATTTGTAAGGATCTAGTGGAAAGTCTGTAACCTACACGTACGTAACCCTGGCATATATACTTTTTGGAAGGTTGTATGAGGTTTAAAAAGTAGATGTTATTTATAAGCATACCTGAATTTATAGCATACAAGTTTGTATGTGGCGGTGGTTGTTTAAGGAGACTATCAGATTCGATGAGGTATTTCCCTTTCCATCACAACGATATTATGTGGTCATTCTCAAGCTTGCCAACGTATCAGAACTCCGTGAAAATTCACAATTCATCACCTTATTGGGTATCGTATGAAGAAAGATAATTCAGGGTTCGATGGTTTTTATGAGGAATTTCATATCCAATTTCATTCATTCATTTGGATAAGGAATTCCTTATCTAAATTTTTGCGATTTCTACAGTGACCGCCAAAAAGTATGTACCATATAGAACAAAAGTTGATTATTAGAGTATTGGAAAAACGATTCTTGGGAAAAGTTTGCGCATGCCCGATAACCTAAAAATCGATTTTGACACATGTCACGTGATCGCTGGTGTATATTTTAAAGAAATTGCTATTTTCAATTTTCTCTCATTATCTTTTCGTATATGTGTAAAAAATTTAATTTTAAGCAACTTTTTCATATAACTTTTTTTGATATCTTGCCATTTTACCCCACTTTTTGCCTTTTCATAGTAATTTTTTTCAATATGCCGCCATACCAGCGATCACGTGACATGTGTCAAAATCGATTTTTAGGTTATCGGACATGCACAAACTTTTCCCAAGTATTTTTTTTCTAATACTCTAATATTAAACTTTTTTCTACAACTGCTATGAAAAGTAGCGTATTTCTCATGGCTTTTACTTACTTTCAAAACCATGTTTTGCTCATACTGTGAGAAATATTATTTCTCACGGCACTTTTCCCACACCACATACATTTATATGGAGAATCAACAAATATCAACAAAAACTAGTTAGCGGCTGTTCAGCTTCAAATAGTTGTCACAGTTGTCAAGAACTGTCAGATTACCTATAGAAGTTTTTTAAATTATTATGGTAGTTTTTATTCCTGTTTTGATTAAGAAGTAAACTATTTTCAGAATTTCTTTCGCTTTTTTCCTCGAAATAACATAGCTTCTTGTAGTTGGTTTAAAGATTCTATTTCAAATTTTGTTATATACGTATTGAACAAATGAGAAGTACCAAGGGCTCCATGGCGTAATGGATTGTCAATCAGCTTGTCACGCGGTCCGGGTTCTACACCCAATACGGGCTATATTTTTACATTTTAATTATTATCTTGATATTTTCATTAAGTCAATTTTAAATAAATAATTCAACTGTTAAGAGGTAGGATACTTAATTGCTATTTTAGTTTTTCTAACAATAAAATTCAATTTTGAGGTACAATTTTGGATTCTTTAAATTTGTGCAGTTGTAGAAAAAGTATAGTGTCCAACATGTGGGGAAAGTTACTTTCTCACTCGTGTGTTTGCGGCACTCGCCCTTCAGGCTCGTGCCACAAACCTCTACACTCGTGAGAAATGTTGAACTTTCCCCACTTGTTGCACAATATACTTTTTTCTCATATGGTACATATTTTTTGGCGGTCACTGTATAAGTTTTCATATAACTCAGAATCACTGAGAATTAACAATGGTCGATAAGAAAATAAAGAGTCTACACGATTCGATGAGGTATTCCAATTTCTATCGCAATACATTTTTAACTGCAGGGTGTTCTATTTGTCTGCTTCCGGATCAATAGACGATATTTCAAATCGATTGATGGGACTTTTATTGGAAGTTAATTGTGATATTCCCTGTATATGAGACGTAAGTGAGTTGCTTACCAGTAGATATCTCATGATGGAAACCATATTGTCGATCTTTAACAATTCCTAGGCTTACAAATATTTGTTGTTGTTTTTGATGTTGAAAACACACTGCAAGGCAGGTTTGTAGTTGTGAGGTAGGGTATTTTGCAATTTTTGGAGATTGGTTGCACTCCTGTAACATTCTGTAATTGAACAAGGATTATTGTAACCATAAAGTTACCTTTACAGATATTTGCCCTTGAGACTCTCAGGTAGTGGGTTTGGCTTGACTGACCTTGGTCGGTCCTGATGGACACCACATTAACTATTGCTAATCTGATGCTTGAATTTGTTTATAACAGGCGCCACCATCAAAACAAACCAAGCTCAACTGACATTAAACACAAGATATGATTTAAATAGTTTAATTATTAAATATTCTGAACGTGAAATGGTTTTTTTGGGACCTCCAGTATATTGCACTTATCTTGGATTCCTTATTGTCTTATATGCATTAGTTCTTCGCAGTATTCGCAGACCGATAGGCCAGAATACTTTATAATTGACAAGTAACGAGTTGCAGCAAAAATACTCGTTACATTATCCTTCCTCCATTGGGCAACGATAGGCCGACTCTAATGTTACCCGACCTACCTTAGCACTGAGGAAAGACAAGAACCTCGAAACATGTCTGCAGGTGGTAATACTCAGTCAAGCGAAGGATTATTTAATAACGGCTTGCAATTGTATCCACTAGGAGGAACGTTGCACAAATGATTATCAGATGTAGTTCAATATCCGTCGTGGTATTAGCCAGGGTAGTACATGTTTTCTGTCAGGTTTTTGCCACAGTAGTTTCATGTGGTGGGAATATGTACCTAGAGGGAAAGGGAGTTTCGAGAAAATCGTATCATTTAGTTGATACTTTCCAATACGCTTATTCGAACTCTGTTCTCTTTCGATAACGTTGAGTCAAATTTGAGGAATCATATTATATGGAATTGATTTGAATATGTATATATGTGGCTCTGTCACTGAATGTTGCCGTTGCTATATAATTGAATATGTTACAGATGGTGCCATGCCAATAGTCCAGAGGAGATGTTGGCAGAAACCAAACAACACAGAAGAGACCAATTTTTGTAAATGGGTGAAAACATCGAGATCTATAAAGAATAGTCAAGCCACCGTTGTTGATTGCAAAACCTGTAATACGAAGTTGTGTAATATAGATCTAAGATTTTGGGAAAGTTAATAATGAAAGAAGTACTGGAATATTTTTTAATATTAAATATATTTGTCCAATATGATAATATAAAACTATAAATTAACAAACTGTTTGTGATGATTTATGTTGTAAATCTGAATGCCCAGATTGTGTTTTACATCCGTAGAGTCTATATAACATTGAAATTACTCTGGTAAATGTGAAAAATCTTTTAATAATACAAATAAACATACACATTTTCTAGGTACTATAATAATAAAAATAGTTCTGTCATTATGGCTATAGCAAACATGAAAGTATTATGGAAGTGTAACAAGAAAACAATTTAAAGTTTAATTGAAAATTTTTAATATATTCATAACAGAATGTCAATTTAATTTTCGAAATGAGTAATTGCTCATTTTACGAAAGTAAGAATTGTTATATTCATTTCAGTTAGTAATTGAATTCACCATGAATCGACATAACCTTATTTTCATAATTCTTGTTAATATTTTCCAGCAAAAAGGATTTCGAAAACTTCATTGACATTATTTGTAATATTTCATTTCAGAAATTATGAGCCAACGTACAGAGACCGCCAAAGAGTATGTACCATATAGGAATAAATTTTATTATTGGGGTATTGGAAAAAAAAACTGGGGAAAAGTTTGTGCATGTCACGTCAACACTAGTATGGCGGCAACTTGGGAAAACATACCATGAAAAGGCCAAAAGTGGGGTAAGATGGCAAGATATCAAAAAAAGTAATTTGAAAAAGTTTCTTGGAATTCAATTTTATACTCACAGTGTTTCATCAATACATCGAAAATATGTTTTTTGAATAATTTCCGATCTCTTTACAAAGAGCAAAGTTTTTTCTTTCGAATGGCTTGACTTCAGTGGAATATTTGTATTTCGATGAAAATATCACAACTTCCTCATTTTCTCCGAACCAGATGGCATTAAATAGAAAAAAAAAGGTTTTTGCCAGAACCCTCGCTGTTAGATTGGTTCGTATCTAACAGTTATATTAGAATTCCACCACTATTGGGATGATATGGCAATCTAGAAATATTCTTGTTTCCTGATTATAATCAAGTTTCGATGATAATCGTACATGAGCTTTTCACTTCGCACATAAATTTGAAAATAGTGCATAAAATTAAAGCTTAAAATGTATTAGTAAACCAAAACGCTCATGAACGATTATCATTAAAACTTGATTATAACCAGTAAACATGATGTTTCTAGATTGTCATATTATCACGATAGTTTTGGAATTCTGATATAAATGTTAGATACGAAGTAATGTAACAGCAAGGGTTCTGGCAAAAACCAATTTTTTCAATTTAGTGCGATCTGAGGCCAGATTCTCAAATGTCTACTACCCTATGTCGCATGCGACAAAATATCTCCATCTCTTTTTAATGCTTGGTCGAGAAAAGTGATAGAAATATTTTTTGCATACGACATAGGGTAGACACTTCAGAATAGGGTCCCTGGTGCGGAGAAAATGAAAAAGTTTCGAAATTTTCATCGAAATACAAATATTCCACCACAGTCAAGCCTTTCAGAAAAGAAAAACTTTGAATTTTTTAAAGAGATCGGAAAGTATTCAAAAAAAAATACAATTTTCAATTTTTTGTTTTTATTGCTTGAAACTCAGTATATGAGTATAAAATTAAATTCCAAGCAAACTCCAGTTTGCCAGACATTTTTTCCATTACTCCAATAAAAAACTTTTTTGCCATATGTTACATACTTTTTGGCAATCACTGTAGATGTGAGAAGTTACTGTTCATATATTATAATACTATATCATAAAGCAAAAGGGACAAAACAAAACTAGTATTTTCACGATACTGCATGTTTTCTATGCACGGGTTGCAGGTAAGGTTTCGCTGTCAGCCGAATATTTACAACCTGAAAAAATGGCAGTCATGTTTAATATAAGCTCAAAATAGTTTTGATAAATAACATAATAAATTATAAAAGTTATTTATTATACAAGGGAAAAAAGTATAAGATTTTAGCTCGAGAGCAAAAATCTATTATTTTTCCCGTGTATATACACTATTTTTTTCTGTGACGGGAAAAATAACAAAATCAAATATCTACGGCTTGAGACCTTTCAGTTCGCGAGATCTTTCACACTTCTCTTAAAAACGACCATTTCAACTACATATACAAACACGGTTCATATAGCCGAATCGATAGGATTGCCGCTTACTAAGCCGTAGGAACGTGGTTCAAAGCGGCAGTTAGGCAGGCATCTTTTCATCACTTTATCAGCTTTTTTCGAGTTTCGGAATAAAGGCCGGTTAGGTTAGGTTAGGGAAAAAAGTTTTTCATTTAGCTTCAATATTCGGTGAATGATAATTTATTCTGGATTTTCTATATATTGTGCTCTTTTGAACTCGTCAAGGCTATCGAGAACGATATGAATAATAAATATGAATCCATACTCCTTATATTTATTAAGATCTTTTGTCTCTTCCAGGCTAAATTAATTTCATCGACACTTGATTTGTTAAAAGCAACGAGACGTTTCGTTCTCGAAAATTATACATACAGAAAGTGAAGTGCGTAAAGAGAAATTATATCCATAGGGGGAATGGGGGCAAATTGATGCAAGGGGCACATTGATACATCACCACTCACTCGAACTGTAAAGCAGCGATAGAAACGTGACTATCCTTCAATAGATGGCTCTAGTCATCCAATATTACCAGCGAAACTATGGTCGTTTACAATGCAAATTCCGCTGTTGACCAATACAAGTGCATTTCATAGCCGTTTGAGTAAATTTAGAGAGTCTCAGATAATCAGTCAGTTTACGTAAATTACGTATTTGTTTTGTTAGGTTTCTTTGTATTTATGTAAGTACATGTCTGATTAAGGTATATATAAAAGGTTACTTGTTGATCTTATATAGTTTTTTCGTGAGGTAGATGTTTACAAAAACCGACACGTTGGGGTAGATTGAAACAAGCTGCATGGAGCGATTTGATGTGTTTCAATGTGCCCCTTTTACAAATGAAGGATATTATCTAAATTTTCGTGTTCTACACACAACACCTCCATGCACTTCGGCTGTCATCATAACACCTTAAATGACCATATCCACAGGCCCAACAAAAAAAAATCCAAAATAATATCCGAAAAAAATGGAAAATCAAGAAATTTTACAGACACACCAGAATAAAATAAAATGCAGATGCTTCAATATCAGAAAGAATAGAAAGAAAGGAATGAAAGAAAATGCAACACAATTGAAAAATGCTAACAAACTATCGAAACCATTGGAACCATCGAAAGGAAAATAGCGAGAAAAGATCGCGTCGATGCGGACTTGACTCAGATTCCACTAGTTCTGAATAGTTTTTTTGAATTTGATATAACCCACTTGAGAAAGGAATCGACATCTTATGTTTTCATTATCCATATTACCAAAACCTTATATTACTAAAGGAACCAACCGAACTGCTTCGTTCTTTAGGTTTTCTTTCTACTTTGATTCTTATAATGTACAATGAGCAGCATTGATAACTCGTTTTGTAACTACAAGGTACTTCTTTGATTTATAACGTAAAATGAGCAGCAATTCGTTAGCTTCTTAAATCGGTGAGCGATAATGTGTTTTTCTTTGATTATTATAAGAGAATTCACTGAAAAAAGTCGTTAAGATTCTTATTTTTGCATAAAGTATATGAAATATCAATGTGCCCCGTATGCGGGTGGTTTGATACAAATCCCATTTTTCACATATTCGATCATTTTTCTTTTTCATTTAACGTTATGAAAAAAATTGTAATACGCCATGAAACTAGATAAAATTGTGTCTGCATTGGTGCATCAAACTTTATCTCAAACTAGCTCTATCACCCACTCCCCCTACATTCAAATGGCAGCTCCTCCTTCAAAAATGTTTCCAGGCAGGTTAGGTTAGGTTAGGTTAGGTTCTTCAGGTCTTTCAAGATGCACGATATTGACTGAAGCTTGAATTCTTGAAATATAATCAAGAATTATTATTGAGTGTTAGTCTTGTGTCGCTTCAATCTGTTCCAGTTGTTGAAGAAGGAGTTTTCCCAGTGCAGGGTTTTCCAGTTGACGGTTCAAAACAGAAGATGTTATTGTAGAAGGCATATCACAGACATTGAGTTCTTATGGGGTACCAGAACCAGATTTTCATCTACCTTGCACTTTTATAGATGCGTTAAGTTTTGTAGCGATTATGGTAACATCAACATGTGCATCGCTGAACTCATCTTATGAATCATCCAAATCTCTGGAAATATGTGTGAAGGTAAAAGTATTCAAATATTTTTTGGATGTGCCATTGGTGGAGGAGTGGAGTGGAGGAGTCAATTTTTTGGAATGGAACTATATGTCATTGTTTAGTATCATTGGAAAGCCATGTTTTTTTTTTAATTCCAGTAGTTCTACTACCATTTTAACTCTTTCGATAGATACAGTTGTTTCATACGAAACACACTGTATATATAGAAGAATTCAAAATAATATAAGTACAACAAGCTTTCGTACCATACTTAACATGACATGAGATTCGATAAAAAAATATCCATGACGTCACTCCTTCTTCGGCTGTAGTCGAGTTGCGTCCGGTGCCGGCGGTCAGAAAATTGACCCTTTCGAAAGATAAGGCCCTAGAATAGCCAAGGTGCATCCGTCTCTCCAGTTGTCTTACGTGGCATGAAAATGAACAATTGGACATTGAAATGAAATACTTGTTCAAGTAGTAATTATTCAGTCTGATATAACCAGAACGAACTAACCTCACGTAGATATTCAAATGCGTGGAGTTTTTCTAACGTGGTATAAACATTAATAAGTCTACAGATTTTTATTCCGTTTCAATTGTTTTGAATTGAACATTATTTCAATATCCGTTATAGGGAGCAATTGTCAAGGTCTTGTAATGAAAACACTGGATGAGAAAATGTAACAGACTTTATTTCAAGAATATTTACAGATCCAGTGCTAAATAACTAAAACTACACATGAATATCAACATTAGCAGTAACAACATTGAGGATATGTACAATAAGAGTTCCTTGAACGGTCATGTTTACTATTTCCAGGAAAACCATAATTAATTCTATAGTGTGTATGAGTGAAAATAAAAATCGAAAATATCTCCATATTTTGACACATCAATCATACCAAATAGTACAGTAACTACAGACAAATGTAAGCCACAAGTGAAGAATGAATCGTAGCACTTTGAAACTTGGCACATGACTTCTTGACATCAGGTATTATTATAAAAAAATGGTTACCAAAAATCAGGGGTGGAACCCAAAAAATATTTTATTTGAAAGAATTACAATTTTTGTTGCTGTTGTTTCGGAAAGTATAAGATTTATCAAGAAACAATTTCAACAATGCAAAAAATAATTAATTCAATTCTCTACAAGAATTATACCCAGTAATTTCTCACAAATGCGCTCGTTTTCTCAGAAAACCACTGCCATTTCCGGCAGGGCCGAAAATAAGATTTGTCATAACTTTTCTAAGAATTTGGACCATATGCAAAAATTTTAGACTAGTGAGACAAGTCTCACTTATACATGCCAAAGAAAAAAACTGGGTTTTACTCCTACCTCAGTTTTAAACTCACCCATAATCCCGGCAATTCCTTCAGTAAATGTTGAAAATAATCGCTCATACACGTCCTACATAAAGAATTAAGTATGTGATTTCAAGCTTGAGGTTTGCGCTTCACAAGAGTGTTTTTAAAAATATATGCAGGATATGAATGAGCGATTATTTTCAACATTTACTGAAGAGAATGTTGGTTTTATGTATGAGTGGGACCTGTCACTCTACTCTAAAATTGTTGCATAAAGTCCAAAGAGGGCATGGGTTGCTGCTTTAGAATAATAATTCCATATTTACTAAACTATTCATGATTTTCGGATCATCCGCAAACATCTCCGTGAAGTGTGACAAAACACATTTTAGGTACTCAAATACTCGCATATCATATTTGCATGAGAAAGTAGGAGTCTTCAGAAACGATATGAACTTTTGCTTTTCCTTTTCCTTCTCCGATCATTTTTAGCACAGTTATGACCAATCAAATATTCGACTCCGCAAGAACTTCCAGAGTGAACCTGAAATTTGATGTCAGCGTTCAATCACGTTTTCTGAAAAAAAAACGAGCGCATTTCATAAAAAATTACTCGGAATCATTTCTGTGGAGAATTGAATTGTCTTTCACCTTGTCAAGTTTTTTTTTCGATAAATCATATACTTTTCAAAATAACAGCAAAAATTTTAATAGAAAAAAAAATATTTTCCACCTCTGGAATTTCGGTAAACAATTTTTGAAGTGTTTATCATGGTTTCACCAACTAGCATACCAAGTTTGGTGGTGCTACAATCGATCCTCGTCTTAAAACACAATCGTACTGGATTATACGCCCGGCAACCAGGGGTTCCGGCAACAGAAGGGATGGCAATCCTACGCCACTCGCATGAGATGGGAACCCCCTACACCAATATTCAAAATATTGAGGTAGTGCTGTAGGTTTTCCGGGGTTTCCTACAGATGAAAAGTTAATACGCTAACAAAAATTAGTGGGTCACTGCAAATGACAACAATATTTGTCCCCTACCCGCACGGGCTATGCTTTTGGGTACACTCTACGAGTGTTTATGAGGGAGATTTATTATTACTATTAGACGTTATACAACCTCCCGGCCATAAAAACCGCAGCATTCCATCCATTTGGTGAAAAAAAAAATATTAAAATTGTTGTGGGTGCGATCCATCAGAACGATCGTATGCCCGATAGTATTACCGGTTCTCTTCATAGAAATTATATTATATATATACTTACTCTAGAATGCCAATTCAATGGGACGAAAGTGTTGTAAAAAGTTCGATGCATTATTTAGTGCGCATCATCAGGACCAGTTTCATTCATACCAGGGCGGGTTTCGGTGCGATTTTTAAATGATTCATGGTATCGAGTAAAACCGATTTGATAATACGTTGGAGTCAGGGCAGTCTATGAGACATGAAAAGTTTTGGTGGGCATACCTATGTTGTGAAACTGATTATATCCGAGAAATTATTCGAATAAAATAACAATGAAAAAATATATCTTGAGTAGGTAACTATTGGTAACGTTTCTGAAATATACCTATTTTATGATTTTTTTTGAAGTTCTGATTCCCACGGAAAGAAACATCCTGTATTGTTCAGAGAACATCGTGAGAAACAAAGGAAGGTAGGTAGGAATTGATATTCTGGGAAACAGATGTTCGGCATGTCTCCAAAGTGACGGCATATGGATGTGCTGAGGACTGGAGCTCGACGGGTCAGTCTCGAAGGGACCGCTAACGGTGGAACGATTGATAATATTTCGGAAGAGCATCGACCATGGAAATATCTATAAAACACAGACAGATCGCCAACCTTTCTGCGATGTTTCAGAGACGTGAGCTAGCTGGTGAGTGAAGTTGTTGGATCACCATGCCCTGTCATGCCTTGCTCTCGTCAAGCTTAAAATTATTTATATAAGCCAAACGTAAAGAAAGGATTAATATTCTCAGTTTTATCAAAGATGGGAGTTATTTCTGCTCTATTTATTAGATTTTCCGTCAACAATTCATATTCAAGTAGGTACTTACTAAAAATAATGGATTCTAGGAATATTTCCTTTATTTCCACACCATAGAACCAAGCACGTCAATATTGTCAAAATCAAAATTTCACTACAGAAAAACCCGAAAACCAATAACATACACACTACCGATGAATAATTGAAGTAAACAACAGTAATAAGAAAAGCACATCTAAATAAACACAATAACGTTAATGGTTAATTTCACAATGAACACAAATCGCCTAAACCACCAAAATAACCCAAACCGGCTCTGGCAAACTACCTGCCTTCCTCTGCGGCAATTAAAAATTATTAACACTGTTGCACCATCCCAACAATTCAACGGGAATTTGGGTAGGCTTCACAGTAATGTTAGATTATTTTCGACAGAATCTCGACTACAAAGATAAAATTTTCTGAAATTTGTCAACGCTGCAGAGCTAGGAGACTGGTTATGGGCATGCGCATTGATGAAAACATTTGGAATTTTACAACACTTTTCAGTGTCCCATGAAGAAGGGATTGGCATTCTAGAGTAAGTATATTATAATTTCCATGGCTCTCTTCTTATAAACAATTATTGATGAAAATGAACCTTTCAATTTCAGGTTCTTTCCAGATCTTGTGAGGTACTTAGTGACCCTCTGGTGACATACCAGCTTTGGAACTCAGAGGACAAATATGAGTCGGTTGTAAACTATGGACTTCGATGAAACTACAGTTCATGTTGAATTTTTCGTTTGCGATACAACTCGTAACAGGGACATCTCCAACGCATCTGCCGTTATCGTCAACCTGAAGTTCGCTGAGCGCTGCTTGAAGTTCGGTATCTAGGATTATAACTCGCTTGAAGCTTGAAGTACTCGATGATGGACTTTGCTCTGTTTTCCTTCTGAAGGAAACAACCAGTGGCCGTCTAGAGTCCTGTAGACGTGCCATTTGATCTTCGAGGTACCGATGCGAGCTGCAACCTTGGCTGTAAGAATCGGTGTTGCTATGACTGTTTGCATGCGATGATCGAACGGATAATGTAGAGTAACACCTACCTCTTGGTATATGGTGTCCCTTCCTGCAGCATTGTTTGTATGTGGTCTGCAAAAGAGAAAAATATGGTACATTTATTTTTATGAATTTAGTAATATTATTTTATCACAAGGTCACAAAATGTATTTTTGCAAGTGCGAAGGCATAGGTCGGAGGCCGAGTCTTAATACGAGCAACTTCCAAAACAGTTATTGGGCATGTAATTCCATAGGTCGAACAAAAATACACAGTATGTTCCACTTCGGACAGCCACACCCTCATTTATTCTTGAGAATAAAATTATATATATGTATATATTTTTTTTTTCACTGCATATAGTACTCACAAATAACTTAACTACAGGTTGATGAAACATTCGTATATCCATTTTCACGGCTATACAACCGATTGAATAGTGAAATATTGGAATGAACATACTAGAGAGTTTGCATTGCAAAAATAACACCAGTTACTGTTTAAAACCCCCTGAAACCAATTGAATCTCAGTACTTGATTAGCTAATCTTTTTCATTCCCCTTCATACCACAGTGTCCTGCACAGAAAAAAATTGGTACCTGAATACAATGAAAGAGTTCAGTGACTCAATGAATATTTTTATCAATATTGGTCTAATGAACGCAATCGTTATGTCAATGTACCACTGGTTATTCATACTATGAATACGGATCTTAATAATATCAATGAATGCTTTAATTGATATCATGATCAAGTACATTAAATAGGTTCGTTATGGTAATGAATTCCATTCATCAAACGAATAAAGAGTGATCACCCAAGCAATGAATTGTATTCGTTCAACTGATGAAACTGTATTCATCAGATTAATTAATTATTATGAAAAAGTTCAGTGGCTCAATGAACATATTCATCAATATTGATCCAATGAACGCAATCGTTATGTAAATGTACCACTGGTTATCCATACTATAAATACGGTTGTTAATAATATCAATGAATTCTTTTGTTGATATCATATTCAAGAACATTGAATAGGTTCATTAGGGGAATTAATTCCATTCATCAAACGAATGAAGATTGTTCACCCAAGCAATGGACTGTATTCGTTCAACTGATGAAAGTGTATTCATCAAATTAATTATTATTGTTCGTTCTTCGAATAGATGTATGATTGATATAATGATTTAGATTATTTCGACGATGGATATTTTTCATCAATTCAATGAATGGTGTTTATTGATAATCGGTTACTATAATGCAAGGTTCGTTAGGGTAATGATTTCCATTCATCAAACGAATGAAGAGTGTTCACCCAAGCAATAAATTGTATTCGTTCAACTGATGAAACTGTATTCATCAAATTAGTAATTATTGTCCATTCTTCGAATGAATGCTGTATGATTGATATAATGATTCCGATTAGTTCGACGATGGATATTTTTCATCAATCCAATGAACGGTGATTATTAAGTATCGGTTATTCCTTGATTCAATAATTGATATACATTAAATCTATGTGTCAGTTTATTCTCGTGATGCTTTCACACATTGAACTAATTATTTTGTTTATCATTTGAATAAGTGGTATTTATTCAATCATTGCATATCATTCGTAAATGGAATGAAGGCCTCCCACTGATATTGAGCATACAGTGAGTGTCCGAAAGATATGCAAAATAATTAACATGCATTCATCAGAACATCGCAATCCTGATTGGAAGGCGTATCTCCAAGTTATCTTTTATTTCGGCTGGCTCCTTTCGGAGCTCTTCGGATGTCTCTGTAGTCTGGCTACCTGAGAAGATGCTTCAACGATCGCTTCTGTCTGCTTAAGTTAACCGGCTCTGTGCAAACAACGAAGTCGTGCGGAGTGGTCCCTCTAGTGGAGGCGCTGTGTACTACCAGCTAAAGCTAACTTGCCAGCAACGGATATTTCTATGCAAGGATTCGGCTGAACGGATGCCGGCAAAATTTATGAGTATATTTAAACACGAGATGGCTTGGTTTGACATAAGGCTTATTATTATATTCATGAACATATCAATTACGGAGTTATAGAATGGAAGGAAAATGTTGCTTCTATCTGCCTAACAAAACTGGGACTTAGTAACTTCGTTACACCTTCTATGATCTTTCCATAGCCCCAATAAAACCTGAGTGTAGATTTGAAAACAGATTATTGATTTCGATAAACTTGGATTGATTGTAACAATAAAATCATCTCTGGGACCATTAATTACGTTCATTGATATGATGAACAATTTCAAATGGATTCAGTCTACCACTTTGATTACCTCAATGAACTTTTCCATAGCAGCAACGAAACCTGTTCATAAATGTAAAAAAGATCATCTTTGATCTCAATGAACTTGAATCATTGTCACGATGAAAAATGTATTGTGCCAATGAACGGAAAGGCAATAAACAGTATACATTGATATAATGTCGCACATTTTATTCATAAAATAGAATACATTGTTTCAATGTACTTTTTTCTTCATTTCAATAATCTTTTTCATAGACGCAACAAAATATGTTCATAGGTCTGAAAATAGATCATCATTGATCTCGAAAAATTCATTTTGCCAATGAACGGAAAGGTAATAAACGGTATTTATTGATATAATGTAGGTGCCACATTTTTTTCATGAAATAGTACACATTGTTTCATTGTACTTTTTTCTCACTTTCAGTAATTTTTTTCATAGCCGCAACGAAACCTGTTCATATGTCTGAAAATAGATCATCAATTGAATTCATTGTAACAATAAAAATGAACATACTTCAGTGAATGGTTTTTCATTGACTCGACGGAAAATTCACTGTGCCAATAAACGACGAAGTATTTATTAATATAATGTACCATAATTTAAAAAAATACATCAGTGTTTTGCGATCATGGATCATGTTCATCGATATGATGACCAATTCTTAATTGCTTGAGTGTATCCCTTTCTTCACCTCTATGAACTTTTCCATAGCAGCAATGAAACCTGTCCGTAAATGTAAAATCGACTATCTTTGATCTCAGTGAACTTGAATTCATTGTATCAATAAATTCCCACCTACGTCAGTGAATGTTTAATCATTGTCACGATGAAAAATGTATTGTGCCAATGAACGGAGAGGTAAAAAAACGGCATTTATTGATATAACGTACCACATTTTTTTCAGTGTGGAACCCACATCAAAGTTTATTTGTTGTGTTCTGCGAGAACACTGAGTTCTTCTAGCATTTCTATACCAGTCTTGATGTCACTTCCGGGTTCATAAGAGCCTTCAGTGACGCCTGGCTGTCTGTGCATATTTTGATCTGTGCATTGCGCATTTCTCTTAAACTGATTTCTCTCGCTCATTACAAGGTAGCGTTCGTCTCTGCCTGGAATACGGAGGTGTTTGTTTCTGATGAGACGCTTCTTTGGGAGTTCCCCCCCTCACTCTATATTCCAGCACCACTTCCTTCCATAGCTTTGGATCCGTCCGTGTACCAGGTTTGCCTCTGATGTTGTCAAACTTGTTTAATTAATATCCTTGAAGTTGATGTTGAAGAAGTACCTAGGAGTCATGTCCTCCGTTGGTTTCATTTCGAGAATGTTGCCTCCCACTCTTTCCGTTATATTATCCGATCGGTTGCTCGTGTTTTGTTGCCTTAAAAGTCCCAGTCTTGCCACTTCAATGATTGCTATGTCAATCGGTGGACGGTCCAACAGGACTTCCATGGCGTGATGTTGGTGTTGTTTTCATAGCTCCCGTTATACTAAGGCATGAAAGGCATTGTACCTTGATCAACTCAGCCGTGGCTATTTTTTGGGTTATCTTTTTCCACCATACTGAAGATACAGATGTGATCATGGGTTCCACCACAATGTTGTATATTCAATACACCATTTTGGAATTTAGTCCCCATGTTTTCCCGTGTGCCCGCCTGACCATCTTCAATGTGATTGTATCTTCGTTTTCTTCAGGAATTCTTCAAAATTTTTCACACGAGTAAACTGATAATTAATAATTTTTCATCATGACAAACTGAAAAGTACATGTTATCATTTGGGAAATAGCAGTTGTGAGCATTTCTTTATGGGCACTTTTAGGTACTTTTTGACAGTTGTTGGAAAATATGGACGCTGCAATTACACGAGAACCTCAGTTCTCAACTGTGTTGCACTTCGAAGCTTCCTCTGGTAACTTCTGTAGTTGTCGTTTGTCAGATGTGATTATTTAGATCTGATTTTCATGGCCAACTTTGTTCGATTGAACAATCAACTGTATCTCCGCCATTTTTTAATGGATTTTCAATTTTGAAGAACAGTATTATCACAAATTATGTGTTCTTGCAGATAATCAAAAAAAAAGTAAAAGGGTGTCTTTAGAAAAAACAACGTTTGGGGTCAGTTCCGGTTATACCAGTTTTATTAAATAGTGTTTATATATATATATATATGTATATACAGTGACCGCCAAAAAGTGTATGTACCATATGGGAAAAAAGATTATTATAAGAGTATTAGAAAAAAGATTATTGGGAAAAGTTTAGCATGTCCGATAACCTGAAAATCGATTTTGACACATGTCACGTGATCGCTGGTATGGCGGCAAATTGAAAAAAATTACCATGAAAAGGCAAAAAGTGGGGTAAAATGGCAAGATATCAAAAAAAGTTATTTGAAAAAGTTGCTTAGAATCAAGTTTTTTTTATACACACGTACAAGTTTGGAAAAATAATGAGAGAAAATTGAAAATAGCATTTTTTTTTTAATTTTCCTATCTCTATAAAAATATCAAATTATTATCCTATGAATAGCTTGATCATACTGAAACATTTGTATTCCAATGATAATGACAAAACTTTCTCATTTTCTCAACACCAGTGAGCACTAAATAAAAAAAATGAATTTTGTTAAAACCCTGGCTGTTGCATTGGTTCGTATCTAACAGTTATATCAGAATTCCACGACCATTGTGATGACATGACACTCCAGAAACATGGTGTTTTTCAGATTATAATCACGTTTCGATGATAATCGTGCCAGAGCGTTTCACTTCGCATGCAATGTTGAAAACTTTAGCCTCTTTAATTTGACTCACTTTTTTTAAGATTCTGTGCGAAGTGAAAAGTTCGTGCACGAATATCATAAAAAATTGATTATAATCGGAAAAACACGATATTTTTGGAGTTCCCTATCATCGCAATGCTAGTGGAATTGTGATATAACTGTTAGATACGAACCAATGTAACAGCAAGGGTTCTGACAAAATTCAATTTTTTTTTTGCACACCAGTGCCCTCTGGTGTGCAAAAAATGAGAAAGTTTTGTTATTATCATCTGAATACAAATATTTCAGTATGGTCAAGATATTCATAAGAAAATAATTTGATAATTGCTATCTTTAATATTCCCACATTACTTCCTTAAACTTCATATATGTGTATAAAAATGAATTCTAAGCCACTTTTTTAAATAACTTTTTTCGATATCTTACCATTTTACCCGACTTTTTGCCTATTCATAGTAATTTTTTTCAATATGCCGCCATACCAGCGATCATGTGACATGTTTCAAAATCGATTTTTAGGTTATCGGACATGCACAAACTTCTCCAAAGAATCTTTTTTCCAATACTCTAATAATAAACTTGTTTCCCATATGGTATATACTTTTTGGCGGGCACTGTATATATGTTTTCTCGGGTCATCAGAATAAAATCTGTAGTTGATAGGATTTATTTATTTATTTGAACCTACCCGAACAGCAGCGTCAATGGCTTTGAACGCGGCGGTATTTTCGTGTCAATACAATTATTGATTGCTTGTTTGTTTACGTTGCTTATGATTTTGCATTCTTTGTTGAATGTCAAGATTGAACACAATGCGTGTTTTGGATTTTTTTGGCATTGTGCAATTGATTCATGTCCTTGTCTTAAAGATAACGAATATAACTCGAACAAATATTCTGACGGCTGAATTTTGACCACATAATATACTGAAGCCACTGTTGCTTCAACTAGGAAAATGTGTCCTGCTACTGCCAAGCAACAGTGCTTTCGTATATACATGCAAAATATGCAGGCAAAATATTAGATCTTGTATATGATAATAAAAAATTACCATAATCATATTTTGTTTTGATAATAATCGAATTTCAAGTAGATAACGATTTTATATGTACAGTGTGTCCCACTTTGAGCAGCCTCGTATTTTCTTGACAGTACAGTGATATCAATAGTTATTTTTCATAACATATAGTACCCAAAAATATCTAACTTGAGGTTAATGAAATATTCGTATATCCATTTTCCACGGCTACCTACGAACAATTGAAAAATAAAAAATTGGGAAAAACATACTAGGCGTTTTTTTATCGCAAAAATAACACCAGATTCGGTTTCAGAACACCCTAAAACCTCTAGACCTAAGTGCTTTATTTATTAAAATACACAGGGTGGCATCTGTTACTAGCAACATTATTAATTTTTATTCATCCGAAATGATCGGTTGCTTTCGATTTTTTTTGTCACAAAGGGCCTGAACGTGTTCAATTGATGCTGAGTATAAGAAATTCCCAAATTTTACTTTTTCATGGCATGCTATGACCAGTTGAAAAGTGAAAAACTGGGAAAAATATGCTAAATGGTTTTTTACTTACAAACTAACATCAGATTCTGGTTCAGAACATGCTTAAACCCTCAGATCTCATTAAAATATACAGACTAGCAACATTTTCAATTTGTTTTCATCCGTAATCTTTGGTTGTTTTTGATTTTTTTTTCTATAGTAACAAAGTACCTAAAATGTTCAATTACTGCTAAAGAAAATAACCAAATATTACTTTTTCATGGCTTGCTATGACGAGTTGAGAGACGAAAAAATGGGGTAAATACATTAAGGATACTTTGAGCACAAACATTTCTGGATCAGAACACCCTGAAATCCCTACCTCAAATGGGAATTCAACATAAGGGATACTCCCTCTGGTGTCAAGTTTTGACACTATAGATAAGTACATTGAAATTATTGTTTTCGTCAAAATTCCCAAGATTTTGGCTATTGTTTATGTGCATTTTGTTGAACCAGTAATGATTATTGATAGGTGATGAATTTCTGATACATATTAATGTTGAATATTCTGTTCTTCTGTTGACATAATGTACTCGAGAGTAGTTCAATTTTTGCCACTTTGGTGCTGGCATCTAATGTTGAATCCCCAATACTTAAATCTAGAAATATACAAGGTATCATCTGTAGCTAGCAAATTTAATAACTTTTATTTATCCGTAATGTTGAATTGTTTCTGAATATTATACTTCCATGGCTATATATGACCAGTTGAAAATTGAAAAATTGTGGTAAACATCCTTTTATTACCGAGACAACATTTCCTGAATATACCGCAAAACCTCCAGAATTCGTTGCCCGGGTAATGAAATTATACAGGATATCATCCTTTAAATGGTAACATCTCTCACTTTTTATCCATAAATCTTGTTAAGCTTGTTGAGAACGAGAATCCGGTGTTAGTTTTGTGAAAGATATTATACTCGTGATTATATTTTTATTTATAATATTCAGAAATATGAAAACTGGGAAACATTTCAGAGCTTGTTTTCATCACAAAACCAAATTGTGGTTCGAAAAAATCTAAATCACTCAGATCAAATTACTTATATCATTAAAATATACAAGTTGTCACCTGTAAAACTTGCAACAAAATTTATTTAATAAAGGTTAGACATGTTTCCATTTACAGATGACTTCCTATGTAATTTTATGATTCGAACAACAGAATCCGAAACCAGAATTTGGTGTTAGCTCGGAGACAAAAGAATCTTCAGTATGTTTTCCATTATAATTCAACTTTCAACTGATAATATCTAGGCATCAAAAAGTAATATTTGGTATTTTGTACAGCATCAATTGAACGTTTTTGGGTACTTTATGACTCGAGAAGAAATTTTGTAAATCAACTAAACGCTACGAATAAATAAGCATTATCAATTCTGCCAGCTATAGATGACACCCTGTATATTTTTATGTTTCAAGAATTGGGGCCTTGGAATTTTAGGGTCTCCTGAACCAGAATCCGCTGTAACGTTTGTGCTACAAAAGTCCTTGATGTGTGTTCCACACTTTTTAACTTTTCGACTGGTCATAGCCATCCATGAAAAAGTAATATTTGAATATTTTCTACAACATTTTTCGAACATTCTTAAGTAATTAGTGATTATGGAAAAAAATCGAAAACAACTAAACATTACGGATGAATAAAAATCAATACTATGCCAGTTGCAGGTGACACCCTGTATAATTTAAATAATTAAGTACTGCTACTTGGGGGTTTCAGAGTGTTCTGGGATAGAACTTAGTATTATTTTTGCGATAAAAAAATCCCTGGTATATTTTTCCCAATTTTTCACATTTCAATTTGGTCGTAGGTAGCCATAAAAAAGTAATATTGGAACATTCCCTACAGCATTATTTGAACATTTTCAGGTACTTCGTGACCAAGGAAAAAAATCGAAAACTACCAAACATTGCGAATGAATAACAAATAAAAAATGTTGTTAGTTACAGATGACACCCTGTATATTTTAATGAATTATCACTGAGACTTGGGGGTTTTTGGGGGTTTTAGGGTGTTCTGAAACAGATCCTGGTGTAACTTTTGCGATAAAAAATTGCCTAGTATGTTTTTCGCAATTTTTCACTTTTCAATTGGTCGTAGGCAGCCGTGGAAAATGGATATACGAATGTTTCATCAACCTGAAGGTAGATATTTCTGGGTACTATATGTAATGAAAAACAAATTTTGAAATCACTTTACTGTCAAGAAAATACGAGGGTGTGGCTGCTCAAAGTGGGACACACTGTATAAACATGTTTAGATATATTTTTCCTAGTTTTAAAGGAATAATTTGCCGGTCTGCTCGTTTGTTTTGAAAATATTTACTGAAAATGAGTTTCTTCAGCTTCTGATAAATAACCACTTAAATACATAATTAGTTGGTGAATTGGTAGTCATTACTATACTTATAGATAGCATATATCGAGATATCAACATTTGCTTCGAATTGTAAAACTCATTCCTGAATAATAGTCTAGAAGTGGAGGTGAATATGAAAGGTTCCATCGTGTCAGCTTTGTTCCTGGCAATTATCTGTTTCCAAAAAGGTTAATTAGGGTGAATATGATACTAATAATGTTTTTTTCCACCATCCAGTCAAATTAGAGTTAACATTCTCAAACTGAATGTAGAAGTAGATGTAGTTAAAATATTACAAGATTAAAATAAATATCGTACCTATCTTTCACAGTAGAATACCTCTACGGGCTGGTTACTAATTCAATTTGTTTAATTCACCTCATGCTTCTACCTATTTATTTGATTTTCCACTCGTCGAAAATGTGTAATTCATTTCAACAGAGTCGCTTCACCATTTATTTTAACCAACTGATTTATACAAACCTGATTTCTATTTGTAATATTTTATTATTGTTATTAACAGGTATATCCTACATTTTATATTTTAATATTTTAATACCAATAATTTTATACTTTGTCGTCATTTACTAACCCTTGTTAGATATAAGTATCCTAACTAGTTATTATTTGTATGTCATATTACCTACTAGTATATAAATATTTAATCTTTTTAATGCTGAAACAAGTGCTCTTGCACTTATCGGCTTTTGCTGCTTTGTTCACGTTACCATTTAAGCCAAGAGCCATTTTATCCGTACCTGCCTGGAATAAAGTAACTTCATTCCAAAGTTACAAGAATGGAAAAATAATTGATACAATTACGCCAGCATGTTGAGCAAAAGAAAATAAAGGCCAGTAGAAAAAGACAATCAATTCATAATAATTCCAAAAAATTTCAATCTTTCGTCAAGTGTAATGTACATCCAGAAAGCAATGAATCGCAGTTTGCAACCTCTTCCGAAGTTCGCAACATTGTCGAAATGGCAATTAATTTGAATTTTTCTCTACACTCGTTGAGAAACCTCCAAAAGTACTGCAAACTTGGAGTAGTATTGAATATATTATTTCATATCACGAATCAAGTTTGAAACCAAATTCAAGTGTACGGAACATTTCTTTTATCGAAAACTAATGTTTTTCCTTGAAAAACTTTAAGAGGAATTTTCGAAAGTTCTGCAAACTTGGCAGATACATCGGAAAAATATTCCGAACGTTTGTGCAGATTTGCAACCTTTTACGTTGACCGGAACATAATTTTTTTTGTAATTCATGGTAATTTTTTTGATCAAGGTGGTCTCGAAATAACTACAAAAGTTTTGAAACTTTCTTGCAAATAAAAAAAAAAATGTTTTCTGATGCATTCACAAATTTGCAACCTTGTATACGGAACTTCATGCAATTTGCATGAAGTTCCGTATGGTGTAAAAGGTTGCTTTGTCAATGCATCAGAATGAACGTTTTCAAAATTTGCAACAATTTCAAAACTTTTGCAATTATTTCGAGACCACCTTGATCAAAAAAATGGAAGTTCCGTCTGGTTTAAAAGGTTGCTTTGTCAATGTATCAGAATAAACGTTTTCAAAATTTGCAACAGTTTCAAAACATTTGCAATTATTTCGAGACCACCTTGATCAAAATAATCGAAGTTTCGTATGGTGTAAAAGGTTGCTTTGTCAATGCATCAGAATAAACGTTTTCAAAATTTGCAACAGTTTCAAAACATTTGCAATTATTTCGAGACCACCTTGATCAAAATAATCGAAGTTCCGTATGGTGTAAAAGGTTGCTTTGTCAATGCATCAGAATAAACGTTTTCAAAATTTGCAACAGTTTCAAAACTTTTGCAATTATTTCGAGACCACCTTGATCAATAAAATGGAAGTTCCATATGGTGTAAAAGGTTGCTTTGTCAATGCATCAGAATAAACGTTTTCAAAATTTGCAACAGTTTCAAACCTTTTGCAATTATTTCAAGACCACCTTGATCAATAAAATGGAAGTTCCGTATGGTGTAAAAGGTTGCTTTGTCAATGCATCAGAATAAACGTTTTCAAAATTTGCAACAGTTTCAAAACTTTTGCAATTATTTCGAGACCACCTTGATCAAAAAAATGGAAGTTCCGTATGGTGTAAAAGGTTGCTTTGTCAATGTATCAGAATAAACGTTTTCAAAATTTGCAACAGTTTCAAACCTTTTGCAATTATTTCAAGACCACCTTGATCAATAAAATGGAAGTTCCGTATGGTGTAAAAGGTTGCTTTGTCAATGCATCAGAATAAACGTTTTCAAAATTTGCAACAGTTTCAAAACTTTTGCAATTATTTCAAGACCACCTTGATCAATAAAATGGAAGTTCCGTATGGTTTAAAAGGTTGCTTTGTCAATGCATCAGAATAAACGTTTTCAAAATTTGCAACAGTTTCAAAACTTTTGCAATTATTTCGAGACCACCTTGATCAAAAAAATGGAAGTTCCGTATGGTGTAAAAGGTTGCTTTGTCAATGCATCAGAATAAACGTTTTCAAAATTTGCAACAGTTTCAAAAACTTTTGCAATTATTTCAAGACCACCTTGATCAAAAAAATGGAAGTTCCGTATGGTTTAAAAGGTTGCTTTGTCAATGCATCAGAATAAACGTTTTCAAAATTTGCAACAGTTTCAAAACTTTTGCAATTATTTCGAGACCACCTGGGTCAAAAAAATGGAAGTTCCGTATGGTGTAAAAGGTTGCTTTGTCAATGCATCAGAATAAACGTTTTCAAAATTTGCAACAGTTTCAAAACTTTTGCAATTATTTCAAGACCACCTTGATCAATAAAATGGAAGTTCCGTATGGTTTAAAAGGTTGCTTTGTCAATGCATCAGAATAAACGTTTTCAAAATTTGCAACAGTTTCAAAACTTTTGCAATTATTGCAAGACCACCTTGATCAAAAAAATGGAAGTTCCGTATGGTTTAAAAGGTTGCTTTGTCAATGCATCAGAATAAACGTTTTCAAAATTTGCAGCAGTTTCAAAACTTTTGCAATTATTTCGAGACCACCTTGATCAATAAAATGGAAGTTCCGTATGGTGTAAAAGGTTGCTTTGTCAATGCATCAGAATACACGTTTTCAAAATTTGCAATAGTTTCAAAACTTTTGCAATTATTTCGAGAACAACTTGATCAAAAAAAATTGACAGAAATTGGAAACATATATGTTCCGGTCAACGTAAAAGGTTGCAAATCTGCACAACTGTTCGGAATATTTTTCTGATGTACCTGTCAAGTTTGTAGAACTTTTGGAATTTTCTCTTATATGTTATATCTCAAATGAAAACATTTTAGCCCGGGAGGTACTGTCACTTTGGAATACGTCATAGTATGCACGCTGAATTTTTTATCGTGGATAGATCATGTGATATTCATCACGAAATCAATCGTCAGACCCTTAAGTAGCGGTGGGTTGCACAGATACAAAGTGTTGAATATGAAAAATTAAATCTATTTTTCATTCATAACTTCCAAAGTTTTAGAAATTTTACAGATTAATTCGAAGATATATTTTTGTTCAATAAGAGCTTTATTTTAAAAGAAAAATTATATTTTTAGTTGCCACTAGTGACGAACAAAAAGGGTATATTGGTCCCCTTTCTCTCCTATTTTTTACGCCACTGGTAAAATCAGAAAAATGATAATTTTTTGATTGTTTGAATCCAAAAAAATCAATCATTTTCAGGATAATTGCGCTTTTATGAATACATACTAATAGTGAAAAAATGGTTTTGCTGAAGTGTTTTTGACAATCCAAATCACTGCTTCAGATTTGTACTTGATATTCTGCTAAAAAAAGATCAATGCTACTTTCACATGCATTTTTTCACAAAGCTGATTTCTTGCAGAATTACAGGGTGTTGAAACTAGAAAATTATGAAGCATTTTTCTCCTAACTTACATACAGTGTATTTCACTTCTCACAATGCTCGCCAGGGGCGATGAACTCACCAGTTTTGCGAAAAATTATATTGGGGGACAATATACTCAGGTTCAAAATTCCAACGGATTCGGAATCAAGACAACAATATTACTACCAGTACAAATTTTCGATGAAAAATTTACAATTATAAAAAACCCAGTTTGTCTCACTTTTCATGGAAACACCCCCGTATCTTCCGTAACTATTGGAGTGGAACTCTGTTAATTTCCGGATTGATAGATGTACAAGCGATGAGTCTGAATCTTGCCTGAAGTTGATCTGAGTGAAATACACTGCTCGCCAGGAGCGATGGACTCACCCAGCTTTGCGAAAAATTATATTAGGGGACATTATAGACCCAAAACTTTAACGGATTCGGAATCAGGATATCAATTTTACTCCCAGTACAGATTTTTGCTGAAAAATTTTCAGTTCTGAAAAACCAAATTTGTCTTAAATTTCATGGGAACAAGCGAGCAATGTATGTAACTCAGATCAATTTCAGGCAAAATTTAGACTCATTGCCTGTATATCTACCAATCCCAAAATTTACAGAATTCCACTCCAATAGTTAGGGAAGATGCGGGGGTTATTCCATGAAAAGTGATACAAACTCAGTTTTTAGGACTGAACATTTTTCAACAAAAATCTGTATTGGTAGTGAAATTGGTGTCCTGATTGCGAATCTGATGGAATTTTGAGCCTATATTGTCACCTTATATAATTTTTCGCAAAACTGGCCAAGTCTATCGCTTCTGGCGAGCAGTGTGTGTCACTCAGATCAACTCCAGGCAAGATTCAGACTTATCGCTTGTACATCTACCGATCCGGAAATGTACAGAGTTCCACTCCAAGAGTTACGGAAGATACGGGGGTGTTTCCTTGAAAAGTGAGACAAACTGGGTTTTTCAGAAGTGAAAATTTTCCATAAAGAATCTGTACTGGTAGTAATATTGTTGTCCTGATTCCGAATCCGTTGAAATTTTGAAACCAAGTATATTGTCCCCTAATGTAATTTTTCGCGAAACTGGGCAACTCCATCACTCCTGGCGAGCATTGTATTTCACTCAGATCAATCACAGGTAAGATTAAGAGTTCTTCTCAAATAATTATGAAAGATAGAGGGGGTGTTTCCATGAGAAGTGAGATACACAAGGAACACAAGAAAAATATTTTATAATTTTCTAGTTTCAACACCCTATATTTCTGCAAGAGAGCAGCTTTTTGAAAAAATGCATGTGAAAGTAGCATTGATATTTTTGGTAGAATATCCAGTACAAATTTTGAGCAGTTATTTGGATTGTACAATTCATTTCAGCAAAACAATTTTTTCATTAGTATGTATTCATAAAAAGCGCAATTATCTTGAAAACGATTGATTTTTCCGGGTTCGAACAATCATACATGTTTTACTTAAAATTGAATGAAGAAATCAAAGAATAATAATTTTCCTGATTTTCCAGTGGCGTAAAAAATAGGAGAGGAAAGGGACCCTTTTGTACGCCACTGGTGGCAACTAAAAATGTATTTTTTTTTTAAATAAAGCTCTTATTGAACAAAAATATTTTTTCGAATTAAACTGTAAAATTTCCAAAACTGTGAAAGTTATGAATAAAAAATAGATTTAATTTTTCATATTCAACACCCTGTATCTGTGCAACCCACCGCTACTCAAGGGACTGACAATTGATTTCGTGATGAGTATCATATGATCTACCAACGATAAAAAATTCAGCGTGCATACTATTACTTTTTTTTCAACTTTTTTTGACAAGTTGCACAGCCTCCCATCACTTCACCCACCGCGGTCGCGCGATCTGACACTTGGTTTAGTAATAAGTAGTATGTGTACTATAATAACAACTAAATTAAATTTTGCATACTGTGCCTCCCGGACTATTAGTTTCGATAAAAAAAATGTATCGTACACTTGAATTGGTTGTAAACTTCATTCGTGATACGAAATATTATATTCAATAATTTTCTCAACGAGTATACAGCAAAATTCAAGTGAATTGCCATTTTGACAATGTTGCGACTTCGGAACACGTTGAGAACTAAGTTTTATTGCTTTCTCGATAAAACATTCACTTGAAAAAATTTTGAAAAAATTTTGAAAACGTTTGGAATTATTTTCAAATTTTCGATTTTTCATGTCTATCTCTACTGGTCTAATAACAATAAATTTCATATTTTATTGAAGTCCAGATATGACTGAAATTTTATTCACTAAATTTTGTTTGTTTTTTTTTTTAATTTTTAAGAGAAAGTAAAAAGATGCGGAAAAAAACTATAACATTTATGTACTGATTATTTCTACTTTTTTAAATTTGCAACTTGTAATTGAAACGTAGCGAACAATTAATGGAAGTAGAAATCTTTCGTCCGAAAAAAGTCCGAAAAAAAGCAAGTTATCAAAGGACATGACTTAACTTCGCCAATAATAAGTCTATCAATAACATTGACAAAAATATATTGAAAGGGTGAGTCGGCAAATCAAAAATATACACAAAAAGGTTTAATGGGCATTTCCAACATTTCAAAATATGTACTTTTTTCATATGGCGTAATGGAGTTTATGAAAGAAATAGTCCTAACTGTTTTTCCACCCTAAACTTTTCTAGAAATTTCGAGCAAGTGTAAAATACCCCTTATTATTGACATCAAAAAGTTCATTCAAGGAGGTTGTTTAGAATTGAAGACAATATTTAAATTTGGAATCACAGCCAGCGTAGTTTTTTTTTGTTGAACGGTAAAGGTCGACCTCTCTTCGGATCCTGTACTAATAATAATAATAATAATAATAATACTCCCTGATAAACACTCGTAGAGTTTTCCCAAAGGAATAGCCTGTGCGGGTAGAGGACGGCTATTATTATTATTTGCCGTGGCGCTCTGGGGCGACTTACTGATTTTTGGTGGCGTATTAACTTTTCAGCTGCAGGAAAACCCGGAAAACCTACAGCACCACCTCGCGTGGCCGGCGTGCACTCCAAGTTGCACTAGACAAGATTGGCATCTAGACATCACAGAATGCACTTGCTTTCAACAAGGAATGTGGTCGTCTATCGATTCCTATCACCCAAGTTTGACCCGCTGAATGCGAATTTCGAGGGTGATAAGCCGTAAAATCATCCGGAAAATTTTTATGGACGATTTTCCGAGGGAAATCAAAAAATCCATTTTTTCAAAAACAAATGATGTCATAATATTCTCCATAATATTCTCTACGAAAAAGATATCTACAAGTTTTTCTTGAAAATGCACCGTTTTCCAGTGAAACTTGCTCAAAATTCGAAAAAATGCGATTTTCTCAATTTTCAGTGCTCTCTCATTAAGTCACAAAATGATATTTTCAGGATCACCTTTTCCCAAATTATTCATATATATCTCGACTATGAATTACAGAAGAGACATTCTTGAAAAAATCATTCGTGTGGGTTTTCCGGCACTGAATTTCCCGATACTTTTATCTTGCATGGAAGCGGCATTTTTTTATTCGCGAAGCTCACGCAGTGGACGAATTCCTCATAGTGTCAATCAAAACTTGTTCAGCACATAATTTTTCATGATCACAAAGCATTTCAGTAGCTTTTATTATGACATCATTTGTTTTTGAAAAAAATACATTTTTCGATTTCTCTCGGAAAATCGTCCATTAAAATTTTCCGGGTGCTTTCACGGCTTATCACCCTCGAAATTCGGATTCAGCGGGTCAAAATACATAAGAATAACTTGGGTCCCTGCCACCGGACTAAAAAAATCCCTAGTACATACATCGGGCTCGAACCAACTACCGCTATACTGAAGTTCTGAACGGCCTGCGCCTTAGACCGCCAGACCGCCGACCACTACTATACTATACTATACTATACTATACTATACTATAAATGATGTTAATATAGTGAAAATTATCGATCTAGAAATCGGATGATAAATCTTGTAGTCAGCTTTACGTCATACAAGGGTTGGTACATTTGAAACAGCACAATTTCTTTTTATTTTTATGTTTGGTTACATGAAATTTTGTACTCAACACATCACGAAAAGACTAATTTTATTTGAATCATGTAATTTCGAAAACTCGCTCACTTCGTTTGCTCTTTATGGGAAATATATAACATTCGTCCAGGAGCTAAATTTAGTCTTTCACTAACTGGTTACGTAAATTAGTGTTTAATTAATATTGTCGTAAATATTTGGAACAGTTTCCTTAAAATTACCAGAAGCTTGTTGAATGCTGATTTGTATTGTAAAAATTAACTGGTAAGAAAGATTCATGGACCACCTAGATTTGGATAATTCTAATAAAAAGTCTAGACATTATACTGCTTGCTGAAAACTAGAATCACATTAGCCTAGTTACATTTTTGGGAAAGCCCTCCACAACTGAATGACAAACTGAGAGCCAGCAACAAAAAACACGTATAATTAGCTACAAGCTAAAACTTTTTGAGAACTTACTCAGCTCAAGTACGGCGGACCTCAGGTTTCAGCGTTGCGCTGTGCAATTATTTGGATGCGCCAAAACTAGCTATGCTGAATTTTTTAATATACAGGATGTTTCAAAAATTGGAGTTATAAAAAAATGGGTTGTTGTATGGAACATGATCAATAGATCAATAAATGGCAAGCATTTTTGGTTTTGAATTAGAAATTTTATGAAATCGCTTTCAGTTACCTTTGTTTGGGAGGCACTGGTTTGATTCTCCAGGCCACAGCGTGTCTGCCCGCTGGCATTGTTTCAGCGCGGTTTGCGCAGGCTGTAGACCTCTTATCAGTGATTACCGAAAAAAGTCTTCAAAACTTTAAAATTCTCCCAAATAATAGTTTTTCGACAAAAAAGTATTATTTCCTTTCGTTTCTTTTCTGTTATCTACTACTTCACATTTCATTTATTGCTCCAATTTCGGAAACACCCTGTAGTATACATTACTATGATACTGATGATAACCTAACCTAACCTAACCTAACCTAACCGCCAAATTGAATTTAAAGTGTAATTTTTTTAGCCCTCCTGAAATACTAGCTCAAAGCTGATTTTTTTCAACAGAAGTGGAAAGAAATGTCTCGTCACCCATGATGACGTGTTTTTTGTTGCTGGCTTTCTGTCTATGATGGAATGAATGCTTTACCAGAACATCATCACAACATTCATCATGACGTCGTTTTCAACAGCATGTATCAAATTATTGATTTTGTTTTCAGGATTTTGCCAGTATTCATGCTATTCTTGTGTTGGAGGTCCACAATCTCAATGTGGAACTGTCGGGGCCATTGGAGTAGTCGAGACTTGTACCGGCACTAATTGTTATGAGGCCTACATATTATACCAAAGTGAGCATCGTATTTCGTTACCTTGGGGTGTTTATTATTTCTTGTCTTGGTGCACAAGGATGTGTTCTGGCAAAATGTTTTCAGGGGCTGAAAGAATTAAAACAAGTACTGTGTTTTTCCTTTATCACGGACTTTTGATCCCGTAGGTCACGGTCAAATAGTTTTATCATCATGTCTATTAATTTTCTCCACGCAATTTGAAATAAAATAATAAAAATAATATTACTCAAAATCAATAGAAATTACATTTCTCAATGACACACTTCGTGTAGTATATTAGATATTTACGATATAAGTGTCGTGAAGATTCATATTACGATATGAGATGGATGGATGATAACCCATCGATTATCGTAATATGAATTTACGACACAAATATTGTACTAATAATTTACGATATACCTAAGTGTCGTGAAGATTCATATTACGATATGAGATGGATGGATGATAACCCATCGATTATCGTAATATGAATTTACGACACAAATATTGTACTAAATATTTACGATATAAGTGTCGTGAAGATTCATATTACGATATGAGATGGATGGATGATAACCCATCGATTATCGTAATAGGAATTTACGACACAAATATTGTACTAAATATTTACGATATAAGTGTCGTAAAGATTCATATTACGATATGAGATAGAACATTCGGAACATTTTTTATCGATAATCGATGGGTTCCATCTCATATCGTAATATGAATTTACGACACAAATATTGTACAATATTTTACCTACTATCAATAGTGCGGTGAAGTAAAATTCATTTCTCTTTTTAAATGTCAGTCTATTTAATGGAAAAGGATAACAAGACCTAATTTATTAGAAATTTGAGTACCTATCTCGGGATTTATCAGGTAATAAGGTTTTAATTTTTTAATTTGTTGCGGATTCTATATCTGAATCTATTCTCTAATGGTCTGAACTAATGTCGATGAAATTTTACTAAATTCGAATGAACGTGTCAAAGTTGACAGTTCGCAAAATAAACGATACCTATATCGTAAATATCTATTACCTACTACCAATAATGTTGATTATTTACTCAAAATTAGTGAATATTCCTTAAATTAATGATATTAGAATCATGCAACAAGCAAGCGTTGCGCCCATTGTTGATTTATTTTGCGAACTGTCAACTTTGACACGTTCATTCTAATTTAGTAAAATTTCATCGACATCAGTTCAGACCATTAGAGGATAGATTCAGATATAGAATCCGCTACAAATTAAAAAAATCAAACCTTATCACCTGATAAACCCCGGGATAGATACACAAATTTATAATAAATTAGCTCTTGTTATCCTTTTCCATTAAATAGACTGACATTCAAAAAGAGAAACAAATGAATTTTACTTTACCGCACACGAAACTCATATCAGTATCGTAATGACTGACAGTACTTATTGATAGTAGGTAAAATATTTGGAAGAAAATTAGCCATGGAAAGTGTTTGTCAAATTCAAAGACAAACTTCGAGTGGTGACCTTCAAACCTCGAGGGGTGACCATTGGAAGATTTTAACACGAAGTGTTCATGTGGAAATTCATCCCAAGTATAAATTTTTCCATGGAGCTTTCTTTGACATTTTATGCTCAGAAACAGTTTGAATTTGGCAAAAATAATTCTTTCAATAGTTCACACGAAACATCATAATGATTCACAGGGAATTCTTTTTGTAGAGTCATACCTTGTTTAATTTATACAGAACGAGCAGAGTGATAAAAAAGCAGAGCAGAATATTATGCTATTCTAGAAAAATGTTTTCATATTTTCATCCATATAGGTTTTTGACCATATAATAGTGCCTTTCGGCAAAAACTTTATGTAACTTTATGTAATTGATACTCTCTCCAAACCTTGGCCTAGTCTGGCACCGTTCTGTGACTTTTTTTTATTTCGGGGGAGCTTTTTCTCAAAAAATTATGGTTACCTACAAAGTCAACTCTTTGTATTGTCTGACAAAAATTATTTTCAGATTTTCCTGCCTGACACGTAAAAGTAGTCGATTTCACGACAAACAAAAATTCAGTAGTGAACATCAGACATGTAAAAATTATACTTTGTAGAAAAGCAGTACTCAAAATGTGGTATGAATGTAGTATAAGTGGTATAAGTGTTAACTAGAGCCTGACATAAAAATATAATTTCTCAGTTATCACAGTACCTACTAGGTATAGATATTCCTGTTAGTAGTAATAAATACTAAATTTTATTACTAATAAAGTGAGCAGTAACTCGGTGAGCAATACTTCAATATCATTCCTATTACTGAATAATCCAACCGAATCTATAAAAAAATGTAAAAAATAATTAAAAAATTATTTTTTTCTTTGTTCATGCTTTCATCACCTTTGTCATCAATTTCAAAGTAATTTTCTTCCTCATTATCACTTTCAGCATCGGACTTTTCATTCTCAAAAGCTGAAGATTAGTGTTCAGTTAAAGAAATTGTATACTGAAGGAAAGATTCTTCGAAGATGTTTAATAATTTGGATTACTTTGGATCAGTGTGATGAAGGGACTATACTTTTTTTACACTATCACAATAATAGGTGAAAAAAAATCTTACTACTAGTGGACATACTTATTGTCACCGTACACCGGTTTTTACACTATCACAATAGTAGGTGAAAAAAAAATCCTACAACTAGTGGACATACTTATTGTCACCGTACCTGAAGATATATCTTCAACCGAAGGACTTTGAGGTCCATCGACCCAATAATAATGGAACTCATTGGCTATTTATGTCCACCCACAATCTTCTGGTTTCAGTGACGTTGGAAAGTTTGAATGGGCCTTGCACCATACAGTACTGATAATACATAATCCTTCACTCAAAGGCATAGTCTGTACGGGTATAGGACGGTTTTTATTATTATTCGCCGTGGCGCTCAGGGCGACTTACTGATTTTTGGTAGCGTATTCTTTTTTCAGCTGTAGGAAAACCCGGAAAACCTATAGCACCATCTTGATTGGTCGTTGTGCACTTTAAGCTAGCACTAGATGGAATTGGCATCTATAGGCAACTACCAAAACATTATTCTAGAACTGCGGTAAAACTACTTCTTTCGCAGGTGGCATACTTGAAGCATCAAGTCATTTAATCTGCTGTTTGAATACTTTCACAGATAGAGTATTGTTGACTGAAAGCTTTTTGAAACAATTCAACCGTTCTCAAATGTATGTTAATGATTTGCAAAGATTATATTTTACAACGAATTCTTCAGTGGCATGAAAAACATCGTTTATAATTTGAAAAGACCCCTTCTTCCCTTTTTTGTAAAACGATTCATTATTGCTAAAACATTAAAAAATTGTATTCCACGCGTAAGACTGTATAATTGTAAAAAATATCACAAAGTTGAAAAATTATATTGTTTTTGTTTTTGTCAGTATGCTTTCAATATCTTATGTAATTTAAAAACCAAAAATCTTCAGCAAAAATTGTAATTCATGATTTTTTTGTCCTGAAATCGATTACTTTAACGTGTCAGACCGAAAAATCAGAAAAGAGTCTTTGTCAGACAATATGAAAAGTTGATTCTGTAGGTTTCAATGTAAGGATAGTGAAAAAATCAGTTCGTTATCAATAAATTCTCTCAACATGTTCGGTGGGGCGACCCATGTTTTTTATCAGAGACTTTTATTTTCGGGTTTCAGTTCAAGTTCTCAAGCTATTCAATTTGAAAAAAAACAGTATCTATAGATTTTATATATTTCATCACGTCAAAAACGATGTATGTAAGAAAATTTAAAGGAAAAACGCCCCAGAAACAAATAGAGTTACAGAGGAATATGGTGTCAGATAAGGTCCAATGAAGCCATACAAAAGGTTTGGAGATAGTATGTATCAGTTGAATTTTTGCCGATGGGCACTCAGACTAATACAGGAAAAGAAAATTAGAAAGCACAAGAAAATAAAAAAGAGCACTCTTGAAAAATTTATTTCTAAGATTGAATACCAAGCCGTTATAAATTTTTCGTCTTGAATCGTCCAGAAAATTTCCGCCAAATGTTTGTTTAATTTCTTAATGAAATTTTGTATGCGTCTCAAAATTTTTCACTTATAATAATTGCACAAGTGGTTTGTATTTTATCAGGTACATTTGGATTGTGTAATGAGAAACTGTTTCCTAGCAATTCGACGAGAATAACTGTCAACTATTAAAAACACGACACCGAAGATTTTTTTGAAAAATACTTTGAAAACGGATTCGTTTGAAGTATTTCCTTCGGTACAGGTTTATATGGATACTTACAAAGAGTTTGCTCATCATTGAAATGCAGGTTAAAAAATGATAAATATTATTATGTTGAGTCATATAATAGAATCCTGATATGATTTCACACTGATTTCAACGGAATACTTCACGGATATTGGACATTTTTTCAATCAGATCAGAAGTCATTTGAGGGATATATCAAGTCGTAAGAAGAGTCAATTCAATTTTGGGTTACATTATTATCATCTCAGACACAGAATTGAACTAAAAAATGTCTAGAGAAATAGAATAAATTCTGAAATTCTGGATATTTTTGAAGAAAAGATAGGTGATTGTTTACGAAACCATTGATAATCCAGTACGATTGGATCTTGAGACGAGGATCGATTGTAGCACCACCAAACTTGGTAAGCTAGTAGTTGAAACCATGATAAACACGAAAAGGTTTACCAAAATTCCAGGGTTGGAACATATATTTTTTTTCGTTTAAAAATAAATGAATAGATTTTTGCTGTAATCTTGGAAAGCATCTGATTTATCGAAAAAACAACTCTACAAGGTGAAAGACAATTAAATTCTCTACAAGAACTATTCCTAGTTATTTCTTATGAAATGCGCTCGTTTTCTCAGAACACGTGATTGAACGCCGACATCAACTTTCAATTTCACCCTTACCCGCCACTGAAAATTCTGGCGGAGCCGAATGTTTGATTGGTAATAAATCTGCTGAAAATGATGGGAGAAGAAAAAGGAAGAGTTGATATCGTTTCTGAAGACTCCTACCTTCTCATGCACACATAGTATGCGCGTATTTGTGTACCTAAAATGTGTTTTGTCGCACTTCACTGAAATGTTTGCTGATGATCCGAAAATCATTAATAATTTAGTAAATATGGAATTATTACACTGAAGCAACAACCCATACCCTCTCTGGACTATAGCAACAATTTTAAACTAGCGTGACAGGTCCCACTTATACATGTCAAAATAAAAACTTTGTTTTACTCCTGCCTCATTTTCGACTTATACCGACATTCCCTTCAGTAAATGTTGGAAATAATCGCTTATTCATATTCTGCATATATGTTTAATAACACTATTGTGAAGGGCAAACCTCGGGCTTGAAATCACATACTCCAATTTCCATGTAGGATGTGTATGAGAGATTATTTTCAACATCTACTGAAGAAATTACCGGGATTATCGGTGAGTTGAAAACTGAGGCAGGAGTAAAATCCAGTTTGTTCTTTGGCAGGTCTAAGTGAGACGTGTCTCACTAGTCTAAAATCGTTGCATATGGTCCAAAGAGGGTAGTGATTCCTGCTTCAGTATAACTATTTCATATCAACTAAAATATCCATGACTTTCGGATCCTCCGTAAATATCGTAAAAGGGTTATGTGAAGTGGGACAAAACACATTTTGGGACTCAGATACCTACTCACATGTTATATTTGCATAAGGAAGTACTAGTCTTCAGGAACCATATACACTTTTTTTTTACTTCTACTATAATTTTCAGTAAAGTAATGACAAACCTAATTTTCGGACCTGCCGGAAATTGCAGTGGTGGGTTAAGGCGAGCCTGAAATTTTATTTTGGAATTCAATCAGGTTTTCTGCGAGAACGAGTGCATTTCGTGGGAAATTACTTAGAATATGTCTTGTGGAGAATTGAATTATATTTCGCCTTGTTGAAATTGTTTCTTATAAATAAATCTTATACTTTCCGAAACAACAGCAAAAAAATACATATTTTTTTAAATAAAAATGTTTATGGATTCCACCCCTGATATTTTGGTAAACAATTTTTTTTTTCTAACAATTTATGATGTCAAGAAGTCATGTGCTGAGTGTCATTCTTCACTTGTGGCTTGAATCTGAATACAACATGTGTGGAGTATGGTTTGATAAATCTTCAAAAACCTCCATAGCTCTCATGAAATATAACTCTTTTTGGAAGGACACACGAAAGGCGCGGAATTGAAATGTTTTGTTGTATGTTAGAATTGCCTTATGCAAGGCCATATGTTATATATATATATTTTTGGATTTCAGTTTTTGTTACATCAGTTGTGTTTGTCACAGGTTACTAGATATATTTTATTCCTAATTCAATTTCAAAACGGAAAATTCAACGTGCTATCCATAAGTTTGTAGGCGAAAGTTTATTTGGGACCGAATAGTGTGCGTTATGCAATTGATCGCAAAAAAGTACCGCTATTCATAGGATAATTATATGATATTTTTATAGGAAAATATTTAAAAAAAATTGCTATTTTCAATTTTCTCTCATTATCTTTTCAAACTCTGTATTTGTGTATAAAATTGAATTCTAAGCAACTTTTTCAAATAACTTTTTTCGATATCTTGCCATTTTGCCCGACTTTTTGCCTATTCATAGTAATTTTTTTCAATTTGCCGCCATACCATCGATCACGTGACATGTGTCAAATTCGATTTTTAGGTTATCGGACATGCACAAACTTTTCCCCAGAATCTTTTTTCCAATATTCTAATAATAAACTTTTTTCCCATATGGTACATATTTGTTGGCGGTCACTGTATGTGTATATAAAGTGCTCATTTTCAAGTGGCCCCGTTATGGGGTTACTTGAAAATTTACTTGGAAAATGCTTCTGTTTACTTGTAGACCTCGTATAGAGATTGAATGAAAGTAAATAGAGTAATATTTTATTTGCAAAAAGTGTAAATCTTTATTTTTCATAAATATTTATTTATTACACAACTAAGCACTGAACATGTATTTTCAAAAACTTAAAAAACAATAGTGTCGAGAATACATTAATTTTTCTATGTGATGTAACGTATGGTATATTATATTCCTCACTGATTTGTATCAAATTACCTACCCTTATTATTCTTTTGTACAGCAGCATTCAAAGCCTACTCGGTACTCAGTACATCCTAGTTCCCACCTTTCTTATGTATTTGCTCACTTTTTTCAAGAAGCTCCTGAAATGACATCGAAAAATAAAATCTACGCCACTGGATTTCGAATTGGCAACAGCGATGAATTAAAATTATTTTAGTGTTGACCGGTTATGATACTCTTGGAAAAAAAATACATCGTTGTACTAGTAATTCTCAGTAATGTCCAGGCAATAGGAAGTATTCATAAAAAAAACATCGTTTTTCTGCTTACATTTTGTTGAGTTTCACATGCAAAATTTTTCCCCAGATACAAGCAAAAATGAACGTTTTCACTACTTGTTGATCTGTTCTACCAAACTGACTTTGAATTATGTTTGCTAAATATGACGCTAAGCAGCAGCACCTCTTAATTCAATCAGTTGCGTTAATTTTCAAGTAGCCCCTGTATTTTCATGTAGCTCCGTTTTACGGTACTCTTTTTTCTTGACCCAACGAACCACTTTGTTATTTAAAAAAAAAAAGTTTAACTTTTCCCAGCATCAGATGCATTCTGACAGAAAACCGTAAAGTTGTATTCTTTCCTAAAATTTACCACTGGAATTATCAATTCGAACGTATCCATAGCCCTCTAGATTCAAAAATTCATTTCAAAATAAATTTCTGCATGTTTTCCGTTTAACTTCAATAAGCACCCGTAATTGTGATCTGTTGGAGGAACGTTACACAAGTATTTGTCAGATGTAGTTTAATGTCCGTCGTTGTATCTTCCACAGTTGCCACAGTTTTTCCACTTTGTGGAAATGTATATGGAAAAGAGTATTTCGACACCGTCGAAATGATTCGTATTATTCAGTTGATCCGTCCGACATGCTTTTCTGAACTTTGTTCGAATAAATAACAGAGATCGTATTCGATAATATCGAATCTAATTCCAGTAATCATATTATGTGGGATCAACTTCGATATATTTTTTGTGGCTCTGTCACTAAATAGGTCTATTTGTTCCGTTGCTGTATTATTGAATATGTTACAGATGGTGCCATGCCGATGGTCCAGAGGAGATGTTGGGAGAAACCAAACAACACAGCTGAAACCAATTTTTGTAGATGGGTTAAAACATCGAGATCAATAGCAAATAGTCAAGCCATCGTTGTTGATTGCAGAATCTGTAATTCGAACTTGTGTAATACGAATCAAAGATTTTGGGAAAGTAAATGATAAAAGAATTAATGAAATATTTCCCTGTGTTATATTATACAGTGCGGCTTTCAATAGTCCTCCCCCTGTTCATTTTTGAACGGTTTGACGTAAAAACATGAATAAAAAACTGTTTCGAGGGTTTCACCAATACTACTCTTTGAAATAAAAAATATGGTAATTACCCAATAGGGGGCGCGAGGGGGCCCATCAACTCAAAATTTTTAAATGGCACGGTGGGTCAAGTGGCACATCGTCGAGAAGGAAATTCCATTCTCTTTACATCCATCTGATTTTTGAATTTCGTCAATATAAATGCGGATCTGAATACTACTCATACCTCGATAATTTTAAACGGTTTGATGTGGAACAATGAAACCAAAATTTTTTTGAGGGGTATTACCGATAAGTACTACTTTTTTAGAGAAAAAACACTGCAATTACTCGACAGATGGCGCTGGGGGAACATCAACCAAAAAATTCGAAAGGCATAAAAATCGAAATTTGGAAAAAAATTATGGACAAAATTCAAAAATATTAAGATGGTTGTAAAGAGAATTGAATTCTCTTATCAACGATGTGTCACTTGACCCCCCATGCCATTTAAAAATTTTGAGTCGATGCCCCCCCTGCGCCCCCTATTGAGCAATCACCAAATATTTGTTTTCAAAGAGTAGTATTGGTGAAACCCCTCAGAATGGTTTTTTTATTTATGTTTCTACGGCTAACCGTTCAAAAGTTAACAGGTGGGGGGCTATAAAAAGCCGCACTGTATATTCGTCCCATGCAATAATTTAAAACTATAAATAAACAAACTGTTTATGATGATGTATAACTATTGTAGATTTTTCTGAATGCCCAGTTCCTGGTATGATCCAATACTAATATTAGTGACATGGTCAACCCTTCAGTGGTAACATGACTAGATCTGGTTTCACTAACAACGTAGGTATCTGAGTCCGCATTTAAAAAAAGGATAAACAACTCAAACTTTGACTTTGATGTTTAGAAATGTTGAGTTCATTGTAATCATTAGGCGATAGGCGAACGTACATACCGAGATGTTGCACTTTATTGTGAAATGAAGAGAAATACAAGGGGGACTAAAAAGTGAAAAATATTCGAAACAAAAAAATGTTATCTGCAAAGAACAAACATTAGAAAATCCTTTTTGGCTTGAACAATAAAACAAACATATAAAAATACTTTAAAATGCATAAATAAATGGAATTGAAAAAAAAACTTGTAATGAACTGAAACTATTTATTCACTCATAATTTTTAACGTAGTAGTCATAGTACAATTCAGTCAAATGTTCGAGGCAAATCCTGGTTCTTCTATTTTTTTTTTCTTCAACAGAATGTTTGATTCCACTTAACAAATTTTCATACAAATAGTAATTTACGTAACAAATCTGGAAAAAACTGTTTTCGGACGTGTTGCGTACACAATTTTTTCGGTAACCGTGTAAAATAACAAATTGAGACACATTTATTTTTTATATTCTTTGTAGAAGAAAATTTCGAACATAATAATTCTTATTTGTATTGAATATCGAAATGCGAACAGAAGATAGGTACTACCAGAAACATTCTAATTTTTATTTATATAAATATTTTTGTTGAAATTCGAGCATTTCTCGGACTAGTCCGGAAAGTACGTACTTCCCGGACTAGTCCGAACGAAAGGTACTAGGCCGCAAAGTAGCATCATGCCATCGATTAACCTTTTATCAATGATATTAGATTTCTGCGGTGTGAACAACCGCACGTTGCTACTGGCGGGTTAAGTGCGGTGGACCGATATATTTTTTTTCAATATCTATAATATATATTTTTTAACAACTCTAAAAAAGTCCACTCTTCTTGTGCATTTTGTGTAACTAAAGTATTACAAGATATCACTATCAACGTACGATTTCATTATTAAACTTTACTCAAACTTCCAGCCGTTGAAGTGGCCAATCACAGAGCGCTTATTTCGTATATTTCACATATGAACAATTTTATAATGAAAATCGATTTATTTGTCCATTCATTTTCCTGATTGATTTAATTAATGATGAAACAGCAGGTTCGATATAGATAGTTAAGAGTGTATGTCGAGTTATCATTAGAAAAATCCATAAATAATCACTTGATTTCAATAATCATTCGAAAAAAATAAAAAAATCTGTGATTAAAATGGGAAAGTGCCGGCTCGTGGCTACTTTTACTCTTGACGGCTAAACTCAATTTGAAAACATTTAATACAAACGTAATTAATCGACAGTCGATGCCGATGACCGATATTTTACTCTTATTTTTGGCTCAGTAACAATTCCCAATTACTCAATAAAATTCATATATCTGACAATTCAGAACTTACAATTAGGCCAAGCTGAAAATAATAAAACTTTAGGTATTTTATGGAATGCACTTGCAGACCAAATGCAATTTTCAATATGTCAAGATTCGAACCAAAAAATTATTACCAAACGGATTATATTATCTATCACATCCCATACATTTGACCCACTGAGTCTCCTTGGTCCAATTATTGTTTTTTTTAAATTAATTTTGCAAAATTTATGGAAAGATGGTTTAACATGGGATGAAGCAGTGTCTCAGAAACCAGTAACCATGTGGACGAAATTTCTAAATAATCTACAAAATATTAACAATATAAAAATTTCACGATTTATTCTATCAACTTTGCCAATCAATGTTGAACTCTACGGCCTCTTTGATTCGACAGAGTGTGCGTACGAAGCTTGTATATGTATATATCCGCTGTCAATATACATCAGGAAGCCATTCTTTCAACCTATTAAGCGCGAAATCAAGAGTAGAACCTCTGAAGAAAATTTCTTTGACAATATTGGAACTTTGTGGTGCATATTTGTTAGCACACCTTGTGAAAAAGATTATCGAATCATCATCTACCATATTCACTAAACAATGTTTTTGGTGTGATTACTCTTGCATGGATGAAAGGTTCGGCTAGACAATGAAAAACCTTTGTTGCCAATCTTGTTGGTGAATTCCAAACATAAACAGAACCTACTGATTGGAATTACGTCAAATCATCTGCAAACCCTGCTGATCTCATATCACGAGGAATTAATGCCAGAGACATAATAATAATAATAATAATAAAAATAATAATGTTGTAGTCCTCCTCGACCATCAGAGTAAGACGATTTTCGTCATGGAGTTTTCGGCTCCTAGTGAAAGGAACATCTTCCGAAAAGAGGAGGAGAAACGGACTAAATATCGAGACTTACTCTTTGAACTCCGCAGGCTTTACCCAAACCATTCTGTTAAAATGGTGGTTCTGATTATAGGGGTCCTTGGTGGAATAATGGACACACTGTTCTCAAACTTAAAAATCATACCGGCTTGCCGTAATATGGCAGAAATCTTAGCCGGACGAATGCAGAGGGCCGTCATCCTTGGTTCACTGCGTCTGCTCAGGGCACATGATTCTCGGACCCAGTACTCTTACGGAAAATGTCTTTTCCGCCCTTAACGGCTTGTCCGAACTCCGCTCCGCGTCGTTTGTGCAACTGCCGTCGCGTGCGGAAAAGTACTACTTTCCCTACTTGTTAGGTAAATAACTATATTCCGTCGACCGTTCATTTATGATGTATTTTAACGCACTCAAAATCGTTGATTAATGACAACTGTAAAATAAAATAAAACTACCACTGAGAAAAATTAAACTATCTTTGAGTAGAGTTAATATAAATAGGAAATAGTGATTGTTTTTTATCGTAACGTTAAACAAATAAACATTGAAAGTGAGATATCTCTATTTTCGAAAACTACTGTCGACGGAAAAGTTTTGTAACAAACTCGTGAATTAAAATGGCGATTAACAATCTCAAACATTAACGCGCTCGCTCTGCTCACGCGTTAAATTATCTCGATTGTTATTCGCCCTTATTAATACACTTGTTAGTTAAATAACCATCAACCAACTAGTTGTGTAATGAAATAGAAAAAAAAAACTATTAATTTTATCTTTAAAAATATTCAAAACAGGATTTGCTGCGTCATATCTAACTTTAGATTTTTGTGGTATTAATAATTCATTTTATGCTTTATTTGCCGATTCTTCTATATGAGACGCTATTTCGTCGGAACAATTATTCATTTTTGACATAAGTCTGACCCGTTTGATATTGCTTATTAAATATTCATTCTGACAAGTGCCAATGCCACTGTCCCATATCAGGAGAAAACCATTGTATTATATTCATGAAATGATAACATTAGATAAAATTTTGTACCAAATACGTTATGAAAAGATTTATTTGTTCGACTCGCGTAATTTGCAAAACTCACTCACTCCGTTCGCTCGTTTTGACAAATATTACACTCATCGATCAATATCAGTTTTTTCATAACTGATTACGTAAATAACTATAACAAAACCCAAAGAGTTTGACGGATAAAATTGTAGAAAACTAAAAAATTTCTAGAACCTGAAAAAAGAACTCCAACAAAATTAGAAGAGTCTGGAAGAGAAATATCTTGAAGAACTTCACAAAAACTAGATGCATCTGAAAAAAGAACTTCAGTACAATTCGAGGAGCCTGGAGAAAATACTTTGAAGGGGAAATTTCAAGAGAATCGGAGGTGTATGAAATATGGTCTTCTAGAAAATGCTGGAAGACAAAGTCCTTCAAAAAAAAATTTTTAAAAGAAGAACTTTGTGTTGTTGCGAATCGATTGGAAGAAAGCATAGAAAATGTCGAGACAGAAAAGTCGAAATTGACGAAAAAAATTGAATTGATTCTGCTCGCACTCAATTAACTGTCAATGACACTTCAATGCTGATTATGAACTAGAATAAAGTTCAAAACGAGATGAAATATGTCAGGGTCTGTTCTGGAATAGTTAAGCTCTTCATGAAGCCGGATATGTTCTAATGACATGATAATTTATAATCAAAAGTTTTGTCATTAACCTTCCCATAATCTACGCCATCTAATTTTCAGCAGTTTGTCAGCAAAGGCTACATGCAGAAGCTTCAGGAAATTTGCAAATCGGCTAACGACACACTTACCCCCTTTTGGAAAACATTGAAGTCATGACAGTAGGATTGACTGATTATCTCATTTCCGTTGAATAAAAGTATTGGGGAACTCTGAAGTAGTTAATGAAGGGTTAGGTGTTTTCTCTTCTTTTGTAATATACATAGGTATATTGCCATAAAGGTATAAATTGCCATATATTTCAGATGTCGTGTCAATGTGAAAAACAATTTTAAAACACCAATGTGAAGTAGTCTAATGGAACATTATCTATTTATCATATCAGTGTTGGTAATAATGTTTTATTTTGTGAGTGAAAAATTTTGCGAAACAAGCGAAGCAGTTTCTCAAAAAAAATTTAAATCCAGTTACGACACACTCACTTTCTTTTGAAAAACATCAAAGACGTTATAGTAGGATTGTTTTATTGTCTCATTTCCATTAAAATAACAGTATTCGCTAACTCTGAAGTAGTTAATGAGGCCTTCTGCATTAGTCCTGCTAAAATTTCTGCCATATTATGGCAAGCTGGTATGATTTTTGTGTTCGAGAGCAGTGTGTCCATCATACCACCAAGGACCCCTATAATCAGAACCACCATTTTAACAGAATGGTTTGGGTAGAGCCTGCGAAGTTCAAAGAGTTAGTCTCGATATTTAGTCCATTTCTCTTCTTCTTTTCGGACGATGTTCGTTCCACCAGGAGCCGAAAACTCCAAGAAGATCGTCTTTCTTTGATGGTCGAGGGGGACTACATCAGGCTTATTAGCTTGTATTTGCCCGAGGGAGGAGAATGAATAGTTTCAATTTATTCGGCACTTCTCATTCTCCACAAGACTCATTATCCCCCGGAGCATAAGGCAACACCGGTGTCTCGTCTATACCGTACCAGTGTCGTAGATGGTAGTAAAACACTCGTAAAGCCGTGTTATTTTTGGGATATAGGCTGAGACCGCATGTGCTGGACATGCTGAAAGCAAATGCATAAGGTTCTCAGAAGCCCCACGACACGCTCTGCATCTAGTGTCGGGGATCTCTATACCCATCACGCGGCTACGATAGACCAGGGTGTTGAAGACACCATCCTGGCAAGCCATGATGAATCCCTCGGTCTCCGACTTCAGCTCACTTGACCTGAGGAAAGCAATGGTCAGGTTTTTGGATAAGCCAAGATTTTCAATGTTCTTGAAGAAGACTCCATGCATTGGCTTATCCTTGTGCAGCTTCAGGAGGACCTCAGTCTCCGCAGCTTCAATCTGAAAGGGTTTCAACTCGGTGACAGAGTTCGGATTCGCCCGTTCAGTGTCGAATACGATCCCGGATTGCTGCCTTGAAAAGGAATGCTCCAATCACTGCTTTTTCATGGTCGCGGACCATGCAGAGAAGGGGATCTGAACTCCTGATGACTTTACAGGCTCCATCCATCACCATTCTGTTATTGTTATTTATCTTTACATAGCCACTCCCCACGTCCATGGGGTGAGCAACTACTGGGTCCAAGAATCATGTGCCCTGAGCAGACGGAGTGAACCAATGATGACGGCCTTCTGCATTCGTCCAGCTAAGATTTCTGCCATATAATGGCAAGCCGGTATGATTTTTAAGTTCGAAAGCAGTGTGTCTATACCACCAAGGACCCCTATAATCGAAACCCACCATTTTAACAGAATGGTTTGGGTAGAGCATGCGGAGTTCAAAGAGTAAGTCTTGATATTCAGTCCGTTCCTTTTTCTCTTTTCGGACGATGTTCGTTTCGCCAGGAGCCGAAAACTCCATGACGCAAATCGTCTTACTTTGATGGTCGAGGAGGATTACATCAGGCTTATTGGCTTGTATTTGCCTGAGGGTGGGGAATGAGTAGTTCCAATATATTCGGCACTTCTCATTCTCCACAACGGATTCAATATCCCCCGGGGCATAAGGCAACACCGGTGTCTCGTCTATACCGTACGAGTATATTGTTATTATAAGATAAGATAATTTATTCATCATTGAAGCATTATAAACATAATTATAAAACTTATCAGACTAGTAAGTTATTATTATCATTATTATCATAATTATTACCATTATTATAGTCAAATGCACCACCCAGAATTGACGGCATAGTGCCCAAAAGTTATTTTTTCATATAGCAGCATCGTTCTGTACATGTTTTATGCTGGGTCAAATGACCCCTCCCCAAATTGTTGGCTGGTAGTCTATAGGTGGGTATATCAAAATTTCTCCTGTTTTTTTTAATCATAATTCCTTGTCAAAAAATGTAGTATGATACCATCGTTTTGCAAATATTCACACCTTTGTTTTGAACATACATTTTTCTCACTTGTTTCATGACTAGCTATTTCTACAGTATCGGAAATTTTTCATCTTGGTTATGGTTGTTTCATGAAAGCGTAAAGGATAGCTTGCTGGTATGTTGAGAGAGGATAACAATTTCTACTCTACTCGCTCGAGGAAAAGGGATATCGACGTGAGCTGTTGATTCGTCGGGAGGGGGAACAGGATAGGCGCACAGTAGTACGTCTCTCTCATTTATGTGGTATTATGATATCATTGCGTTCCTTGTGGCTCGCGTAGATTTCTGTCTATACCCCAGATGGAAAGTTTCCGATACAATATATTCTGTCGTGGGAAAATGGCTCCAATCAGATGTTTCCATAAAATGCGATTCAAACTGTCCATCCAGACCAGTATCAAATAAAACTCCAAAAAGTATTGCATACGTCCTTACCAATCTAAATTGTTAAGGGTCCAATCTATCTGAAAGGATAACATCTTACCTTGAATGCTTCTCTGAATTTATTCGACATAATATGGTACAGAACTGGATTGACCGTCGTGGAAAGGTAGTAAAAAATTCCACTGATGTAGGTGAGGATTTGAAAAGCTTTTATCATGTGAGCCGAAGTGTGTTTTCCATAAATTGCTAGGAGGCGCTGTGCGTGAAACGGCGCCCAACAAATGAAGAATGCGACGACAACTGCCACTGAAACGAGAAAAAATAGTATATTAGAGTATGAGTGAAAAAAAAGGTCTTTCAAACACGCGCGATTTTTCGAGAAATACTTGATGGAAATAAGAACTTATAATGTAAAATGGTTCAATTCGTGATGTGAAATCAGTATACCTTTTGTTAATGTTTGAATAAAAGTTTTGCATTTGTTTGTAATATTTCATTTAACGTTACAAGGTACTCCTGTTAGATCAATAATAATAAATTCGTCATTTAGAATTCACAGTTCATGCAGCCATGGTAATTTAAAGAAACGCGCATTTTTTAAAATTTGATTTGCACACGCTGAGGCACGCTTCAAATCGGAGAAAAGGGGATCCACTTGAAAAACATTTTTTTTCTACAAACGTCAAAAAATGACAAGGTTCGCGCATTGACAACAATATGCGAAGTGACACTTTTTTTTATTTTCTTTCGTTACCATGACACCGTGCGCGAAATAATGTGCGAAATACCTATTTCGCACACTGCATGTAAACTATATGGGATTTTCATATTATAACCTATATGGTCCTCAATCAAAAAAAAAATCCAAGAAATCATTCATTTCTAACTTTATGGTCGTCAATCAAGCAAAAATCCAAAAAATCCTTTATTTCGGAATGTTCAACAATAATTAAATAAGTCTAACACTTTTGAAATTGTGACAAAATTGTGTACTAACTACCCATTTTTTTTTGAAGTTTGTAGAAAAAATTTTGTTTGCTGCTCGTCCGCTAAATACTTTGGTGATCTTGACTATTATCAGTTCTCGATCGAGTAGCATTTCGCGCACTAGATACAAAAATAACTAATTTTTGTATCTAATTTGTAATAAACATTCACTGATAAAAAGGATGTCTGCAATCAAATATATTTATATCCTCTTGAACAGAATAATCTTCTGAAAAGAATAATTATTTCTAATCGATGAATATACTTTTATTTCAAACTTATTGAACTGTTTGCTTCTTTACCTAAATTCTCTTGAAAGGAATTTGTTTGCATTAATACATTCCAACTCTTTACCCTAGAGAACGCCTACTTTCGAAAAATGCTCCGTTTGACTCAAGAACATAATTTCTTGGCGAAGGTCAGAAGGAAGCAGCACGTGGCACAGTCAACCAATGGGCTTCACTCTAGCGGGTGCACGCGAAACCCCGCTACCGGAATGGCGCGAACCCACGCGAAACCCCGTTACCGGAATGGCGCGAACCCACGCGAAACCCCGCTACCGGAATGGCGCGAACCCACGCGAAAGCGTGCACTGCGACTACCGAATGGGACCTCTATCCTGTTTGCTGTTACCGGCGTTTGGTTTGGGGTTGTATTTGAATCATAATTTAAGTTGTTAGTTTTGTATTTGTCACATTGGTTATGTGTAAATGTGCTGCTGAATTTAGGTCATTTATGGACCAGTTGTGGAGGTAGGTTGAAGATATTTTGGTTTTCAACAGGTGTGTGATAATGGCGAATGTGATAATGGCTGTCGTTTCTATATTTGATCGAATAGGTACCTAGGTTGATTTTTATAGTTTCTGAAATTGAAATATTACAAAACTATTCTCATATATAACCATTATACCTCAATTGTTCGCATTTTTTATCTGTTTGTTGAACTGTACCATGTGAACATGGCTTCCATGGCATATTTTTATAAGTGCACATTTGTACTGAACCTCCAAATGCAGATAATCTTGAATCAGAAATGTATTGAATTAGGAAGAAGAATATTGTTCGTTATTGAAGTTGAAATATCTTGCCTCAACCAACTCACACCATCGAACAAAGAAAGTATTCACAATAGTGTTCATTATCAAAGTTGAAATATTCTTGCACCAAACAACTCCCATTATTCAGTGAAGAAAGTCTTCATATGTCTCAAAACAGTTTTCATTCAAGAGGTCAAGAGGATTCCGTCAAAAATTCAAACTAATATTTGGTTGGACCTATTCAAGAATACAATCGACTTGAATCAATGCAATTATGCATTAGCAAAAAATCCTTTTTATCAGTGTTCGAATACAAAAAAATGAGATTGTGTATGACTCGATCGGATCATTAGTAACGGAGAAAAACTGGAGAACTGAAAACTTTCTCTCAACAATAATACGCTTCCCCTCATCTGCCGGTCTCTCCTACTACGCGACCGCTTAGAAGGGCTAAACTGTTTTCAGTCATGTTTGCAAGCATGTTTCACCCTTTTAGCGGCATTTCAACGAGAAATTGAAATATCGTTTTTGTAGTACTACTTTCAGAATCTGATTGAGAAATTGAAATCGGACTATCACTAGAGCATCCAAGCAAAAAAAATGAAATTGCAATTGTACCTAAACTAATGTTCCGATGGCACCTGTTTTGCGTACAAATTGAGTACATATAATTCACTTCTTTCATGGGAAGTGCCAACCGTACAAATTAAAAAATGATAGATTAGGAATTAGACAATTTTCCGGTTTTTACAATTTTTGTCCGTTACTTATATCTGATCGGATCATACAAAATCTGTATTTGTTTGTATTTAACTTTTATACAATTCTTCTCATCAGAGCAACCTGACTGCTGTATAAGTTTTCATTTTATAAGCATAACACTTTTGTTTTTATTTAAATGTTTATAACAAGTTAATAAATGTTATTTGCGAGTCCAAACTATAATAGAATATAGCTACGGACATCGTTTAAATATAAGGATAGTTGGTCAACCTTATGGGATTAATATTGGATTCAAATGTAGGCGACATGTAGATGGCGTCAGTGGTGTTCGCATCCAAGTCATTTCGCAACTTGAATGGCAGAATACGTAATTTGACAGTCACGTTGAATTTCCGTAAAGTAGATGGCGGATCATGTGATGAATTGTAAATAGAGTAGGTAGGTGGCACCAATGACTGCAATAAAATTAGAAATATGGTTCAAATCAAGAAATTATTTCTTCTGCTGTTTCATGGACCGTATCCGCTATAATTAGGGTCACAAGGTAAAGTAGATAGGTATATTTGGGGTGTGGTGATTCAGTTGTTAGTTTGAAATGTGGATTCAGCGGATGTGTTAGTATTTATTCTGTTGTGTCATATTGTGTTTTGGATTTTGTAGTGATTTAAATATAACTGATAATTAGAAGCAATTTGGACAGCGGTAAATGGTGACAGGAATATATAAATGTCAAAAAGGGGAACATTCTCCATGAAAATTGAAAAAGGAAAAATGTGATTTATTTGTAATATCTAACAGAAAACAACTACTTCACCGGCACAAGCCACGCTGGACACTGAACTACATGTGATAGATATTGTGAAAAGACTCTAACTGAAAAGGAAAGAAAAAATCTGAAAGTGAAAATTCGGATTTTCATTCAGATAACTGACTTTTTAAATTATTTCTAGTTTCATTGAAAAAATCATTAAATGAATTAGATAAGGAGAATGTTATTAAAAAACTATCACTCACAGAAATCGTTCATTTCATTGAAGCAAGGTTCGCTTCTCTCACAGGCATTGATTAACTATCCGCCTTATTTAAACAATGCTACGGACTAGCTTTCATGTGATGGCACAGTCGATTTCCTGATCGTATTTTTGTTACGATAAAATCCTCTATTCATTGGCCTGACAATGAAAACGGGAAATACTCCTCTTGTTACTGAGAAAGTTGATATCAATGATGCAAAATAATAATGGCGTCACTTAGTTGGTAATGATCATTGAGAAACACAAATAATGGTGTTTACTTTATTAGTAATCGTTAGTAAATTCTTATGATTTCCTTCAATGATAAACAAATGCTTTTGAATAAGTTTTGATCATTTCATTGAATGAAAAATTATACCGCCGATAAGTGATGATTAAATGGTTATAATTATCAACATACATACGTACAACTTTTCTTGAGAAATGGATACTACTTGTTGAAAAATCCATCAACGTAATAATAAAAAAATGGATTAGATATGCATACTTCCTCATAAATTATGTTCGTCAGCAAGCCTCCAAGAAAACAAAACTATTGCCCCTACGACCATTGAATTGAGTCTGCTAGATTCTTTATTTATTTATTTATTTAAATACAACAAGGGCAGAGGCATAGCCTATTGTGCCCAGTAAAATATGAATTTATGAGTTTACAAATTATATGATTTTATATAAGATGAAAGGATGCAAAATGATAAAATAATAATGTATAAACTATATCACATGTCCACTGATTGTACAAAAGAGTCATAACGATTCTTGTAGCTGTTTGTACTTGGGGCTGTCACGACATCTGGAGGTAGAGTATTCCACTTCGTGAAGATTCTGTTTGTGAAGTATTTTTGACGTACAGTTGTTCGGAAGGATTCCTGCCTCAATTTCAAAGGATGTCCACGCAACCTACTATCGTTTTGACGTAGAAATAGGCTCGCGAGATCTACAGAGAAGTCATCGTGCAGTATTTGATGAAAATCGCATCTCCTCTGGTACGTCTGTCACTCAGATAGGGTAGATTGAGCTGAGATAGTCATTGGTCGTAGGAGAGTTGGTTGAATCCTCTTACCATCCTGGTGGCGTTGCGTTGGACCCTCTCATGGAGTTGGATGTCTTTCACCAAGTGAGGGGACCAGATTTGGACAGGATATTCCAGATGGAAGCGAATAGATGATTCATAAAGTTTACGGAAGAGTCTTTTATCCGGATGTACGAAACATTTATTGAGTAGATATGTACGACTGAGCTTTCTTGACAACGGCTGTCACTTAGTTAGCAGCAGTAAGTTTTTTGTTGAAGATAACTTTCAGGCCGCTATGGCTGTCCACTTCGGAAATCGATTTGTTTGTTTCTTCGTTTGTTTTGTTTTTTTTTTCGTTAACCAGCTGTCGTCCCCTCACGAACGACAGCCCTTAAAAGTCGAAACTTGTGCGAGCTAAGGATTAACGAGGTCTTGCCTTTTAACGTGCGATTCCTAGCACTTTCTCGGGCCATCAGATGAAAATCTGTAGTCGCTAAGGATTCGAACCTAGCCGACTAGCAGTCAATGGTTTCGAACGCGAAAGTCTCAACCACTGAGCTACATGGCCCTTAATATATGGACCATACACCTTCTTACCAACAAAGTTTATTTTTTTAAAATTATGTTTTACATTTTAGTCTATATTTCTGTTAAAACGTATTTAGCGTCTTTGGTTTTCTTAAAACTTCAATTTATTTTGTCACCATTTGTATTCTGAATAAAACCATATGTGTCACTTGTCAATTTTCTTAAACATTTTTTTTTAATAATATTTTATCCTCATATATTCATCAAATCAAATATTTAATTATACGTTTAAATCAATAATTCAAGTTGAAATACATTGGAATACATTGTTGCTTTACAAAAAAATCACATTTTTCATTTTCATAGAGAATATTACCCTTTTCAACATGAATACCTCCCAAGAGGTTGAACGATGGAAAATACTAAAGTTTGGCTTTCAGCAGCAGATGATTACACAACAGATTGAATACTCTATTCAAATTTTCGAACAAAAATCAAAATACAATAATATATATTTATACATTCTTCAAAATTTTTACCAAAATCCGTATGGTTGTATATTTCCGCAAATTTTCAGATTAAAACTAGTAATTTGAGCCCTTCAGAATGAAAAATAAATATCAAAGGGTATATTTCAAATGACTACCAAAATAATTATCGTGTTACAACATTACGTGCCAAGTTTTATACTCTGTCTCCAAAATAAAATTTGGCCACTAAAAGTAATAAACGAGCACCACAAAACCTCAACCAGAAATAGAATTTATATGAGCACCCGAAATGTTAGAAAGTTGTAAATATTAAAGTCGTACCTAATGTAATGTGAAAATCTAATTCACGCATTTTCGACTCGCAAGCTATATTTATTTTGGTTGTCAGATATTTAGTGTTCAAGTAAGATTTGTGGTGTCATCTCAAGCTTCTAGCCGTACCAATTCTACTTTTGATCCCGCAGTTCCGCATGTGCACAACTCGAATTAAAATAATGTAATTGACCAAGCGGGTCATTTAATGGCGGTGCGGTGTTTAGATGACTAAACAAGAAGTCAAACAGAGTTGTTTTTTCGTTCGCAATCAACACACAAACCTAACCTGAGCAAGCTAACCTAGCTTGCGAATCAGTCGAAACGGCGTGAATTTGTTTGCATGCAAACAGAGTTGAAAATGCGGGAATTACTAGCCACCCACCATACCTGACATCACTATCCTTACCTAGACTTAATAACAATACAAACTTGTTAAGAACTAACGACTATCTATCCAAAATTCAGGAAGAACAGGCGTGAAGCAGCCATATTTGACGGTTCACCCCGCTTCTAGCCTCATGCGGAACTGCGCTATCAGAAGTAAAATGGTACGGTTGGCGCTTTGTGTGCCAACAATTATTAGTTGCTTGAAATACAAAAATAATTGTCAAAACTAACCTACCAAAATAATTTGATAGATGATTAAATTTTGGTGCTCAACTATGATTTTTGGTGACACCAGATAAATATTTGAAAATCATTAAAAAATCGCTTTGGTGCTCGGTTAAATACGACCCAATATCAAAACATGAATTACAAAAAGAAACGAGTGGAACACAGTTGTATTCAGAATGTTACATGGAGATAAAATAAATGAGTAAACATTCTTCTGAGGTGCTCATGTTCAAATATATTAACAATCAATAAGGGATGGATCGTTTGGTTTCAGAAATGATTTCAACTAATTTCTGAGTTCAAATACACACCTATAAAAGGGTAGTTTTTAAAAATATATTCACCAAGAAGGGCCAGCACAATGTTCAAAATCTTGTCCGTCTGTTGGCTTTAAAGAAAATATCAATTTTTTTTGAAAATCTTATATTTCTCTTCATGAAATCTCACAAAAATTTTTTTCATTACATTTCACCTTCACAACAACCATTCACTTTTTTCACCAAAACCATAAACTTGACATTGACAAAGTAGTAAAAGAAAGACATTGACAGAACAGAACAGAAATGGAAATCAATATACAAGGTCTTTAATTCAAAATAGAAAAATCTTCACTTAAGTTACTCCAACATTCTGTTTTTGTGATCGCACGTTATATTCTCGCCATTCCTAGTACGCACAATTCTCCTGATGACTCCTTACCTAGTGAGGGTGCAGCCGGATGAAGGAAAGAACATTCTGCACTGAATGATACGGTATACAATTTTTTGGTAATTGCTTCTACTCTATGGTTTGTTCACAATGTGACCCAGGGCTAAACCGCTACACGATCAGTATCAACTCTTTGATATAAGCTTCGTTTTCGAGATACACGGTGTGAACTTTGTTGAAAAAAATCCACAATTTTTTTATAAATTTTACTCATTATGAGTACATTGAAAGATGGTCCTTATAACCGCAAATAAGCAACCCAAGTTTCATCCTAAAAGCTTTTTGAGTACTAGGATAATCACTGAAAAACTTTTATTTCTGATACCCTCCATTTCGAAAACGAAGCAAATTGTGGCATATTTTTATATGAAGAAATAAATCTCATTTTGACCTAAAAACCGATACAGAACGTTTGGCGGTTTGACCCTGGGTCACCCTGTATAACATATTCTTATGGGTTTGAAATTTGTTCGTACATATTTGGAAAAACCACAAATTAAACGCATATTATCTAAACATTTGTTCTGCAGAAGCTAAATAAATCCTGAACTTCGGGATAACCCCAGTATGAGATAAAAGCGGCAGCATGATTGATAAAAGTTTGAGACTTGTCTTCAAAACAACAGAAGGTGTTTCATTGATAATCAGTACAGTAATCCACGGTTTGTCAAAAGTGCATTTGGAGATGAAATTTTTGTGTCTTGTGGCAACATTATGCAGTGTTGCCCTAGCAGCACCAAGTTATAACAGTTATGTAGTGGCTTCTGACGAACCGATAAAAGAAATTGAGAAGGTATTTATGAATGAATGATTTTTAGTGCGTAAAGTTATAATTTTTAGCACAAGGACGTAAAAAAATCAACTGTGCATAAAAACGTCAACTATGCGTGAAGTACACACTGAATTATTTCTTAAAAAATACAGTATTTTGGGTCAAATTTTACTCGGAAGTCACAATTTGATAATTCGACAAAAATTCCCAACATGAAAGTCCTTCTTTACGAAATTGTATCTCAGATAACTATTTGTAAGGAAAGGCTGTTCAAGAAAAATAAGTCGAAAAAGCTGGGAAGAGGTTAACCCTTCAGTGGTAACGTGACTAGCAACTTTGACTTTGATATTTAGAAATTTTGAGTTCATTATAATTATTAGGCAATAAGCGAACATACACACCGAGCTGTTGCACTTTATTATGAAATGAAAAGAAATACAAGGGGGACTAAAAAGTCAAAACAAAAAAAAAATTATCTGCAAAGAACAAACATTAGAAATTCCTGTTTGGCTTGAACAATGAAATTAACATATGAAAATACTCTAAAATGCATAAATAAATAAATTTTTAATAAAAAAACCTTGTAATAAACTGAAACTCTTATGACTTATTTACTCATACATAACAGTCATAGCACAAATCAGTCAAATGTTCGAGGCAAACATATTTCTTGCTCTGTAATAAGTAAACCAGGTTCTTCTATTTTTTTTTCTGCAACAGAATGCAAAATTCCTAAAAATATTTGATTTTACTAACAAATTCTCATACAAAAACTAATTTAAACTCGCAGTCGATAGAAACCTAAATAGCAACGTAGTTCGCTCGCACACCGTAACTCCATTTATTTTTGCCAACGATACACTCCACACGGCTGCCTAATTAGGACTATGGAAAAAAAACTCTTTTGAGAACGAAAAGTACTAGGCCGCAAAGTAGCATCGTGCTATCAATTGCCCTTTTATCAATGATATTAGATTTCTGTGGTGTGAACAACCGCACGTTGCTACTGGCGGTTTATGATTGCTTGTATATTTGTTATTTTCTCTCAAACCCTTCAGGAATAGTTGAAAATTACCATGAAATCGACTTATTTTTGTTTCTACACTTGTTTTCTTTCATTCCCTTTATATATTTTATTCATTCTAAGGCTGAAGAATGTTAAAAGACTCAAAGAAACATCAACGTCAAAAAACTGTATTTATATTTCTTTACAGATTACAAAAATTTTATTATTATTTATTATTATAATTATTATATTATTATAATTATTTCTTATAGCCATTTTTTGTTGCTTGGAAAACATCTGCATATATGAAATATAGCAATATTGATTACAATATTTTATTTTGCTTTGTCAGTATGTTGTCTGTATATCGGTCTTTCCGAAGTGAAATTTCCATACCATGCTTCGGATAGCAGTGCTACTATCCGATTGAGCTGAAATTTTGCATATGTATTATATATAGTACAGTAACCACAGACATAGGTATGGACTGGACAACAATACAATAATTTCAAATAATGTTATCCCTCTGCCACCTGATTTTTCCAAGGTTTCCTAAAAAAAGTCGGTCGGGTGGTTCGACCCCCTCCTTCTTGAAAAAAACTGCAAAAACTGAAGAAAATTAAATCGGAAAATTCTGTAAAATAGTAGTAAACATGGGACTGTGAATAACATAATTCAAGACATGTTTACTTCGCCTGCTTTCCTCAAGACTATTGATAAAGAACGCGTATAAATTCGGAAATATTTTCGACGGTTTTGGATGTAGAAAATTATGTCGAAAGTAAATATAGATAGATAGATAGATTTTATTGGTCCATTTAAAATAACTTTTACAAGTTATGGGACAAGTCACGAAAAAAACTCATATAAGTAAAAATATACAAATATTTCACTTTCACAAATTCAAAACGTAATATATACAAACAAAAACATACACTTATACTAATATATATACACACACACATAATATAATGATAATAATAATACATTCATTTCCACAATTAAAATGTTTAAAATACATTAACATGGAAAAAGTCATACAATACATTAACATATATACACATATATATTGCACGTTCAAGTACATTAAAACATTTAAAGACACAACGAAACGACTCTATTAAAAATAATTAGTGAACTCATCAATATTGTAAGGACTTATTTTTAACATAAGCACCTTGATATTATTTTTGAAATGGTCCAACTTGGTGAATCTTTTATAATCATTAGGTAATATATTATACAGTCTAAGGCCCATTATCTGGTATGATTTTTGGCACAATGATATACGATGTTTTGGAATATGTAGATCGTTTTTTATTCTTGTATTGTAATGATGTACCGATTCATTTTTCATGAACATGTCTCGATTTTTGTGTATATACATCAATATTTCAACGATCAATAGGCCATAAACTGTAAGAATATTATACTCTCTGAATAGTCTTCGACATGAAGTTCTTGTTGATACATTAGCAATGTTTCGTAATATCGGTCGGGAGGCTCAAAATGTTTCAAATAATCTTAGAAATAAAATTGGAAAAACCTTCAAAAATTGTTTAAAACATAGGACCATTGAATAATTTAATTCCAAACATGTTTACGGCCTTTGCCTCCTTGAAGGCTAATCAGAGAAATTCGAAAGTATTTTCCGATGGTTTCGGACGTAGAAAATAACGACAATCGAATTTTTTAATCTACAACCATTTGTCGAAAATGTCGCAAAGATCATTAATAAATATCAAGAATAACAATGGTCCAAGTTGAAACCTTGTTGCACTGGTTGCAATATAGTTTTGTGAACAAAATCCGTTATAAGAGACATACTGTATTCTATTATTCAGGTAAGATTTCAAAAGGTTCAGAAAAATATTATTGAATCCCAAACAAGTAATTTTCTTTAAAAGTATTTCAGTTTATTTTGTCAAAGACCATGGAGAAATCAGTATACACCGTATTAACCTGTCCTCTTCGGTCTAATGTTTCACATAAGTATTGACTAAAAATGGATAAATTACTGATTGTAGATCTTGAATTCATGAAATCATGTTGAGATTCAGAAATTTAATGACATGTTTGGTTGCCAGATAAATGCGATTATACAATATGATCTCCAAGACCATTGCAGGGTTATTCAAGATTGAAATTTGTCTATAATTACTAATAAAAGCACGTTTTTGAGACTTGTGTACAGGGCAAATTTTTGAAATTTTCCAGATAGGGTAGAGATACCGGTTTTGGCCACAACACCAGTAGTGGCCATTCCCTGCTATATCCCGCTATAATAAGATCTCAACCAACCCTGGAATAATTCTGCTTGTATTGTTCGAAATTTCAATTTAATACGTTGTGATTCCGACCAATAGGAATCAAGTGAAATAGTTATACCAGTTGTGGCCGGAAGACAATGTGTACGTAGTCGCGAAACACCTGTGGTTTGACCTAAAACGTTAAGGAACTAGGGTAAGTGAGTTAAGCTATTATATTTGCCAATCAGTGATTTTGACTACACTCTAGGTTTACTTATTGATGGGGAACTATTGTCTTGCTATTTCCAACCACATTTTTTAGGTTAATTAACGGTTTTTTGTTGAATTGATAGTGGCCACAAAGGGATCATATTTTCTTGAAAATATCCGTTTCTGGCCATCTGCTGGCCAGAAATGGATTGTTATTTTCCAGTTATGGCCACCTATACATTATACACTGGCCAGAAATGGTAATTCATTTTCCAGTTCTGGCCATCTATAATTATTCACTGGAATTTTTCATATTTTTTTCCCTCTCATAAACTGTATGTTTCTTGGGAAATGAATATATTTTTGTCCATCTAGTAATTGGCTGTTTCTGCCGTGTGAGGGTCCAAGATACCTATAGATACAAACGTAAAAATATTGATACTTACCTAGTGACTGTCTAAATTTTGGATAGATTAGTTCTAATTGTCGATATTTTCTTATAGATACTGCATAATGGCTAAGCAGAGGACTAGTGGAAAAAGAACTCCAAAGAAAAGAAAAAGTCAAAACGGTAGGACCTTATTTAAATACAGTCCTGATGCAGTCAAGCGAGCCTTGGAAGCTGTTAAATCTGGAATGTCAGTACTGAAGGCTAGCGAAACTTTTAATGTGCCAAGAACAACTCTAAGACATAAATTAGATGGAAGTGCTCCCGAAACATCCGGGAAGGTAGGTCCTGCATGCGTTTTGGGGAACGAAATTGAAAGTACACTTTGCGATTGGCTGAAGACTTCGGCTAAAATGGGTTTTCCCATCAACAAGGATGGTCTATTATATTCCGTCCAAAGAATATTGCAAGAAACTAAACAAGTAACACCATTCAAGAATCAGTTACCGGGTGTCAAATGGTTTCGGTCGTTTTTGAAAAGACACCCCGAATTATCAGTTAAACAGGCAGAATATATTAACAAAGCCCGCGCCAATATTACACCGGAGAAAATTCGAAACTGGTTCGAAGAAACATTAACATTACTTGGTGATGATGCTGCTATTCTCAAAGAACCCGCAAGGATCTGGAACATGGACGAAACCGCCTTCTATCTCAACCCATCTGGAGGCTACGTTTTGGCTGAAAAAGGTAAACATGTTTACCAAACTTCCTCGAATAGTGATAAGGAAAATATCACAAATCTAATTACAGTAAACGCCATTGGGACGTTTGCACCTTCTCTCACACTTTTCAAATACGACAGACTACCTGCTAGCTATATAAAAACTGCACCACCTGATTGGGGTATAGGTAAATCGAAAAATGGATGGATGACGGCAGAAACGTTTTATGAGTATTTTGCCAACGTATTTCAACCCTTCTTGGTAAAAAAAGAATATAAATTACCAGTTATAGTTTTCTTGGATGGTCACAGCTCCCATTTGAGTTTACCGTTAAGCGAGTTCTGTCGAGAGCATCAGATAATCGTTGTTTGTCTGTACCCTAACACGACGCACATATTACAACCCTTGGATGTAGCGTTATTCTTTCCTCTAAAGCAAAAGTGGAAGAAAGCGCTCAAGCAATGGAAACTTGAACATGGACATGAGTTGAAGAAATATGAAGTCCCAAACTTGTTGAACAAAATCATTAAAGAGGAATCGTTTCTGTTAGCAATTTGCAATGGTTTCAGAGCTTGTGGTATCTATCCATTTGACGCCAATAACGTCGATTATTTGAAATGTACCCTTAAGCAGCCGAATGAGTCAAATGAAGTCCGTAACATCAACCTAGCCACAGTTTCTAGTAATCCCAGGAGTATAAATAAGACTGAAATTAGTCATTTAGAGTATTTAGAATCAAAAATAGAACCTGCCGTCATCACAGATTTCAGAGCTTCTCTAGAAACCCGTACGAAACCTAGCAACCCAAACACAGCATTACTATATGATGTGTGGATGCAATTCAAATTGGACAATCAACCACAAGATCTCCAAAGTGAAAACGATATCAACTACGCAGCGGGAGATGACCTTCTAGAATTTCCATTCCCGGAATATGAAACATTATTTGATAGAAATGATCAAAATGTCTTAGAAAATATACTTGGAAATCAGGACAACGTAGATTTGCTACCTTATGATGGCGACCCTAATGTGGACATTAATGCAAGTTGCGCTGTTGAAAAAGAAGCTCCAGAAAAAATTAAAGAGAAGCGCTACAATGGTCAGTTCGGGCAACAGCTGAATGAAATTGTTGAAGCTCAGGCAACGGAGGGAACCTCAACTGACCAGAATGAAAATTGGGACAATAATTGCATAACTTCGAATACTATTGAAGCCTTGGTGGAAACAGAAGCTACCGAACAACTTTCAACTGTGCTAATAAACGGAAAGGAAAGGGAGAATCTGGACGATACAATACCGAACAATACAACAATGAATGAATATCAAAGTGATTCGGGAGATCAGAGACCTACTGACAATGCACATAGTAAGAAAGAACACAAGAAGATTATTATCTTGAAAAACATATTGGTATATCCCTCAGAAGACAACAAGAATAATACAAAGAAGCGGAACCGAGAAATTTTGCCAAGTGTTGTAACATCCGATAAATGGATAGCTATTACCACAGAAAAGGAAAATAAAAAAAAAGAATTATTGAAGAAAAAAGAAGAGCGAAAAAACGCAAGGCAACAAAAGTTAGCAATGTTAGCTAGTAAAAAAAGAACAAATAGGAAAGATGTTTCAAATACGAATAAAAAAAAAAAGAAAAAGACAAGCAGTTGCCATAGAAGATGACAGCATATCAAAGGCAGTGAGTGAAGAAGAAAATAAAACAGGTGGAGAGGAAAGTATGACTACAGCGTACTTAGATAGAATAGAGACTGAATCAAAGAGCAAGGGAGATGAGATGACATGTGATGAGACTGAATCACCAGGACCAGTTATATCTGAATTGCTAGAAAATTCTTACGTGATAGTCAGATACGAAACTGAATATTTTCCAGGCAAAATTGTTCAGGTGAAGGACGACAATACATTTTTGATTTCTACAATGTGGAAATGTGGACAATTCCATTGGAAGTGGCCCTCAAAAGTCGACGAATTGGTCTACAAGTTTGAGGACATCCAAGAATCTATTCAACCCATTATTGAAAAAAATTCTCGTGGAGCTTACCATGTACCTGAAATGTCTAAATACTAAAGACTAAATTGAAATATACCTTCAATTTGATGTTATTTTATTTTTGTTTCTTTTAGAGAATTTTTGTTTCTTCTTATGAAATATGCATTGTTATTGTTTTATTTTTCTCTAATAAAATAAATAGTTTAACAATTTTTTAATATCTAACGAACGGTATATCTAAGATATGGCCATAACTGGTAATTGTACTGGCCATCCGAGGGCATGACATGACCAAAACCAGGAAAATATACTCCGTTGAGTTAAATTATAATTTTAATGTACGTCAGAACATTTTTTTCTTTTATAACCTGTTTGTTAGTATTCAGCATATAATGGGGGAATATAAAAACCTTATCTTACTTGGAGCTGTTTTATAGGTAAATATTAGAATACGATCATATCATGAAATCACGTTAAAGTGGCCACAACCGGTATCTCTACTTAGGAAAGACCGATGTTCTAAGAATCAAATTAAAGATTGTACATAATGGATAAACTAATATTCTCTGACAATCTTTTATAATGAAGGATGGAATTTTGTCAAAACCTGAGGTGAATTTATTTCTAAGTTTGCAAGCCGCATCCAATATTTCTTTTTTGGTTATTGGTTCACAGCTGATATCTACCGTATTGGAACTGATATTGAATTGAATGTTATTCAACTCTGGTTCCGCCACTGTATAGACGTTTTCAAACTATTTACCAAAGGTTATCTCTTGAGGATGATCAAATGATTCATCACAGTAAAACATTTTTGACGGAATTCTAGTGGTTTTATTTTTGTTATGTATGAAGGACCAGAATGACTTGGGTTCATTTTTCAACTGGACCTGAATTTTCTGAAGATAATTTGCGCAGGCCCCTTTAATTTTTCCTTTAACTGTATCGCTCGAAGTGATACAAATGTTTCCCCCACAAACTTGGCACCGTATTTTCGGTATATAACTGATAAACTGTGTTTTCTTTGTTTTAGGATCCGACAGCTGAATTTCTCCATCCGATCATTTATGAAATGAATATCAACTCAAACATTTCCAATCGCTTTGCTAAAACACTAGTGGTTAGCAAGGTGAGAAATGGAGATGTTAAAGCAAAAGAAGCAACATTTACAGTAGTTTTGCCAGAGAAAGCATTCATTTCCGAATTTGTAATGGAAATCGGAGGTAAAAGCTATAAAGCATATGTGAAAGGAAAGCAGGAAGCAAGAGATATTTATAGCAAGGTAAGTTCACTTCATTCAAAAAGAAGGTACCTTGAAGTATTCGTACCCAGTTTACCCAGTAATCATGAAACGTTTATGGAATATTTCGAAAGTACCTACTGTAGTTGTGAATAATCGACATATTTTTTAGAAATATCTTTGATATTTTCAAAATGATCGAAACATTTATAAAATATTCCAAGATAGTTTATTTCGGTATACAGGGTGTTAATTGAGTACGCTGACAAACTTCGGGAGGTGATTCTTTGAAATTTTGCGGGACGAAAAGTTCATATAAACATATTATGTTCCAAACGGCTTGGTTTTCGAGTTACAGAGTGATAAACATACATTTTTTTCAAGATTTTTTGGAGTTAATTTCGACATTTTCGACAATAATCAGTTCAAATTGGGCACGTACAATCCATTCAATAGTACGCACGATACAAAATAATTAATTTCTCAAATATTCAACAGGGTCCTCGTTTTTTCAGAGTCAAGTCTTTGTTCAACCCTTCAGAATATTTTTTTCCGCCGTCACTGACACATTATGAGACAAGAATGATCAATGTTGTTTCATTTAACATCTCTTTGTTCCCTTAAGTTTTTCATTTACTTGTACGGTTCAGGAGTTACAATGACAACATTAATGCGAACATGAGAATTATTCTCACAAACTTCGAAGGGTGATTCTTTGATAGTTTTCAAGACGAAGAGTTCATATAAACATATGTCCTAAAACGGCTTGGTTTTCGAGATACAGGGTGAAAAAATAATTTTGTTTCAATATTTTTTGGAGTAGACATTTTCGACAATAATCAGTTCAAATTAGGCGAGTACAATTCAAAGTACACACGATAAAAAATTCTTCATATGAACTTTTCGTCCTGAAAACATAAGAACAATCACTCTTCGAAGTTTGTAAGAATATTTGCTTCTCAAATTTCTTTATGTTATGCGAAACTGGAAAATATTCGTATTAAAATTTTCATTGTAGCTCCTGAACCATACAATTAAATGAAAAACTACAAAAAAAACAAAAAGATGTTAAATGAAACAACATTGATTATTCCTTTCTCATAATATGTCAGTGACGCCGGAAAAAAAATTTTGAAGGGTTGAACAAGGCTTGACTCTGAAAAAAAGGGGACCCTGTAAATTATTTGAGAACTGGATTATTTGGTATCATGCGTACTATTGAATGAATTGTACTTGCCTAATTTGAATTGATTATTGTCGAAAATGTCGAAGTTTACTCCAAAAAATTTTGAAAAAAATGTATTTTTATCACCCTGTATCTTGAAAACCAAGCCGTTTGGGACATATGTTTACATGATCTTTTCATCCTGAAAACTTTCAAAAAAGTTTCAAAAAGTTTGTCAACTTACCTAATTAACACAAGAAACCTTTCATATATTAACATAAATTTTGGATATTTGAAACATTTCAAAACGAGGGGAAAACCCCTGAGGAAATTGTGTACACTAATTCCAAACAAAAATCATAACTAATTCCTCTAATACTCAAGTAATTCCCGAGTAATACTCGAGTACCAATAATAAAAGAAATAAAAATATTGAACCCTGTCCGAATCTTATAATTCCTGTAATACCCATGTAATACTCGAGTAATACTTCGAATTCCCGACTAATACCCATTAATTTTTAACTAATACCCTTGCTCCCCAACTAATACCCAATAATCTCCAACTAATTCCTCCAATTCCCGACTAATACCCAACGTATAACACTAATACCCAAGGCATGTACACCAAAATTCCCCAGCAGTTTCACGGTCGTTTCAAAATAACTTCAACCGAGAATAATTGAAACGACCAGTATTTCTGAGGGGGGTAATGAGGTAATAACCCCCTTATGACTCTTCACTTCAATACTTTTACTGAAGTTTAACATATACGTATTTGAAACCTTGCCGAAAGAACGGCACTGACAATTTAAAGGCGCCACACACACGGTTCAACTACGCTTTAAAAATGAACACAATATGATTGAGTATTTTCCTACGAGCGTGCGGAAAAGTAACTTTTCCGCACCATTTTTCGTTTTGAAAGTTGTACTTTTCCGTACGATTTAAAATGGTGCCGAAAAGTTACTTTTCCGCACGATTTTTACTTTTCCGTACGATTTTTACTTTTCCGTACGATTTTTACTTTTCCGCACGATTTTTGTATTGTTGAAATTGAGGATATTTAGGACTAACTGAATGATCTATGTAACTATTCTGTATTATTAGTCATTTTGTAGCATTGTTATAAAAATTTGTTTATTATAAACCTTGTTTTTTCATAAATAAGATGGACAAAAACACTCGTAGGAAAAATATTGTACCTAACTCTTACGGAAAATGTCTTTTCCCGCCCTTAACGGCTTGCCCGAACTCCGCCCCTCGTCGTTCGTGCAACTGCCGTCGCGTGCGGAAAAGTACTACTTTCCGCACTTGTTAGGTAAATAACTATTTTGCCATCCGACCAAATCAGCGCGATTTGATTGTATTGGATGGCAGCTGAACCGGTCACTCTGCAGCAGTACTGCATTGTTGATTTGATGGTATATATGACGGTGTATGGTGACGTTTAAGTTTGATCGTACGATTTGAGTGCAAAACAAATTATTTGTTAATATATTTTAATTTCAATAATGGCATCATATAGATTTGTATGAAGAACAAGAGTGCATTTGGAAAATAAAGTCGCCATTATATCATAATAAAGTCTCTAGAAAAAGAGCTATGCATATTTTGGTGGCAAAGTTAAAAAATGAAAAAAAATGTATCCATAAAATCGTAGCAGAGCGCTTTCGACTGTTAAGCCATCATCAGTGCGTACTCGTCAGGGGTACAAAGAGTCATATGAAAATATTATGTCCAGGGGACAAGTTGAAGATTTGAAATAAACATATTTATTACTACCTACCTTTTTTACATTTTTTTTTTTCGTAAAAGGAACACTTTTCCCGATGAATATTTTCCCTAAAGAACGTTTTGATATCGAGGTGTTTTACACAATAATTAATGTTTTGGTTTTTAACATGAGATCAAAATTCACAGCACTGAGAAATTATTACATTTTCATGGAAGTACCATGAAATATATGAGAGCAGTATCACAAAGAGATGTGTAAAATTAGCTTAGTGGTACAAATCAGATGTAAGCCATAATTAGGTTTATTCAAACATCGCAAAAAACCACTATACCTGTAAAAATTTTAAGCAAGCTCGTGATACTAAATTTTAGTAACCTTTTCCCAAATGTTTGAATTGCCTAAAGTTCGTCAGTGTGTTGAGCAGAATAAAAAACTGTCTCAGATCAACTATGTGTCAGCAGAGGTTATCAGATTTGGGACTATTGACTATGGAGCCAAAACTTGCTTGGATTTTTAGTTTTGATAATGTTATACAATTTTTTGCCGAAATGAAAGCAAGGAAAGTTATGTTGTGAATAATTGTATGTATTGTGAATGTATGAAGTAGAATAAACTCAAAATATTCCCTTGCTAAAATGGTTTTGAATTTACATCCTTCCTCAATAAAAAAGGTTATAACAGTACGTTCAGAATTCTTGTTTATAAATTATAAAAAGATTCCGATTTTCTGTTGAATTGGTGTACGGGGAGGGGCCCGATGAGACCTCATCCCCGTGGCCCGGCCCGATGAGACTTCATCGTCGTGGCCCGGCCCGACTCTGGCGGCTCTGATTCTGTACGATTTTCTCCATTCTGTTTCTCTTAGAAATGAGTTTGTAAGAATTCGAGAATATATATAATAATATACATAGTTGTGTTTGAAACATTATATTTCTTTGCATATTGCTGTATGAAACATTCATAGTTGCAAGTTTTTCTTTAACATTCAGAATCGGCCACAAGACAAAATTCTTTCCAAACATCTGAAATATTTCCAGGATTTTGATATAGAGAGAAAAAAAGAATTTGTGTTTGGAAACAATTTCACAAATAAATTTATATTTTCTTACAATAGAGTCGTTCGTTAAGACGTACTCTGATTGCTCTAGTTGCTTGAAGTTGATTGTTTAAAAGAGAAAGACAAATGAGGTACAAGTGTTAGAGAGAGATGGACATATGTGAAAGTAATCTCGATCAACTAGAGCAGCCTTCAATGAACAAGCCTAATATTCCAGCTAACTGATGAGTTCTCAATAACTGTCATGTTAGGAATCACTTTAATTTTCAAATAAAATTTTCAACTATTACATAAATACAGTGTGTCCCACTTTGAGCAGCCACACCCTCGTATTTTCTTGACAGTAAAATGATTTCAAAATTTGTTTCTTATTACGTATCGTACTCAGAAATATCTACCTTCAGGTTTATGAAATATTCGTATATCCATTTTCCATGGCTACCTACGACCAATTGAAAAGTGAAAAATTGGGAAAAACATATCAGGCACACACCAGATTCTGTTTCAGAACCCCCTAAAACCCCAATATCCCAGTGCCAATTCATCAAAATATACAGGGTGTCATCTGTAACTATTAATATTTTTTATTTGTTATTCATCCGTAAAATTTGGTTGCTTTCAAAATTTTTTTCTCTTGTCACAAAGTGCCTAAATGTGTTCAATTATTGCTATAGAAAATACTTAACCAAATGTTACTTTTTCATGGCTTGCTATGACCGGTTGAAAATTGGGAAAAACATACTAAATCATTTTTTACTTCGAAACTAATATCAGATTCTGGTTCAAAACATGCTCAAACCCCCAGATCTCAATAAAATATACATGGTGTCTTACATACTAGCAACATTTTTAATTTGTATTCATCCGTAATGTTTGGTTGATTTTGAAAATTGTGTCTATAGTAACAAAGTAGGTACTTACCTAAAATTTTCAATTATTGCTATAAAAAATAACCAAATATTACTGTTTCATGGATTTCTATGACCAGTTGAGGAGTGAAAAAATGGGGAAAACACTTTAATGATACTTCAAGCACAAAAGTAACAGCGGTTTCTGAATTAAAACACCTTGAGAGCCCAACCTTTATACTTTGTTCTAAAAATATGCAAGGTGCCATCTATAGCTGGCATAACTTTTATTTATCCGTAGTGTTTTTGATTCTAAAAATTTCTTCTCCAGTCAAAAAGTACCCAAAATATTCAATTGATGCTGTGGAAAATAACGAAATAATATACTTCCATGACTAGATATGACCAGTCGAAAATTGAAAAATTGGGGTAAACATCCTTCCATCACCGAGACAACAGATCCTGGTTGAAAATATACCGCAAAGCCCCCAGATTCCGTTGCCCGGGTCAGGAAATTAAACACTATATCATCCTGTAAATGGTAACATCTATTTATAAATCTTGTTGAGCGTGTTCTGAACGAGAATTTGTTGTTAGCTCGGAGATCTTATTATGTTTTCCCTAACGTTTCAATTTTTAACTGATCATATCTAGCCATAAAAAAGTGATATACTGAACGTATTTGGGTACTTTACGACTGGAGAAGAATTTTTTAAATCAACTAAACGCTACGGATGAATAAGCGTTATCAATTTTGCCAGCTATAGATGACACCCTATATATTTTTTTGATTCATGAATTATGTTCTAGAGATTTTAGGGTGTCTTGATTCAGAATCCGCTGTTACGTACTTGTGCTACAAAAATCCTTGATGTTTTTCCCACTTTTTCACTTTTCGATTGGTCATAGCTAGCCATGAAAATGTAATATTTGAATATTTTCTAAAGCATTATTCGAACATTCTCAAGTAATTAATGACTATGTAAAAAAAATTCGAAATCAACCAAACATTAGGGATGAATAAAAATCAATAATATGTTAGTTACAGATGACACCCTATATATTTTTAATAATCAAGAACTGCTATTCGCAGGTTTCAGAGTATCTGAAACAGAATTTAGTGTTATTTTTGCGATAAAAAAATCTCTACTATGTTTTTCCCAATTTTTCACTTTTCAATTTGCTCGTAGGTAGCCATGAAAAAGTAATATTCGAATATTCCGTAAAGCATTCTTTGAACATTTTTAGGTTCTTCATGACTAAGGAAATAAAAATCAACCAAACATTACGGATGAATAACAAATAAAAAATGTTGTTAGTTACAGATGACACCCTGTATATTTTGATGAATTAGCACTGAGATTTGGGGGTTTTAGGGTGTTCTCAAACAGAATCTGGTGTTATTTTTGCGATAAAAAAATGCCTAGAATGTTTATCCCAATTTTTCACTTTTCAATTGGTCGTAGGTAGCCATGGAAAATGGATATAGGAATATTTCATAAACCTGAAGGTAGATATTTCCGAGTACTATACGTAATGAAAAACAAATTTTGAAATCACTTTACTGTCAAGAAAATACGGGGGCGTGGCTGCTCAAAGTGGGACACACTGTATAAGGGCCAGGATGAAAATAATCATTTTAGTAAAGTTTCAGTTCTAGGGAGTTTTGAATTTTTTCATTTCAGGCAGTTTCCAGCGGTCAAAGTGCGGGACATGTTGAATTAAGTGCAAGAGATTCGAACAGATTCACAGTTTCAGTAAATATTGAAGCAGAATCGAAAGCATCATTCCTCCTTACCTACGAAGAACTTCTGGAGAGGAAAAATGACCAGTACGAATTGGTATTGAATATCCATCCAGGACAAATTGTTAAGAGCCTTACTGTAGAGGTGAGAATAATCCACTTTAATTCCACAGCAGGTAGTATTGAGATAGTTTCGTATGGTACTTACCGTTAGTAGTGAATCGATACTAATTCAGGTTAATTTGAATTTATTTCGTACATAATTGACATACCCTAGAGGTAAAACAACCTAACTTATTATATTTGACAACTCACTTAACCCAATTTTTTCACTTTATTTTTACTCGTTCTTTAGAGTCTTTCAATAGAAACGCAATCACTTTTTAGTAAAAATGTGTGATTCTTTAACAAAAATAAGATCAGGAAACCGACTGTGCCATCACATGGAAGACAATCCGTAGTTATATTTGGTATGCTTTGGACTCGCTACTGTCATTTATTAATTAGTTATAAACATTTGACATAAAATTATAGTTATTTATGGTACTAGTGTGTTATGTTGAAAACAAGTGACTTAGGAAACATAACACACGAGTGGCATACAATGAATTATCCAAAAAGTGGAAGAAATCTTTTTTTTATGAGATAAAAATGAATAAGATTCAAATATGAACGTGAGTTATAATCCATAACTCACTAGTGGGTTATGGATTATAACACACTGGTGTGTTATTTGATAGTTTGCGTGGGTTATAATCCATAACTCATTAGTTAGTTATGGATTATAACTAGTGTGTTATTTGATAGTTTACTTGTCTAAAATAACATTAATAATGACAGTCATAACTGTTATGTGTTGGATAAAATATTTAAATACATAAAACCCTATTTTTTTCCTAGTGTGTGGAAATAAGAAAAGGAAGAAAAAATTTTGTTCAGTTCAGCCCTGGAGATGATGGAAATTACCAGGGTTGTCAAATTTATAAATTCAAAAGTGGAGACCTACACAAATCAAGTTGCTCGTTGAGGGTTCTAAATTTCTGGTTTTTAATTGATTTATTAATTTCCATGGCTTTCAACAGATTCATTGTCTTCCCTTTATTACATGTGTGTAGAATTTTGAGGTTATCTTTACTTATCTTGTGTTTGGATTCTTGTAGATGTTCGTACATTGCTGAGTTTTTGTCTAAACCGACGTGTTCACGGAACCTTACGTCGAAATTTCTACCGGTTTGGCCTGTATATACTGCAGAGCATTCCCCGCATTCTAATCTATATATCCCTGATTTTTTCATTCTGTCTCGTTTAGGTTTTGCATTGAATAGAATTCTGCCTAAATTATTATTACTTATAAAAGCTGTTGTTATTTTGAATTTAGAAAAATAATTTTGGATGTTTTCTGAAAGTTTACATGAGTAAGTAATGCTCCCATATTTACGTGTATAACGTTCTTCAATATTTGTTCATTGTTAATCGTTTTTTGAGTTTTACCTGATATTAATTTCTTTATTAAAGAAACTGGTACTTGGTTGTTTACCGCAATTTGTTTAATGATGTTTAGTTCATCCTGGAAATTCTTATCAGGTAAAGGGATCGCGAAAGTTCTGTGTATCATTGACCTAAACGCAGACAATTTGTGTGAGATCGAACTGAAAGAATCAAAGGGAATTGTACAGTCTGTGAAGGTGTTTTTCCGGTATATATTAAATTGAAAACTATTATTAACTCTTGAAATACTCAGATCTAAGAAGTTAAGCTTCTTATTTTGTTCGATTTGTACTGTGAATTTAACTTTGTTATGTAGACTATTGAGGAAGTTCAAAAATTGATTAATTTCACAGACTGTACAATTCCCTTTGATTGTTTCAGTCCGATCTCACACAAATTGTCTGCGTTTAGGTCAATGATACACAGAGCTTTCGCGATCCCTTTACCTGATAAGAATTTCCAGGATGAACTAAACATCATTAAACAAATTGCGGAAAACAACCAAGTACCAGTTTTTTTAATAGAGAAATTAATATCAGGTAAAACTCAAAAAACGATTAAGAATGAACTATACCTAAATATTGAAGAAGGTTATAACACGTAAATATGGGAGCATTACTTACTCAGGTAACCTTTCAGAAAACATCCAAAATTATTTTTCTAAATTCAAAATAACAACAGCTTTTATAAGTAATAATAATTTAGGCAGAATTCTATTCAATGCAAAACATAAACGAGACAGAATGAAAAAATCAGGGATATATAGATTTGAATGCGGGGAATGCTCTGCAGTATATACAGGCCAAACCGGTAGAAATTTCGACGTAAGGTTCCGTGAACACGTCGGTTTAGACAAAAAATCAGCAATGTACGAACATCTACAAGAATCCAAACACAAGATAAGTAAAGATAACCTCAAAATTCTACACACATGTAATAAAGGGAAGACAATGAATCTGTTGGAAGCCATGGAAATTAATAAATCAATTAAAAACCAGAAATTTAGAACCCTCAACGAGCAACTCGATTTGTGTAGGTCTCCACTTTTGAATTTATAAATTTGACAACCCAGGTAATTTCCATCACCTCCAGGGTTTAAGTTTATATTGTTTCACCCTTGTTCTCTTAATTACCTCTCCATCCAGCCTACCTGCAAACTCCCTATATAACTAGGCTTAGAGTTCAATTGTATTAGTTAGTTTTTTTACTTGATAATGGGATAAAACCCGAAACCGGTCGTAACAATAAAAATCTAGTGGAAATAAAACAAAAGAGTGTTCTTTCGTTTCATCAAAGACATCTGTCATAGCAATATTTACATCGATCAGTGGAACGACTTCAATTTCTCTCGGTAAAAAGACATGAAAGAAAGCAAGCAAGAAAACGTGCTTTCTGGACATGAAATGACTTCGCATGTTTCGACTATTTTTCTTTTTCTTGAAATATTCGTCGAGTTCATCAAGAATATTATGTTGGACTGTTCTTCAGTATATTATCAATTTTTAGAACTAATCGCAACGCATGTCTTTCCAGGTAGCACCTCATGTTGGCTTATTCTTGATTTCAATCAATCAATCATGTAAAAATAATATTGAACCAATATGGGTTCATATTGGAAAAACAATATTTCATTAATAATATTGGTGGAATATTGGCTCAACCTGTTCTGAATGTACATTGTTTCATGAAATATTGGTTCAATAATTTTCACCAATATCGATAGAGCGATATGGCCTACAATTTATTGTTTTCAGCATCTAGCTCCAATATTGCGATTTCAATATTACTCTCATATCGATTTTAGAGATAAAAAACAATATTGTATATCCAAGTTTGATAGCACATTGGTGGAATATTATTCAATCCATATTATAAAAATTATATTGACCCTATATTGATTAAGATTGTTAGGAAAACCTTACGCCAATATTTGAAAGACAATATTGATACAATATTACAAAATACATTTATCACTAGGATTGAAATTTGAATATTGGCCGAATATTCGATAAACAATATTGAAATGAATCATGATTAAACTTGGGTAAGAAACCGCCAGGTAGTAACATATATTGAATAAGTATTCTCACAATGCGTTCACAAGTCAATCTACTCAGTAGTAAATTGAAGTAGAAACGAAATTGTAGAATTTTTAAATTATTCATTTTCTGGAAATATTTCATGAATGTTTCCAAGGCAACATTCACTTTGAATATTTTACCAATATATGCAAATGATATTGTACCAATATTCTTAAATATTTTGGAGCCAATATTACTTCCTCAATATTTCACTAATATTATTTGTATAATGTCCAAGTAATATTGTGCCAATATCCCGAAATAATTTTTACAATTATATCTCGCCAATATTACGTTTTAATATTTTGCCAATATTTTACCAATATTATTCCAATGTGAGTGTGCTACAGCGATATTGTACTATATCGCCTAACTATTTGAGGCCAATATTGCTTATTCGACAATATTAGACCAACATTATTTTTTAAATATTGGACCAATATCGCCGAATGTTCACATTTTTTCTCTCGCCAATATTATCACTTGAATATTTCGCCAATATTTTCACAATATTGTACCAATATTGTCCCAATATGGGTGTGCTACTTGGGTTTTGGATGAAATATTATAAAAAAGGCTGAAATTTGGATAGAATGTCACAACTGCAATCCCCGTAGCGTTGAATAGTTCTCGAACTACTTTCTTCCTCAATCCAGAAAATGCTTATACAGTCAAATTTTCAGCAATCTTTTCTGGGACCGGATTGTTACCGAAATACAAATAAATTTGATACTACCATTACTTGCACCATCTGTACTGCAACTTGGTTGTGTCCGATCATTGGTTTCATTAATTTGTGGTACACACACTCATTACTCTTATGTAGAATTTTAACTAGAGTTTCTTGGTATTTCCTTTATTTGAGGATTAAAGTTTGATTTCATACTAGTAAGACAGTTTTTTGTACATTCTTCTAACGATGCAATGGACTATTCATTTGAAGCCAATCTGCTATTTATAAGAGCTTTTGTGTAATCAAATTTTGATTTCCTCAAAGATATGGGCATTGTTAGGTTCCGCAAAATATTCATTATTGAATAATTACACTATTTGATTACTGATTATAGTTCAAATATCGACTGCGCCATTTTAATATTGATTAACAAATTTATATAAACCTTTATTAACTTCTATCTACTTCAACAAACTGACATGTCATTCTAATTATATGTACTGGGTCTTGATATCATACCACCCCCCTCACCTCTTGGTCTCTCCTACTAGGCGACCGCTTAGGCTGGCTCGGCCGTTTTCAGTCATGTTTGCAAGCATTTTTCACCCATTTAGCGGGATGTAGCGAGAAATAGAAATATACGTTTTGTAGTACTATAATTTTACTTTCAAATTCTGTTTCAGAAATTGAAATTGAACTATCACTAGAGCATCCATACACGGAGGTGCAAAAAAAATCAAATTGCAATTATATCAAAACTAATATTCCGATAGCGCCTGTTTTGCTCACAAATGAAGTACACATGATTCACTATTTCCGTGAAAAGGGCCAATTCTATAAATTGAAATATGGCAGAGTTGTGAATGTTTAAAAAAATTGCAATATTTTCAGGGTTTTCCAGTTTTTCTTCGTTTTTAATGATTCGATCGGGTCGTACAAAATCTCAATTTGTTCAAATTTCAATTCTCTAGAATTCTTTATTGGAGCAACAAGATGTCTGCATTAGTTTTTATTTTATAAGATGAACATTGAAAAAATACGTTTTTCTACAACTGTCAAAAAAAGTCCACTTTTTTTGTGTGGTTTGTGTGCGTAAAGTATAACAATATTTCACTGTCAACATACGATTTCATTATTAAACGGAAAAGCGTAAAATAACGTGCACATTTTTTAACGGCTGTTGCTAGGCTACAAACACTTTCATGCGACAACAATGACAGATCCAACTGATTACGAAATCTTCTCATAAAGCCAGTTTTAATTTTTTTTGGCAACTGATATCCTATATACTGGGTGTCCACGGAAGATGGCTAAACCCCAATAACTCATTTTTTTAAGATATTGGAATGAAATTTGAAGGATCTATATAATACATAAAACTGCATTTTCTGACAAGTGACTCAGTTCATGCAACTACCGGTCTGACCGGAAGTCATATAAACTTTTGATTTTTAAATGAGACACACGGTATTTTCTACTTTTTTTGTCTCCGTATGACCAAACATTTCCAAAATTTTGAAATTTATTTTTGAATCTAGATGGCTATGAAATGAACACGTTCAAATTATTAATTTTAGCCCTAGTAGTATTGGGAAAAATACAAGTTTACGGTTTTCGGTTAAAATGCATCTGCTGGTAAAATTTAAAATTTAATTATTATTACAATTTTTTTTTCGAAATGTAACATAGTGGCTCGTCGGGTCGTAATGAACATTTCATTACGACTGATTTAATAACGCACACTATTAGGTCTCGAATAAACTTTCATCAACAAACTTAAAAATATTATGGTAGATCTTTCTTTTTGACATTAAAATAATATTAAAATTCATCAAGTAACCTGTGACCAATACAAATGATATAACAAAACCATCAATCCAAAAACTAATATCTCCTTGCATAAATGATATTATCAACATGTTTTTCAATCAATACCGTACACAAACGTTTCCTAATTTAGATTTGGAGAAGTGAGGTAAGATAACATATCGACAAGTAATGTTTTTCAATACACCCTAATGACTTGCTCAGATACCTACATAGGATCTCCTCATTTCATGAGAACGATTCACCAAACGGTATGCAATTAGATAATGCTGACTAAATCATTACCTGTAAATGAAACAAGTTCATCGACAAAGACTGACGTTATCGACGAAGTTCAAGATTCTGATATTTTCATAAGGAAAATTGTATCTTCAGAATTTTGTGTCAACTCAGACAGTGACATTAATGATCATTCACTGGTTCACATTATGAGGTCGAACTCACTCTTATCTTAAATTCAACAGTATCTTGTATAATAATAGCGGTCCTCAAAAACATGAGCTATTATTGACAAAGGAGTGTTTATCTTTGAACAAGTAATAAAATGTAAAAAGTGCAACTAAATGGTTCCCCAATAGTATATTGTACAATGAGCATGAAATGGCATACATTTCCCACGAGTAAGTATATGAAATTTTGTAGTACGAGCGTAGCGAGTATTACAATTGTTAATATACCTACGACTGGGAAACGGGTCATTTCATACAAATTGTAGACTATACTTTTTCTACGACAATCTGAATCATAAACAAATCTGTAATATTTTTAATAACATTTTTTATCGTAAACTTTCCTGTCGTCATGATTACAATAATACATACAACCTAAAAAAGGATTTGACGATACAAATATTGAAAATTATAGTAAAAACCGAACAATAATCGATTTCACAAAAAAAAGTGATTTATTTGGGATTCGAACCCTCACCCCCACTATCCAAATCCCAATTGTTCCCTCACTCATCACTTGTTGCTATGAGCTCACATAATAATATGATGAAATTAACTGCTATAGAAACTTCTTGCCGACTATTCGAAAATATAGAATTCGATTGTCATCAATCTTTATATTGAAATTAGCGGTGTCAATGTCAAATTATCCCCACTATTACTACTTATTTTTTTAAACGAGTTTTGTAAATACTGATGTGAAATGTCAAATGATTAGAACGTTAACAAACTTGATTCGATCTTATATTATTTATGATCATAAAAATGACAGTAGTTCATGAAAATCGTGGGAAATTCCCTTTACTGAAATGATCATTACAGTACATTTCTTGATGGAGAAATGGAAAAGTGTTTACAATCGGCCTACTTCCTTGATCGATAAAACCTCTAAAATGGGAATATTTCCATGTGGTCGTAGAAAAAAGATTTTATATGAGAGGTTAACGACTATATTTATTTTAAATTTATATTTATAATAATATTAACTAATTTCTTTATGCCAGACATATTATTCGTAAGTAAATGAATATTATTATTATATTACATTTTTTGCGGGGGATGAACGATGTATGATTTTGAAAAGCAAATACTTGAAGGCAATATTTTCAGGTACTAGTTAATGAAAGCCGACCTTTGAAATTTGTGAAAACTCCATCTCTGAGGTCCGGAAATGAAATAAGTAAGAATAGTGATAAATTGAATCCATCCTCAGAAATTCAATTGATCAACTCCACAAGTGCCGTTGTTAAATTCCATCCAGATGCTGAGCAACAGAGACAGTTTGCCAAAGAAATGGGGGTCAAGGAAAATGAAGGTCTTGCAGGACAATTCGTCGTACAATATGAAGTCGAAAGGGATCCAAGCGGTGGTGAGGTGAGTTAATCACTGAATTTTTAACTTGTTTCGAATTCCAAAAGTAACTTCACAGTCTGTCCATGAGGTAATACCCCACCTGTTAACAAAGTAAATTTTCCTTCTAATTTTTTTCTAATTAAATAAGAGGCAAATATGTGACATAAAACAACTACTTCCCTGGCTCATACCACGACGGACATTGAATTACATCCGACAGATATTCGTGCAACGTCCTTCCAAGAAGGCCCAATTGTGAATACTTCCTTAATTATATAGTGGATTATTCTTCAATTGGCTGGGAAAGACCACCTGCAGACGCGTTTCGCGGTTTTTGCTGCTTGTCAGTGACAGAGTAGGTCGAACAACATTAGAGTCGTCGTGCCCTAGCCCAATGAATCATAATAATATCTCCTAACACTGTAAAACTAATAAATCCTCAAAATTTTCTGTCAGATATCCGTCGTGGTATCAGCCAGGAAAGTTGTTGTTTTCTGTCAGATGTTTGCCTCTTATTTCCCACATGGGGGAAATATTTGGAGAGAAGGGCACTTCGACATTTTACTATTTTTTTAGTTAATTTACTATTTCATTCATTTGATGCTTTCCGGCAAAAATTCTTGAACTTCCCTCACTTTCTGGAGTCTTTACTACTGAGGATTGCTTTCCCCAAGGTTGATATTGATGTTGAAATAAGGACCAATATTTCAGTATATCGAAAGGTTAAAAAAAAAATTACCAAAATCTTTGGTATTGCATGAAGACTACTAGCACTATCTTGCAGAATTGTCTTGTATTCGTTTGTGATTTGTTGGAGGTGATGATATTAACAATTGCTACCAACTGAGTATCCACATTTTGTTTCAGGTATTACTACAGGATGGCTACTTCGTACATTTTTTTGCCCCCGAAGATCTAGAACCCCTCCCGAAACAAGTTGTTTTTGTGTTGGATACAAGCGGAAGTATGGGTGGGGGCAAATTGAACCAGCTGAAAGATGCCATGAAGAGTATTTTGAATGAGATTCGGGAAGGAGATGTCATCAATATTGTAGAATTCAATAGTGATGTATTCGTTTGGGATGTTGAGACTGAGAACAGCACTAGAGTTCAAATTCATAATTATCAAGAACCCTACGAAGATTTGCTGGTGAGTATCGAAAATTTTAATGTTGTTACAATATAATTTTATCGACCAATGAACTGGCTGATGCATTCATACTTTCAGTAATTTACTCATAGAGCTCTCTTCCAGTCAGGGAATGTTCAATATGAGTCAGGAAAACTTGATACCCTGATATAACATATCTTGTTCGAGATTCATTCGCTATTCTCTGTTAGCTTCCTAGAATCCTTTTGCTCCTCTTATCCTTATTCTCATTTTATTCACAGTGCTCATGAACAAGTAACATCAGGTAATGTTTGATTTTATAAAAAAAAATCGTTATGATGTAAAATTGGTTGATCTAGAGTGCAGCAAATATTTATACAAAGGAGGGTAATCTTTAGATAGGGAAATTTGGGCTATTTCATCAAAATATTTAAATTCTTCCAAATGCTTAGAAATGAGTAATTTAGAAATATATTTGAATTGTTTTGAATCTTGAATAAGTTATACCTATTATATAATATGTTCTCTTATTTTCAAAAAATGCAAATTGGCAACATTGCTCTTCAATAAATTCAATAACTGAATGTCAGAAATGACATTTTTCATTTTACATTGAAACCCAGGATAAATACATACGCTTTGTTGCCAAAATGTCTATTTTATCATTTTTGGCCTTCACAAACTATGCTCTGAAAGAACTTTTCTGAAGATGTTCGGATTGGTTTGGAAGTTCAAATTTTGGGAAAATGTTTCTTTTTTATAGACCTGAAATTGTGCAAATTCTTATGGCCGGGACCAGTTGGCCCACAAAAGCATACCCTCCTTTCAGACGAATCTTTTCGAATAATTTTGGTTGAAGAAATGGAGTTCTGTGTAAAGAAATATTTTTTGGTAAATCTACTAACTTTCACGTATATACAGGGTATTTCCGGAATTGGAGCAATAAAGAGAGTAGAAAATGACAAAACAATACGAAATGAAAGAATACATTTTTGTTGAAAAAGAATTTCGAGAGGTATTGAATTTTAAAGATTTTAGATTTTTTTTGGTAATCACTGAATAGAGGTCTACATACAGCCTGCGCAAACCTCGCTGAAACACTACCAGCGGACAGACGCGCTGTGGCCTAGAGAATCAAACCAGTGCCTTCCAACAAAGGCAACTGAAAGCGATTTTATGATTTTATGAAATTTTAATAAAAATTTCGAAATTTTTTTATTGTTTCAAAAACGAAAATTCTTGCCATTTATGGTTATATTATGTTTCAAATAACAACCCATTTTCTTAATTAGTGTTTCCATCGATTCCTGTAGTCAAAATGTAATCAAAAATTACCGCCTCTGAAATGGGGTGGCAACCACCCTAGGATAAAAGCGCCCCTCGGCATTATATAGATTTTGATCCTTGGGCTATTTCCTACCTACTGTCAAAGTAAATCGATTTAGGACGAAAAAATTGCAAGACAAAGTGCTATATCTTCACATTCATGTTTAGTTTATAGAGTAATCGCTGTTTGAGTGTTGTAATTTAAAAGTGGTGCAATTGAAATTGTATAAGTCCCTAGTAATAATTACTCAGCTCCCATGCTACTTTTCGAAGAAGAACCCTTTGAAGATATGTTGCACTATATCATTTTCCTGAACTAGATCTACTATGGAATAAACATTAATAATAAGGACAACTTTATCATCAAGAAATCCAACAATGAATGAAACACTTTTATTTTCAGTTGAATACATTACCAGCTGCATTTAATGCAAATAATGAAACACTAAAGAAAGCAAAACATGTTATCGAGAATATGAAATCAACCGGCGTTACCAACATAATTGGGGGATTAGAAACAGGACTTCATTTGGTAAAACTGAATAAGAAAGCAAATGATGGAAAAGTAGAGCACCAACCGATGATCATTTTTTTGACAGATGGACAACCGAATGTCGGAGTGCACTCAACAGAAGAAATCACAGAAATTGTAAGTAAACTACTGAACCATAACTAATTTTATATTGATATTACGAATTTGATTCATAGGTTACTCGTTTGAACAATGAGGACAATAAGGTTCCAATATTCTCCCTATCTTTCGGAAGTGGTGCTGACAAAGCATTCCTCAGGAAATTATCTTCGAAGAATTCTGGATTTTCAAGGCACATATATGAGGCATCAGATGCATCATTACAGTTACAGGAATTCTACAGAGTTATCTCTTCTCCCTTATTGTCAAATGTTGTATTCAAATATGACGCAGAAGTCGAGGCAGTAACTAAAACACATTTTCCAATTTTCTTCAGAGGGTCTGAGTTTGTAATAACTGGGAGATACGGTGGTATGTAATAACCTACACTTTTTGTCGCAATAAAAAACCAATGATTCATTCCAGGTTCTCATTTGCCGATAGAAGTCATTGCTCGTGGGCCGAAGGGACCTATTATTTTAACACCAAAAACTACTAGTCCAGTTAGCTCACTGGAGAGACTGTGGGCATACCTGACATTGAAGCAGAAACTGGCTGAAAGAGAATCAGCTGATAATAAAACTGTGCTCACCCAACAAGCTCTTGATCTTGCTCTGAAGTATTCGTTTGTTACTGAAGTGAGTTCTCTGGTTGTGGTGAAGCCTAACGATACCAGTGCCGTTAATACTGAAGACGCGTCAAGTAAGTATTACTACGATTAAAAAAGTAGAATGTGAATATGAAATAAAGAGAGATTATTATGCATATGGGAATACTTGAGTATGAAATAATATTCTCGAAATATTTGGTTCCTGGAATACTGATATTTATTTATTTATTTATTGAAAATACATTTTCCGTACAGAATAAGTTCTGGTATAAGGAAGATAATACATTGAATACCAATGAATATAAATGAGTTTAAAAATTTTTAAAATTAATAACAAATTCAACAATTTTGAATATTTCTAGATTGATGAACATCAGTATGATAGCAGGTTTTCTTTGAGTTTTTTCAAGAAAATATTTATAGACTTTGATTTTTTTATAACACCTGATAATTTATTGCAAGTTCCTATAGAACTAGATATAGGATTGTTCTTTCCTTTATTTGAATGAATGTTCTTTAAATGGAAGTTTATTGCATTTCTGATTTTATAATCATGTAATTTTGATTTTTTTTATGGCTAATACTTTTTTGTAAATTATTTGTTAGTTCATATGCAAATTTTTCTTCTTCGAATTTTATTAGTTCATCTAATGTAAAAGTTTTAATATCGTTGTAAAATTCTGAAGAAGGTGTATCCAAAGGTTTTTCAAAAATAACTTCTAGTGCTTTATTCATCAAACAATGAATTATATTTTTTTGGTTTTTGCTACAAGATGACCATATTGTTATTAAATATCTAATATGCGAGAAAATATGGGCATTATAAATGAGATTTTGAATTTTAATGTTGAGAAAATCAATTCTTCTTATTGCTCCAATTAAAGGAACAATTGATTTCCTAATTTTATTCACGTGAAATTCAAATTTTAAATTCTAATCAATCATCAATCATTTATGTTCTTCAACTTCATTTAATATTTCATTCTTTATTTTCACTTTTAATTTTATTTTGTCTGTATTTTTTTGTTGGAAAATCACGTGAACAGTTTTTTCTAAATTGATAGTTAGATTCATTTCATCTATCCACTTTTCAATTGAATATCTTTTTCAATATTACTTTTTAAAATTTTTGTATCTTTTGCCGAATAATGAAGTACAGTATCATCTGCAAAATAAAAATGTTTACCTATTAATTTTGATTCTAAACCATATAAAGGATGATAAAAACTTCCTGTGCTGTGAAAAAAATTATTATCCTTCATCATTATGGGAAAAAAGAGTTTTTATCAGTTCAGCAATGGAGAGCGGAGTTCTGTAGATCATACATAACTAGGTATATGAAAGATGGATAATAATCTCCCGATATCAATAATAATTTACTGATTATTTAAAAAAATCAGTGGTGAGACCAACCTGTAAGAAACGAGATACAACATGTGGTTGACGACCAAGCAGTACCAATCAATGAATGAACAGGAAATATACTGTCAGGGGTAATATAATAAGTTGTATGATTATTACCGATAATTTTTTGGAATATTAATGAATTGCAATCCCAAAGCTGAAAATACGAGTCCGCAGGACGAGTTGTATTTTCTTGCATTGGCTTTATCAATGAATTGATATTCCAAAAAATTATAGGTTTTTAATCATACCACGAATTATATTTAGGACGACAATATATCGATTTGAAATAAAGAAAAATCGTGTCACCTGGTAATTGATGTTTTTTAGTCCCCAACGATCGCTCATATTGATAAATAAAGATAACTAGTCAAAATACATAAATTTGACGTTTATAATTCAAATCATTATTTTCACTTGACAGATAGTAAAACAAAAACTAAGCAGGTTTATCACCGTGAAAATACAGCGAAAAGTTATATTTTCACTGTAGTTCCGATTCTATTGGCTGAATTTCAAAATTTTAAATCCACTGATTGGTTGTTAAGCAAGGAAATATATTATCATAGAAATTCCAATTATGATATTTTTCATAAGTAGACATAATTTTTTTTTCACAAAAAATACGCAAAACGATATGTTGCGGCATGGGCACTGTTATCAATATACAAGGTGTTTCTGAAATTGGAGCAATGAATGAAATAGGGGGTCGAAAGTGACAAAAGAAAACGAAATGAAAGAATAGATTTTGGTCGAAAAAAAATAAATTTTGGGAGATATTGAATTTTAAAATTTTCCAAAATTGTTTTGGTAATCACTGATCAGAGGTCTATAGCTGAAAATATATATTGTGAAGGAACCTTTATTTGAAAGAAAAAGTCAGTGTGAAAATTAGCATTTTCATTCAGATACTTGATTTGTAAAGTTTATTATTCATGATTCTACATCTGATTTTCTGAACACCCTGTTTCTTATTTCAGAAACAATTTGAATCAATTCATTTCAAAAACAGCAGAATAGTAATTTCGAATAAATACAACCATAGATCACAAAACACATATGGCTTGCATGAATTACCCTAAGTACCAATATTGTAGTTATAGAATCGAATCATGAATCGCAGAACTCGTCCGCAATCTTGCATTCCTCAAATTTGACGGGAAAATCAAAGTCTTCAAAAATCCCTACATAAGATTTTTCAACAGAATCGGATAACGAATAAAATAATTGATATTTCATCTTGAAGACGCCATTCTGATTTATCCGTAATAAAAAACATGATATTTGATCCCAAAAACTTCTAAATACCAATGTTGAATCGAATCAGACCATAATCGCAAAATTTGTCCGGTATCTTGGAGCCGTTATCTTGAATTCGTTAATCCTGACAGAATATCAAAAATCACCGAGCCCGAAAAACCCCACAAATGTTGAATGAAATCAGACCTTTATCACAAATATCGCCCGATATCTTTAATTTTTTATACATATGAAGGAAGTAATGCATACTAGTTTCAGTATGATAAAGTTAAGTGAAACTCGAAGTCGTCTCCTCAATATACGGTGTGGCTTTTGATAGCCCCCCCCCCACCCTGTTAACTTTTGAACGGTTCGACTTAGAAACATAAATAAAAAACTGTTTCGAGGGTTTCACCAATACTACTTTTTGAATTAAAAAAATTGTGATTGCCCGACAGGGGGAAAGGAGGGAAACATCAACTCAAAATTTTTAAATGGCATAGGGGGTCAAGTGGCACATCGTTGAAAAGAGAATTCAATTTTCCATACAACCATCTAAATATTTTTGAATTTTGATCATAACTTTTTTTCCAATTTCGATTTGTATGCCTTTAGAAATTTAAGGTTCCCCATCGCCATCTGTCGAGTAATTGCAATGTTTCTTCTCTCAAAAAATAGTATTTCATTGGTCCACATCAAGCCGTTCAAATTCATCGAGGTATGAGTAGTATTCAGATCCGCATTTATATTTGATATTTCGAATTTGAATTGCAAAAAAAATATTAACGAAATTCAAAAAAAGTTAGATGGTTGTAAAGAGAATGGAATTTCCTTTTCGACGATGTGTCACTTGACCCCCTATGCCATTTAAAAATTTTGAATTTATGTATCCCCCACCCCCCCTATAGGGCAATCATGATTTTTTTCATTTCAAAAAGTAGTAGTGCTGAAACCCTCGAAACATTTTTTTTTCATGTTCCTACGTCGAACCGTTCAAAAGTTAACAGGGAGGGGGACTATTAAAAGGCGCACTGTATATTTCACCCCAGAGTAGGGAGGAGATGTTGTCAACGCCGCTTTGGCAATCACTTGTCAAAAAATTGCATAAAAAATAAATCAAAAACATGTTTTCAAGCATAATGTTCATCTTCAGTTGACATGAATATGAGGTCAAAATGAAATCAGTAAAAACACTAATTACAATTATATAATCACAAAACTCGTCCGCCATCTTGGAGCCGTCATCTTGAAAACACTGATTTTAATAAAAGATTCACAATCTCCCAGACATAAATCCCGCACACACGAATTTTGAATCGAATCTGACCATAATAACAAATCTCGTCAGCAATCTTGAATTCATCAATTTTGACAAACGATTCCTAATATCCGCGCCCAAAAACCCTCTCATACCAATTTTTAATCGAATTGGACCAGAATCACAGATCTTGTCTCTACTTTGTGTTTTTCTCTGAAAAAAAATTATAATGCATCATCACCGGAATTATGAACCAGTATCCCAATAAAATTAATTATGTTCCAGTATATTAAAAAAAAAACTTCAAAAATAATAGGATAAACACTTCATACGCCAGCACTGCATATTTATGCTGCCTGCATGTCATAAGGTTTTATCCAATATTTTGGACGAGGCTATCGTCCGCCATCTTGGAGCCGTTACTTGAAAACATTGATTTAAAAAAAATCACAATCTCCTAGTCCTAAAACCCATACACACGAATTTTGAATCTAGTCTGACCATAATGACAAATCTCGTCGGCCATCTTGAATTTATTAATTTTTACAAACGATTCCTAATCTGCACCCCCTAAAACCCTATCACACCAATTTTGAATCGAAGTGGACCATAATCACAAATGTCGTTCACTCTTTTTGTTTTTCTGAACTACGAAGTATCCCAATATTTCCTTTTTCAACATGCATACCTCCCGAGAAGTTATCTTGAACGATGGAAAATAGCGACTAAAGTTTGTCTTTCATCCGCAGATGATTCCACAACAGATTTTATAAATAATTTTCTATTCATATTTTCGAACAAAAATCAAAATGCAATGCCCATGACAGGTTTATGTCAAACATAACTTTCAAAATGTTACCGCAGAAGAAATATGATGATATGAAAAGCCTGCTTTCCAATACTTCCAATCTTCCTGCTGAGCTTGGTAAAGTGGAACAGATTTTCTTTGACAAAAATTTATTGGGGATTGAATGTGAGAAAAGCGAACCTTGCTTCAATGAAACGAACGATTTCTGTGAGAGATATTTTTGAATTACATTCTCCCTATCTAATTTATTTAATACATTTTCAATGAAATCTAGAGATAATTAGAAGAAATCAACTATCTGAATGAAAATGCGAATGTTCACTTTAAGATTTTTTCTTTTGGGTAAGAGTCTTTTCACAATATCTATCAGATGTAGTTCAATATCCAGCGTGGCTTCAGCCTGGGAAGGAGTTGTTTTCTGTTATATATTACAAAAAAATAACACTTTTCATTTTTAAACTTTCATGGAGAATGTTCCCCTTTTCAACATGAATACCTCCCAGGAGGTTATCTCGAACGATGGAAAATATCAACTAAAGTTTATCTTTCAGCCGCAGATGATTCCACAACAGATTTTATGAATATTCTATTCATATTTTCGAACAGAAATCAAAATTAATTCTGTTCCAAAATGTTAAAAAAAAGAAGAAGTAACGAGATAAAAACTTCATACGCCAGCAATGTATATTTATGCTGCACGCATGTCATTAGCTTTTATCCAATATTCTAGACGAGACCATCGATATATCTTTTTGCGGTACTTTCTTCCCAAAATTCTCATTCAAAACATTCTCGAAATAATGTCCGCCCATTAATCAATTATACCTACAACATTTGATCTGAAATTTTCAGATAAAGAGAGCGAATAGGAAAAACAATCACCGAATTATTTAATTCGGTCCTGTACCGCGCGAACAGTCGAAAAGCTAGAAATGGGCGGAGTTTGAGTTCTTTCAATCGGTCTAAGATGTCTGAAAACCCTTATTAGATTTTGTTTAGAATTTTTTGAAGACAACACAAATGAATTAGTGGTCTACTTTTGTAATCGACTCCAGAGATGGCGTCCTCTTTCTCGTGTCAACACTGTCAACATTCCAAGGACATGGTGATTGTGATTGCTAATTGAATTTTAACGAATTTTATTAAACTTTTGTATGCCATACGAAAGTAATAGTCCATACTCGAAGTGGAATATCAAGTTTTATTGAAAAAATAACACTACTAAAATTATGTAATTTTTTTCAAAAAAAAATCTAAAAACCATTTGAAACTCAATAGCTGTGGTGTGATAAAAAAATTGTGCAATTTTCTTATATTATTGATGTGTTTCTTAATTTTTCTTATATTCTAATAATTTGATAATGTTCCGGTTTTGTGCCGATAATCCAGAAAGATGAACAAAGTAGGTAAACTAATTTATATTCAGTACAGAAATTGAGTACTCACCACTTAGAATTTGTAACATACTTTGAAACAGATATTTTATTTCAAAATGCCATGCATATTGACAATATTTTATGGCAAAAATGTTTTCTAATCAATTCAATCAACTCTGGATGCGTTTTTATATCTTACCATTTCTTGAAATCTTCTGTAAGTAGCGAAAGTCCGCGATAAAGTGAAAAATATAAATTTTTCTCCATTCCCACTGAAATCTATCAATGTTTTGTCTTCAGTAAGCTTGTTAAGGTTTTGGTTATTTTCCATGCATTCCTTTTATTTTGAAATGGTGAAATCTTTTTAGTGTAGTTGATCAAAAAATACACTTTTCTGTTGAACAAAATTGGACAATAGAAATATTGGATGAAGAAAAGGTTTGTATTTCGTGCAGAAATTTATTTATAAAATCATAGCAAAGCGCTTTCGACTATAAAGTCATCATCAGTGCGTACTCGTCAGGTGTACAAGAGCCAGACCAGTACGCACTGATGATGATGACTTTATAGTCGAAAGCGCTTTGCTATGATTTTATAAATAAATTTCTGCACGAAATACAAACCTTTTCTTCATCCAATTACATTGGAACGTGCACACAGCTTGACAATTTTCACTTAATAGAAATATTTTCATTATTACATGTCATATTGAACGGTTTTAAAAGTGGAAGAACAATATAACACATTAACTCATCACAAATATCAAATCCCAAATTCAATTAAACTCAAAGCCACGAAATTATTCTTTATTTCTTTTAAAAAGTAAGTGAAAACTCGGACACACATGCACAGATATCAACGCGAGAGCATGCGCATAAGATTGACAGGTGCTAATGGTGAATTTCCATGCCATGCAGCTGAACTGCAATACTTCTATGTGAAATGTGAGTTAATTATATTTCAGCAAGAAAATTAATAAATCATGTCGAAAATGTAGAAAATAGAACTGATTGGGGACAGTGATTCCGTATATTCCATTAATTACATTGTTTTATTAATTTCATGTTCGTGAATCGTGGAAAAAACTTCAAACTTCTGTTCATGAAAATTTTTTACTCAAGTAGGAATCCAATGAAATCAATTATTTTGAGGTCATTTGATTGAACACAACCAATCAGAACAACATTATACTGAAAACAGATCCCATGGGCTGTTTTCACTCTATCACGTTACTATGGATACATTTTGATTTATTTCGATTTTGACGTTTCATAAACATTTAATATCTCAAAATGTCACGATTTGGTTGTAATACTGACAAGGATATTAATGAAATTATACAATCAAATATACCAAAAAATACTGTTTACAGTAAAAAATTTGTGTGGAAAGCATTTATGGACTTCTGCAATGATAGAAAGTATCAATTGGATGGAAATCGGACGGTGGAAGAATTGGCGTCGATTTTAAAGGATTGGGCTGTGAACATGAGAAAAAAAGATGGTACAGAGTTTAAAGAAGCTACGGTCAAAACCATGTGGAACCTAACAAGTAAGCTGTTACAAGAAAAATATTATAGAGAAATGAAAGTTATTATTGACCCATTCAAAAGTGTTGTATTTCAAGAAGCGCGAGCTGCCCGCGATTCTATACGACGAAAACTTCAATCGGATCCCTGTAAAAGGAAACAAAGTTCAGCCGCATTAACTTCAGTAGAGATAGCAAACATGATAAATTTATGGAATGAAAACACCCCTGAAGGGCTGCAACGGAAGTTCTATCACATAGCCGCTGTAGAATTAGCTTGGCGAGGTGGGGAAGCTGCTGCTTGCTTGACTGACTTTTTTCGTATCGAATCAAACAACGACGGTTCTGTAACAAATCGAGTTGAATATAACCCTGTATTCAGCAAGACGTGTCAAGGTGGTTCGAAAACGTGTACTGAAAGCAAATTTTTAGTAGAAAACAACAACAGAAACATTTGTCCTGTCAGACTATTTAAAAAATTGCTGTCAAAAAGGGGCCCAAATATTAAAACCAACAGATTATTCCTAAGAACAAATCGTCACTGGAAAGCCGAAAATGACCACTGGTATGATAATATGCCCATTGGAAGAAATATGATTCAAAATTGGACAAAATCTTCTGCCGAAGCGATTGGCTTGAACACCAAGGAAAAAAAAATTACTAATCACTCCAACAGATCGACCGCGGTCAGTCGATTGGCCAAAAGTGGTGTACAAGAGCAAGAACTTATAAAAATTACGGGTCATAGCAATGCCAACTCAATTAAACCTTACTTGAAAATTGACGAAGAACATCATAATAGAATTATTAACAGCATGCGTAGTGGAAATACATCTTCATCAGTTATAGAAACTAACACGTCTGGCTCTTCATTTAATTTTTCAAATTGTTCTTTTGTTAATTGCAACTTCAAATGAAATGTTTTTGCTATGTATTTTTATATAATTAGCAAATAATGTAATTCTTCTTTTATTAATTGCACCTTCTAATAAATTGTTTTTGCTCAGTATTTTTTTATAATTAGAAAATATTCTAATTGTTCTTTTGTCAGTTGCACCTTCAAATAAATTGTTTTTGCTCTGTATTTTTTTCTATAATTAGCAAAAAATTTTCTATCCGAATAACCCTCGAACATTGATAAATGCTCAAAAAATTTTCAACAACTTTCTCAAGCTTGTTGCTTATAGGCAACAGACCTCCGCCTACGGCGTCGGTCTGTTTTCAAGCAACAAGCTTTCGAAATCTGTTATAAATTTTTTTCGAACAATTATCAATGTCCTTGGGTTATTACTACTGAAAATTAACCCTGAAAGAAAACCGACGGTGGCGGTGCATATTCGAAAAACAGCCCACGGATTCATTTGTTTTCTCGTAATCCAGTTCACGAATGTCTCGCGTTTTATCCCACAGATTTGCAGGTATAAGTCGGTACACCAGGGTTTTTAGACATCTTAAATCGGTCGAACAGGCACTGCCATCTAGCGATATAAGTTTTTATTTTGAGGGCTAAAGACGGCTGAAACATTCCTTTATTAGTCGCCGTTGGTAAAATTGGATATCACCCAATTCGAATGGAATAATGCAAGGAAATCCATTTCGCGAAAACAACACTTTTTTGTGGAATTATTTACAAAGAAACGGATTTTTTTAAGAGGAAAATGAGAATGGCGTTGAACTAAGTAAATGATAGACTTCAATGGTACAATGAAAGATCACAAGAATATTTGTTCATTTTGATGGTGGCAATGATCAAAAATGCACAAAAATGAAGGGAAATATCATTTTCATTCGTTTAATACTTTCGAAATATTTTTTTTTGTTATTTTATCTATATACACGCATGCATGCCTTCATCAACCAGAAAAAAATATCGTTTCCGACTCCTTTTTTTTCAGGGATGAACACCCTTAATAATCATCGGCTTTTCGGAACAGCATTCAATTAGGAAACATCCCTAATGATGTTCTGCTTGTTTATCGTTAACAAACCCCATTCTACTTCATTCATATTTTTGACTTAACACAGCAGGGGGTAAGAAAGACCTTTCAACATGGTCTCAACACAGTCATGATTCTGCTGGACATGAGGAAAGCCTTCGACACCGTCTGGGTAGAGGATTCTTTTGGAGGACAAAAGCATTGGTTTATTACTAACTAGAGCCAGCTGGTCGGTGAATTTGTTGCCCCAGCTGCTTAAATCTATATTATTTTCTCCTGGAGTTGTGATATTCATCAAACATACTGAATTATGTTACGGTGTGTTATTGTCGATGTTGTCTTAATTTGATGATTACATATTGATTCAAAATGTTGTATAGTTATATGAATGAATCATTGTCATTCACTGCGTATTATTCAAAGTTATAAAGTATTTGTATTTCAAAAAAACCCTTGAACTCTATGAAAAATAGTGATTATTTCCGTTTCCAGATGCACCAAGACGCTTTGATGACTACAGTTCGCGACGATTATCATCATTACCCAGTTCTAATGGTGAGTAATTTATAATATTTGAAAAGTTATCCACTTGTTGATTGTTGTTACTGAAGACTGCAATTTAGATATTTATTGGCTTAAAAGCTTACCAAAGTATTGTTATATTTCCCAACGACTTCTGAGTGTTGCTTGTCAGGGTGCAGCCGGGTCCGGTTGACAGAATGAAAGAAATAAAAAACCTGTCAAGAAGGACAATAAATAACTAAGTGAACAATTTTCAGCTCTATGTAGGTGAATACAGAAGTTATTGGTGGTAGCCAAAGAATCAAAGTGACTTCCATTATATTTCTTGAGCAGTTGATCCTATCAACGAGGAATTTCGGAAAGGAAAGTTTAACTATCAGCTCTATGCATGTTTAACACTAATTATATTTCTTGTATTCGATTTTTATTTTCCGTGGAGGTGTAAGGGTACACATGTACAACTGAGAACGCTGCATCGGTAGGAATGTTGATGGAGAAAAAGAAAATAGTGACCTGTCGTAAAGGCGGTGTTTCACGATTGTAAAAATCCGGAGGTGTTTCACTTTCACTATTTGGGTCCTCACTCAATATGACCCTCGGTATGAATAGCAAAAGAACTGACAGATTCCAGCCGAAATCAGGTTCGGAGAATTGAAATTTAATCTGAACAGTAACAAAATTCAGCAATATATAAAATCGGCAATTGGTTAAAATGTTGTAATGTTTATGGTCTGAGTCGCCAGGGTACTATAGTACGAATTCTTTTTTATATATTTCAGTAGAACATATATCGAAGGCAGGAACTATCCTAGCAAAAACCGACCGACCAACCGACCTCTGAAACAAAAGTATTTCTTCGGGATTTTCCAGGTACTGAATAATAGTAATGCCTTCTCAAGCCAGCTTTAGCCAGGAATCACACAGATCGACTAGGACCGACCGTCCGCGACCGTCCACCTACGACCAAAATTTCCAACACGTATATTCTTATCGCACAACTCACACTGTATAAGCCAGAAATCACACTGATCGACTAGGACGGACTGTCAGCGACCGTCCACCTACGACCAAAATTTCCAACACATATATTCTTATCGCACAACTCACACTATATAATCGTCATTGACCGTCCTCGACCGTTTTTCAAAGACCATGTTCGAAATTGTAGTCTGCTGGAAATTTTGGTCGGTGTCACACTATCCTGACGTAATGTCATTTTGACACACATTTATGATGAACTTTTGACTTCAACAAAACTCATGTAAATAGGTATATTTCCTACCGGAAAAATAAAATGTCTGTTAGGAATTGCAAAACTATTGATATTATGAATTTAACTTATTTTCAATAAATGAACAGACAATTCACATAACCTTTCGAATGTCAAATGAATGTCAGATTCACAAAATTATTCTAGTGGTCGGTCGTGGATGGTCGATCAGTGTGACTTTGAAAGTTTTCATTGATCTACTTCTACTTTTGGTCGTAGGTAGACGGTCGAGGACGGTCGGTCCTGGTCGATCAGTGTGATGCCTCACTTAGCTAGGAATCACACTGATCGACTAGGACCGACCATCCGCGACCGTCCACCTACGACCAAAATTTTCAACACGTATATTCTTATCGCACAACTCACACTGTATAATCGTCATTGACCGTCCTCGACCGTTTTTCAAAGACCATGTTCGAAATTGTAGTCTGCTGGAAATTTTGGTCGGTGTCACACTATCCTGACGTAATGTCATTTTGACACACATTTATGATGAACTTTTGACTTTAACATAACTCATGTAAATAGGTATATTTCCTACCGGAAAAATAAAATGTCTGTTAGGAATTGCAAAACTATTGATATTATGAATTTAACTTATTTTCAATAAATGAACAAACAATTCACATAACCTTTCGAATCTCAAATTAATGTCAGATTTACAAAATTATTCTAGTGGTCGATCGTTGATGGTCGATCAGTGTGATCAATGAAAACTTTCAAAGTCACACTGATCGACCATCCACGACCGACCACTAGAATAATTTTGTAAATCTGACATTAATTTGACATTCGAAAGGTTATGTGAATTGTCTGTTCATTTATTGAAAGTAAGTTAAATTCATAATATCAATAGTTTTGCTTTAAATAATGAGCAGTAGTGATACTGAAGAAGAACATTTTATTTTTCCGGTAGGAAATATACCTATTTACATGAGTTTTGTTGAAGTCAAAAGTTCATCATAAATGTGTGTCAAAATGACATTACGTCAGGATAGTGTGGCACCGACCAAAATTTCCAGCAGACTACAATTTCGAACATGGTCTTTGTAAAACGGTCGAGGACGGTCAATGACGATTATACAGTGTGAGTTGTGCGATAAGAATATACGTGTTGGAAATTTTAGTCGTAGATGTACGGTCGCGGACGGTCGGTCCTAGTCGATCAGTGTGATTCCTGGCTCAGTGTGATGCCTCACTTAGCTGGGACAAAGGAAAGGCAATGAAAAGTGTTTTCACATTGAGTTTAGAAAAATTGTTCAAGTCCAAAATGGATGGACTTGACGAAGTATACAAGTGTATACTGAAGGAAATTCACCTTGGCTTCCCGTAGCAGTAGCAGGATACAGGTTGCCGTTTTGATGCAATTGAATTGTCTTTATTTTCAATTTACTTCAATCAATATTCACCACCTTTATTTGATAATCACCTAAAAGTCTGTTCAGAATTCACTCTTCTTCAGGACAGGATTGTGGAAGAAATCCAGCGATTTCAGGGTACTACAACCAGTAAAGTAGTCTATCTGCATCTGTAAACTGATAGCGGGCCTTATATTCCTCCAGAAGTCACGAAGTTTAAAAACCGATTTCTCAAAATTTAATAATAAACAAAATCAATCCATTTTAGCAGAAAAGAATGATATGAAAAGCTCCAGAGCCAAGCTCGAAGAGATAAGGCGATTAATCGCAGATATTTACGTAAATAAACGTTGCTGAATTTAATCATTTAATCAAATTCAAAAATAGTTAGTCAATTCACCACTTCAAATCTAACGTTGATGATAAAAAGGTTACGTGCTCGCACGAAGGCCAAAAAAGAACTACTTAAAATCCATAGCATCTCCCTAAGGTTGAGGCCCGGAAAAATGAACTCCCAGCACTGAGCGGATCCTCATCCTATTGATTGGCGATCAGCAGAATGCTATCTGATAGTTTTGATTAAGAGTTCTCAGCCTTTGCGCGCCTGAACTCCCCCATATCTGTCATTGAATTTAACTGACTTGTGTCTTTATTTATTGTGCATGATGCCCCCCTGAAACTGGCTGAAGGCCCTATTGCTGTGGCTGATGGTCCTAGCTTGTCAGACTGAATTTCCGATGTGAAGAACCTGAAATGCCACTACCATGCACCCCCTAAGGTTGAGGCCCGGAGAAAAGAGAGCCCCAGTATTGATATATACTCGGACACTCCCCTCCCCCTTCCACCACCTCCGCTCTTAGAGCGGATCCTCATCCTCATGATTGGCGATCAGCAGAATAAAATCTGACCGTGTGATATGGAGTGCTCAGCCTTTACGCGCCTGAAGCTCCCTTTTATCTGACATGAGTTGAATTGTTACGATGGCTTCAATGTGCATGATGCCCCCCAAAAACTGGCTGAAGGCCCTGTCGTGGGGACTGAAGGCCCTGTCGTGGGGACTGAAGGCCCTGTCGTGGGGACTGAAGGCCCCCGCGTGTCTGTCTAATTTCATAAAATCCTTGTTCCTGAAACATATAAGGTATGGTTAGTATCTCTTTATAATACCTGTTGAAGTTGCTGTTGGTCCTGCCTTCGTCTTACTTCTTCAGGGGTGTCATTGTCCATTTGGTTTACAGGTCGTCTATATTTGTCTCTGTTTCGGTCGTCTTGCTCGAGTCTGTTTTCATGTAAGTCTGTTAGTAGTGGGTCTGTGTGGATTTCTACTCTCTTGAGTGTAGTCTCCGCACGTTGTCGTAGTAGTCTGTCGACGTAGTCTAGGTGAATGTCCAGGTCTCGGTAGATGAAGCTGTTGGGCATGTAACGCGGTGCGTCCATTGCCACTCTCAGGCAGACGTTGAAGAAAGCCTGTATCTTTTACCTATACAGAGTGGTCCAATGAAAATTATGCACCTAGCTTTTATCCTTTTTGTGGAATTGTAAGCAAAAATGCTCGGACACGTGGAGTTTGTTTTTGAGGGGGACACATTTCAGGTATATTTTGCAACTTGTGCCTTCAACCCCCCAGCGACGGGGTGTCACAACCCTAAAATTTTAAATGGAACGTAGGGTCGACTGATATATCATTTGAACGGGCACAAAATTATCTTCCCAATGATACCCTATTTGTTGAAATTTACTGAAGCAGTTAAGGCGAAAACGGCTTTAAGAACATGAACCCGATAATGTTGGTATTAATGAAAAATACAAATAAGTTTTGGTTACTAGGAATTAAAACATGTACAAGTAGTACTTAGTACGTTTCAATATTTGTTATTTGTAATAGTGCTTTGTAAAAAAAAACAAGCTGTTAAATTGATTTATTGAAATGTTACTTCAACAAGTGTTCAAATTGTGACCCATTTGCTTCCCTACAATAATACAGATTTTGTTCAAATCTATGTCTAACATTTTGTAGCATATCAGGTGTTATGCTTCTGCACTCTGCTATAATCCGTTGGCGAATATCTTCTATGGACTCGGGCTTCGTAGCAAAACATTTATTGTTTAAGTGTCCCTATAGAAAAAAGTCCAAAGGCGATAAATCAGGTGACCTGGCAGGCCATTCCATTGGGCCTCTCCTGCCAATCCACTGTCCGGGGAACATTATGATTTTGGTCATCTTCTATTATTTGTGTGATGAAATTATCAATTGCGTCTTCAAGCATGTTTAGGTAGATTTCACCATTTAAATTTCCAGAAATGAAAAGTGGTCCTATGATATGACTTCCTAATATGCCACACCAGACGTTTATTTTTTGAGGGGCCTCGTAATGAACCTCACGGAATAAATATGGGTTACTGTCATCCCAGTAACGGCAATTATGCCTATTCAAAGCTCCATTCAAATAAAATGTACACTCATCTGTAAAACAAATGTTACACATATCTGCAGTTTTTTTCTTACACTTATCTGCAGTCGTTTTCGACAAAATCACGCAAACGATAAATGGGGAATTTAGTTGTGATAACAAAAAATTATCATTGAAATGTTGCTTTCGGCAAAATAAAGTAATTTAGAAATGATTGTCGTTATCCTGATTAGTAACCAAAACTGATTTGTATTTTTCATTAATACCAAAATTATCGGGTTAATGTTCTTAAAGCCGTTTTCGCATTAACTGTTTCAGTAAATTTCAACAAATAGGGTATTATTGGAAAGATAATTTTATGCCCGTTCAAATGATATATCACTCGACCCCACGTTCCATTTAAAATTTTAGGGTTGTAACACCCCCTTGCTAGGGGGTTAAAGACACAAGTTGCAAAATATATCTAAAATGTGTCCCCCTCAAAGGCACACTTCACGTGTCCGAGTAAATTTGCTATGAATTCCAAATAAAGGAGAAAAGCTAGGTGCATACTTTTCGTTGGACCACTCTGTATGTGTTTGCGCATTGGCCCCAAGCTGCCGACGCGTATAACAGCATAGGCAGCAGAATTGTCTTCATGAGACGTAGTTTCAGCTCCAAGGCCATGGTGCTACTACGTCCTATGACCGGCCATAGCTTATGCCTTGCGGCTTTCGCTAGTGCTAATCTGTGGGAGACGTGCCGTTGAAACGTGAGTTTCTTATCCAGAGTTACTACTAGGTAGACGGCTTCGTCCACCCATGGAATCCGGTCGTTCATAATCACATGGCCCTCTGGCGTCCTACGTCTCCTCGTAAACAGGACGGCCTTGCTTTTGTCTGGGTTGATTTCGATCTTCCAGCGATTGAACCACGGTTCGAGCTTGTTTACTTGCCGTTGGAGCCTGATTGTCACTCCCCTCTCGTGTGATGACTCGGCGAAGATCGCCATGTCGTTCGCGTAGAGGGCAAGTTTGGTCATCGGGTCATCTGCTTTCGGCATGTCGGCAGTGTATATGGAGAACAAGTGCGGCGACAGCACCGCTCCTTGTGGGACTCCTGCTTCAAACCTCCTTCGGAATGAGAGAACGTTGCCGACCCTGCATCGGTAGTGTCTTCCTCTTATGAAGGAGTTTATGAGCTTGACCATTGGCGTAGTGTATCCCGCGTCCACTAGTTTGGTGATCAGTCCATCGTGCCATACTCTGTCGAATGCCTTGGAGACATCTAGAAAGATTGCTCCTGCTAGGTGTCCTTTCCTTGTGCGGTTCCAGCTCTGGATGGTTGCATCCACCAAGCTGGAGCCTGGAGTTCCGTTGAGTGCTCGTGCCTGAATCCAAATTGTTCGTCTGGAAGGACCTTCAATTCTATCGACATTGCCTCTTGTCGTGTCTGGTTTACTCTCTCCGCTACCTTGCTCATCGCTGGTGTTAGGCTGATGGGTCGGTTACCTGATATCCCCAAAACGGCTTATATTTATATGTACACGGCACATTTTTGCCGGCCAATCAGATCCCAAACCACTGGTGGGCGGGGCCTATTGGAAATTCTGGTTGAGATAAATTCTCCGCAGGAAATTTCACAGGAATTTTTATTCAATATTTTCATCAATGGAAATTGGTTTTTCTATTACAAAAGTTAAAAAAAATTATTTTTGAACGGGAGGTTGTAACAGACCTGATCCACGAAAACAATGGCAAATGTGTGGAACACATTGTAATATGCTAGTGTTTATATGAGGTGCTCAGTGGAAGAATGGTCCAAGTCATTATGAGGTGTACCAGAGATATAGGCAGTGACCGGTATCGGCAGTGGCTCGTCCGCAGAACCAGCTTCTCTTCAAATGGAAAAATTAAAAAATGTTTGGTGCTACTGTTGAATCTTTCCGACCAATATGTCATGATCCACCACACTACTGAACCTTATGCTATCACGGGCCTGAACAACCTTCTACACTTCTCTAGGACCAATCTAGCCACATGTACCGTTTTGTCGATGTGAAGACTCCATATAAGCTTGTGGTCAAACGTTTCTCATAATTGATGGTATACCTCAATCCCGTTGAGCACTCATGAATAAAGGCCTTTCAACACCTTTTTCCTAGTGAAAGTACTGACATCGGTTTTCTGGGCATTGATTGGAAGTTGCTTTTGCTCGCATCATCTGATTCTTCTGGATATTGTTATTTTGATTTGTAGCGCTCCGACTCCTGGCGTGGGCCTTCTGTGAGGGACTTGTTGCCCACCCAAAATCATTGGTGGAATCATTGCAGAGGTGAGATAACCAAGATGGATAGAAACCCTGGTGCGTTCATTTATACCTGTGAAATCGGCCTACCAAAACTGTTAAGGTACGGCCTACGTGATTCTTCATATTTTATTAGATCGGATTAGCTTCACGATCGTTTGTAGATGGCGGTAAAGTCATTACAGATTGATAAATGAATACTTGTCATGATGACGTTGGACAATTGTCATTGTCATGACATGTTTACATTTCGTATTTATTCAATTTTGTAAAAAAATACGACATAACATGTTTAACGTGCTTATTTCATCAAAAATCAGAACAGTAATTTTAAATTAACTAGTTGGATATGTGATATGTACGGGATATTTAAACAATGATACTAACCTTAGATCTTTCATACAAACGCAGCCATGTCCAAGTACAAACTTGAAAAAATATATATGCACTACAAATACAAGAATTACAGAAAACTCATCAATAAACAAATAACTAATCATTGCGAACTGAACGAAAAGTAGTAAAAGAACAGAAAAAAAAACGATAAATATCCCGATGAAATGTAAATCACAGTTAATCAAAAATTATAAACATAGTCATAAACAGTAAAATTTCAAATATTCGAAAAATAATATGACAGTACTTCGGAATGTAAACTCGGCTATTTTTTGTTAATGCGCCATCTACTGACAACGGGAAAGCTAATCCCATCTTATTACAACATTAACAACTTTAGGTGAAACAAAAGCGAATCAGTCAATCCACCAGGGTTTCTATCCATCTTGGAAATAACTAACAAATTCAGGTTGGAAATATGGTCACGAGTGGATCAGTTCCAACATGATCAGTGGTTACACTATAAGGGTGGAGTGATAAATATTCTGGAGAAATACTTGCTATTTGAAAAAGAACAAACAGAAGTGAAGGCACAGTTCTCTTCAAGTGATACAAATTTCTTCCAAGGCATCCTTTCATCCAACCAGGACACTGCGACAGACAAATCACAGAAGGCCAAACAAAACCGGACGATAAATTGGATGCGGCACAAATTCGTGGCGCAAATTGATGAATTTTACTGCTGCAACTATACACTCAGAAAAATAATGCATTTTGAAAATGACTAGAAATAGTCATAGAAATAAGTAGCAGATGTATAATAGTTGATATACGTATATCAATAGTTTTATATCGATTTGTTAACAAATCACTAAATATGTCACTTCAAATTGTGTGGAATATCCTTTCGCTTTATTTTCTAAATGACACACTATTGAAATTAGCAGAGCCGACCGTATTATATTTGTTTTAAGAAGAGTACATGTTAAAATAACTTCACATTACTTCATATTAGGGTGCAATTTATGTATCCAATTTTATTGAAAATATACGTCCCCTTAAAATAAAAGGCAAGCATTTAAATTTGAAAAGCATTCAAAACATTTTTAATAGATTTCATAATATTTTGAACTGACAACATAACGTTCAGGATCACGTGAATTTGGTAGCCAATAGAATAACTGCATCACACTGTGCCTTGAATTCCATCTTGCGATGCTTCATGCTTCATCATTTACATATTTTTGCGTCGCAATTTGTATCTTGTGTTTGTGTTGGTTTCCCAATTGTGCAGTGAAAAAATAAACTATTGACATAATAGGTATAATACCGTCAGGTAAGTGTTACTATGTAGTTCTAGGGTACAGTTCAGTTGCTGTTAAAGATAATCAGGCTCTCTAGAAAAGTGGTTAGCTTGTGAAAATTAGGTAATCAAACGAGGATTTTCATAACTTGACTTTTATTAAGTTTTTATTTTTCAGTGCATTACCCAACTTTTATTCGTAAATGCGGGCCTCCGAAATATTTATGAAGTTTCAGATTTGAAGCTAAACATCAGAGTTCAAAGAAATACTCCACCAAATACTCCAGGATCAATATTCCTTACACATTATCAGTCAAAGCTGGACTCAAATACGCAAAATTTCTTGTGGATTTCAAATCCGGTTTCGGAGCTGAATATCATTTGGAGGCCAATCTAACGAATCCCGTTAGATTGGCAAAATATAAACTTTTCATAACCGGAATTAACACCTTCCCAACTACTGCAGTTACACTAGCACAGCTTCAAAAAGAACTTCAAAATACTGATACCAGACAGAAAGGACTGGGAGAATGGGCCACCCGTGAATGCAAGATCGGTCTGGTATACAGACGGGTCAAAGACAGATAACGGAGTCGGCGCTGGAGTTTACGGGGCAAAGCCAAGGATTAACATCCAGCTTAGCCTTGGAAAATACGCCACAGTATTTCAGGCAGAGGTAACGGCTATACAACACTGTGTCGGAGAAATACTGAGACGAGAGATAAGGAACAAAACAGTGGCCATCTACTCCGACAGTCAAGCTGCGCTCAAGGCAATCGGTTTCCACCAAGTCAAATCAAGACTGGTTTTGGACTGTTTGTGTGATCTGACCGAGCTGGGTAGTCGTAACAATGTGACCCTAGCTTGGGTGCTAGGCCACGAGGGACACCTGGGCAATGAGCGGGCTGACACACTAGCCAGAGAAGGCTCTTCGGCAGCGCTCATTGGGCCGGAACCCTTCTGCAGCGTAGCAAAATTCACCACAAAAGCCCACACCAAACAGTGGGTACAAAACAAATCTCAAGAGTGGTGGGAAACCCGACCAGGATTGAGACAGGCCAAGGAGTTCATCAAAAGACGCTCGCCAGAATTCACAACGGAACTCCTCGGCTATAAAAGGAGGATCGTCAGACAAGTAGTAGGTCTGCTGACAGGCCATTGTAGGCTTAACAGACATATGAATATTATAGGTCTGGCGGAAGAAGCAATTTGCAACTTCTGCCAGTGCGAAGGACTAGCAAAGGTGCGGTTTCTACAACTTGGAGATGAAAAGCCAAGAGCGGAAAGCTATCTCGAAAGGCCATTATCAAATCTGCTCAGTCTGATGAAATGGACGAAGCTAGATGATGTGCTATAAGCAATCGGAGCCTCCACAATAGATCTGAAAAGGTCGCAGTGGATTAGGCCAAGGGGCCAGCTCCCTTGTAACATCTAACATCTACACTATGCTACTGTTTCTCAGTCAGGAACGTATCATGGCAAAAAATACAAATATAATTTGTATTTGACAGCTGTTGAAGATCATAAAACAAAGCTCTATAAAATCATGTATCTTGTTGAGTTGAGCAAAAATGTATTGCACATTCTAGCAAATGAAATAGAACTAAAATGTTTCGATTTTAATTTTCAATCATTTGAAGTAGGAAGAATTATGAACAATCTACATTTGAAACCTATACAATATTTTATTTCGCCACCATTGCATCTTTATAATTCAAATAATGGCAAAGTATATTTAAGAAATACATTTTTGTGAATTTATATGGTCCTTTTGTCCTGAATAAAAATATGGTTTCTAAATTATTTGACTTTCATTGCAATAGCTTCTTCTGAAAGCGGCAATCAATTGCTGAAATTAGACATTCTCTAATATTTTTGGGTGTTTTTTTTATAAAGCGTTAGGCTGGCGACACACTAAAAAATCAAAAACGTTTTAACGCAAAACGTTTTTGACTAATTAAGTTAGAAGTTGTTTTTCCTCCACGGATCATATGAAGTGACACTCACTGCATGGTACAGCAAAACAGGGAAAGGCTTTCAGGCTCTTTAATACTGCTCGAAACAAACTGTTTTTGTTAGAAACCTCGTTGCAGACAACACGTTGAAGCGCCGACTCTATTTGCACTGTTTTGCATGAAAACGTTTTGCTTTCAAGCGTTTTTGATTTATAGGTGTGTGGTCAGTCTTCATTTCTCAAAAACGTTTTGCTTTAAGGCGTTTTTGATTTTTCGGTGTGTTGTCAGCCTAAGGCCAGTACATCATATTGAAATTACAAATACCTTGAATAACTGTTATCCATTCTTGACGTAACAACGTAATTGTAGACCTTTTATTTCAAAACTAAAAATCTTTCAAATCATTAGTTATAAGTCTTTGAAGTTAGTGCATTGATATTTTGAAAACAATATGCTGAACCACACGTTTTATTAGGCTCATCACAATAAAATGTGAATGTTTCACTTTGAATTGAATTCTTCACTTCGCAGTTGGTTCTAAAAGATCACGTATCAATAATGACTATGATCATGATTGTTTTGAAAACGTCATATCAAATCAAAAAATGTGTTATTGATTTCACAATAAACAATAATGAAGCTATAATATATTTAATTTTCTTTGATTCAATAGTGTTTTTTTTTAATAATACAATGTTTTTTGTCTGAGTGTATCTGTGGAAAATAAAGGAGCGTAACTGTCGGTACAGGTTTTGCCTAGGGTTTTGAATATTCGGAAATTTCAAAAGAATCGTACCACAGTTCTCTCAAAAACATAAAATCAATCGGATGTATAGGTGTAGGTAGTCAACATTATTTTTTCCGTAAAGCGTTTTGAAATGTCAATTCAAATAATGAACAGGCTTTTCTAGATACCTGTTTGGATTAAAAGATTTTAGGGGGGGTTCGTGAAGGCTATGCAGCATCACAAGCACTTCGACCTATTAGATCTTTTTCAAATGGGCATTGAAAAGTCCACCATAAAAGTTCTGGGCTGTGAAATTATATATTTTCCAGTTCTATGACAGGGCAGTCTGCTTCTTCATTGCATATAACATCTCTTTCACTTGGCTGTGGTGTCAGGGATACTGTTTGCAGCAGAATTTGAAAAAAGTTCCGTGAAGAGGAGGAAATTTCCAATGAAAATGTCCCGACTCCCGGAACTCTACTCCATTATTTATAATTTTAACTAAATGCTGAAAATAGTGCTCTGCGTGGCCGTTACTGCACGAGCCGTTGCAAAAGACAGTATATCACATAAAATAATTTTTCCATAGTATTAAATGTTGATTTAAAATGTTGAATGAATTGTGGTTTCATGTGGATACTTGAAAGAATAAATCCCCGTTGAAAAAAAATTTTACTATTGTTAATTAACTTTTTTCCAGTCTCCATTTTCATAAATAATGACGTAAAAGTTCAACCATTACCACCAAAAATAAAAATATTTACACTAATTGATATTTTTGTTTACAGTATATGCCATGAGTGCAGGCCCGCTGGCATCTTATTCAGGACAAAGACGCTACTTCACAAGTAAGTAATGAATAATTAATAAAAATATATACCTAGTGTGCGCATAAAGTATGGAAACAAATAATTTTGTCTGAATATGAAGATTTTTCGAAAAAATACACAGATAGGTCGATTTTCTTTTCTGATGAGTCAAATATTGAACCCTACCCAAAATATATAGGATTATCCGCCTTTGAGCGAAAATTACTTTGGTGATATTTTTAAAAGGGACAACCAGAATATTTTGCTATATTTGGTTAGAAATCACCATTACAAATCCAGTGATACCAGGATTGATGGGATTATGTCAAACGGCTGCGGAGATATGGACAAAAAATTTCTACATATGCCCAATGAGTGCGACAGAGAATTTTAACCTTCCGAATCGTATGGACTTTCAGTCATACTCATTAGACATACGCAGACATTTTTTGCTAATATCTCCGTAGAAGTTTTTTGCTAATATCTCCGCAGCCGTTTGATATAATCCCCAACAGAATAATGATAATGATAGTGTGGATTCATCTACGCTGCCGGCGCTGTTTCACCTTCTGTCTAGAAATAGAGGCGAGGTCGAAATATTCGTTGCAGTCATTAGTTATTGACTGCTAGACTTACCCTATACTGATGAGTGGGCAAAAACCCCGAAATCGATCTATAGGTAGTCCGAATATTTCGATGAACGTTTCTATGCAACAAGCAATTGCAGAGATAGCCTTGTAGGAACTCTGCACGGAAATTTCATCAGATATAATTCAACGTTCGTCGTGGTATTAGCCAGGAAAGTAGTTGTTTTCTGATGTATTTTCGATCCAAATATTCCCATTGTATGGGATAATTGCAATGAGCGGTCCTACGGACATCTAGTGTATCCATTAGAAGATCATTGCGAATACAGATTTCATTATTCTGTTGAGTACGCAGCCTTGACGGTCGTGTCGCTGGATATTGCTTAGTTGATAGACTGAGGTTGGGATGGCGCTCGTAGTGTGGATTCATCTACGCTGCCGGCGCTGTTTCACCTTCTGTCTAGAAATAGAGGCGAGGTCGAAATATTCGTTGCAGTCATTAGTTATTGACTGCTAGACTTACCCTATACTGATGAGTGGGCAAAAACCCCGAAATCGATCTATAGGTAGTCCGAATATTTCGATGAACGTTTCTATGCAACAAGCAATTACAGAGATAGCCTTGTAGGAACTCTGCACGGAAATTTCATCAGATATAATTCAACGTTCGTCGTGGTATTAGCCAGGAAAGTAGTTGTTTTCTGATGTATTTTCGATCCAAATATTCCCATTGTATGGGATACTTGCAATGAGCGGTCCTACGGACATCTAGTGTATCCATTAGAAGCTCATTGCGAATACAGATTTCATTATTCTGTTGAGTACGCAGCCTTGACGGTCGTGTCGCTGGATATTGCTTAGTTGATAGACTGAGGTTGGGATGGCGCTCGTAGTGTGGATTCATCTACGCTGCCGGCGCTGTTTCACCTTCTGTCTAGAAATAGAGGCGAGGTCGAAATATTCGTTGCAGTCATTAGTTATTGACTGCTAGACTTACCCTATACTGATGAGTGGGCAAAAACCCCGAAATCGATCTATAGGTAGTCCAAATATTTCGATGAACGTTTCTATGCAACAAGCAATTGCAGAGATAGCCTTGTAGGAACTCTGCACGGAAATTTCATCAGATATAATTCAACGTTCGTCGTGGTATTAGCCAGGAAAGTAGTTGTTTTCTGATGTATTTTCGATCCAAATATTCCCATTGTATGGGATACTTGCAATGAGCGGTCCTACGGACATCTAGTGTATCCATTAGAAGCTCATTGCGAATACAGATTTCATTATTCTGTTGAGTACGCAGCCTTGACGGTCGTGTCGCTGGATATTGCTTAGTTGATAGACTAAGGTTGGGATGGCGCTCGTAGTGTAGATTCATCTACGCTGCCGGCGCTGTTTCACCTTCTGTCTAGAAATAGAGGCGAGGTCGAAATATTCGTTGCAGTCATTAGTTATTGACTGCTAGACTTACCCTATACTGATGAGTGACCAAAAAACCCCGAAATCGATCTATAGGTAGTCCGAATATTTCGATGAACGTTTCTATCCAACAAGCAATTGCAGAGATAGCTTTGTAGGAACTCTGCACGGAAATTTCATCAGATATAATTCAACGTTCGTCGTGGTATTAGCCAGGAAAGTAGTTGTTTTCTGATGTATTTTCGATCCAAATATTCCCATTGTATGGGATACTTGCAATGAGCGGTCCTACGGACATCTAGTGTACCACCAAATGTCACCAAAGTAATTTTTAGTGGAAGGCGGATAACCCCTATATATTTTTTCAATTGTTTCCATACTTCACGCGCGAACTCTTTATGTGAGTCCGTTCTAGAATAATTTCCAGTTGCCTGTATTTTATTTTTACTTTGCCAAACTGAATCTGGAAATAAGGTAAATAAGAGAGATAGATGATTGTGACCGCATCAGTCACGAAGATTGAAAATAGAATGCAAATGCATACAGGGTGTTAATTAAGTATGTTGACAAACTTCAGGAGATGATCCTTTGAAAAATTTCAGGACGAAAAGTTCATATAAATATATGTCCCAAACGGGTTGTTTTTCGAGATACAGGCTGATAAAAACACTTTCTTTTCAAGATTTTTGGGTGATAATTTCGACATTTCCGACAATTCAGTTCAAATCAGACAAGTACAATCCATTCGATAGTACGCATGATACAAAATAATTCATTCCTCAAACTATTCACAGGGTCCTCCTTTTTTTCAGAGTCAAGCCTTGTTCAAACCTTCAGAATTTTTTTTCCGCCGTCACTGACATATTATGAGGCAAGAATAATCAATGTTTTGGTGGTTTTCAAGTACTATATGCCCATGACAACTAGAATTCTCTAGGCCCGTTTGATTAGTGAACGTTTGTGGTCGTCAGTTATGAATCACTATCATTGAGTATAACCTCGTTTTCATGTTGATAGTACTCTCCTGAAAGCACTCGCATTAAAGTACTCTCGTGATAGTCACCTCGATAGTCGTGTAATGAAAGTAAGATATCTGCATGTAGATGATTATTGGGATAGTAGCAAAACTGTTAATATGGCGGACACTGATCTATTTGCAGCGATTTCCATAGAGCCCTTTACTTTGACACTGCTTCATTATCTGTACATCTAATACTCCTTATTTTTTGTAGATGCTCTTTAATTGTGGAGAGTTTTGATAATGGCAATATAATTTTAGTTAAATTCCGTTTATCGGGCGCCACAAGCTATAAAAATTTTTTTTTTGGGACTCACGTATTTTGGTCTCCTGAACAAAAAATCCAAATGAAATTTTTGGCGGTCTCAAGTAATTTCGGAGATATATTTTGGAATTATGACTGTCATTTTCTATAGACGTTCCTACCGCGAAAAAAACACTCAATAAGTCTCCTTCTTTTCACCAGCCGGATATACACATCCTGCTTCCTCCGACCCACGCTTTTTTTTTTTCATTGAAAACGGCACTTAAAAAAAATCGTGGTTTTTTTCTAATCATGTCAGAGACAATAAGCTAGCGAATATGACAGATAGGTATTAGTGAATTCGAATTGTATGTATGGTTGGTAACACTGAAATCAATTATTGCCAACTCTTCAGATTTATTGATAGCTGTTTTTTTTGTGATGATATGTGACAGCTCCAGATCCAATCGCATTAACCAGGAAAGTTTGGATCTGTGAGCAGTTAGGTCGGGACGTAATGAAGGCGAACGAAGCGAGCCTAACGACGACGAGCTCAGTGAGCACCTATTTTAATTTAAGTTTTAGGTTAGGTTGGGTTAGGTAGGTTAGGCAGGTTAGGTAGGGTATCTTGAGTAGGGAAGGTTAGGTGGCTGAGTTAGGTTATTTTACCTTCTTATGCCTTAAAAGATTGGATCTGTGTTCAGTTAGGTCGGTACGTTGTAGGGGCGAGCGAAGCGATCCTAACCTAACCTGACACGTAAATAAAAGAAGGAGCAGCTAATCCACCGACCTAACCTAACCTACCCTGCCTAACCTAAAACGTAAATAAAAATAGTTGCTCGCTTCGCTCGCTCTTATCAGGCCGGATTTTCATGCATACGATATCCGACGATCCGATGGTACAAAAATGTTTTTTTTTGGTTAATAAGTTAATTTTTGTCGTAATCACAATAATATGAAAAAAGTCTACATTTGAACTAAATATTTTCATCGTTGGATTAATGTTCATTTCATATCATTATATTGGTATATCTGATAAACTAACAAAAGAATAAATTATCATGAGTAATACAACCAATATTCGTCAGTTTCCGTATTTATTCATTCGACAATTTCTAAACTTCAATAATCCAATTAACAACTTCTATTGGTTTCATCTCCTGTGCTAAAATTTCGTGAATAGCTTCAGTATAATTTCAAAATTTAATGATTGAAACAATAATCCATTCAAACATCCATAGTATCCATGTAAAAGTACTTATTTATGTGAGGGTCCTCGAATCAGTGAAGCAAAGTGATCCAATATTGAGTATACAGGGGATGAGCAAAAATCACCTTGACGGTGCGATTTTGAATGAATTCTTACAATTTTTTTGAAAAAAAATCACCTAGTGGTCAAATTTCTGAAAATTTTTTCATCGAGAGATTCCTAGATCCATTTTAATTCAGATAGTGAAAAAAATCTCGAATTTATTGAGCAAGCTCCGAGTATTTTGATTCCTTCTGCTCCTTATTTCACCAATAGCCAATAGGGTTAACCCCCTCTTAAGCAACAAGTTTAGAAAAGCAAAGTTTTACTAAATAAAAATAGCTTTTGAGTACGAGCGAGCACAACGAGCGAGTAACTTAAAATCTATACGAGTTTTGTAGTAAAACTGCTTTTTACGAGGTTTATTTATACTATTTTTTCGCATTTTATGTGTAAGTAATGATAAACAAATAATGATAGAGATAAAAGCATAACAAAGTTATACATTTAAGGAAATTCATAGTAGGTACCTGTGTACAATTTCCGTAACCCAGTAACCTGACGCGGTTTGTCTATTTGCAATATCAAATGAAAAATTTTCTATCAAACTGTGTTTCATTGACAGCTATTTGTTAAAAAATAGAAAAAAATAGTTTTAACAGTACTATGCAGTAAAGTGACAGTTATATGTGGTGAAATGCCACTTTATCAAATGATTTTGATTCCAGTAAAATAACACATTATCCGTCAAATTTTGAAAATAGTTATTTAAGTACCAAGGATGAAAAACTGTCCATTATAGTCGAGCCTGCTAATTGATAGCGGAGGCGCAGCCGAGGCTAGCAAGTAGGCGAGACAATAGACAGTGTTTCGCCGAGGTATATATTACATTTTTTCGCCGACCTCTATAAATTACCTATACTAATTTTCGATTTTCGAATCGATAATCGACTATTTTTAGAGGCAAGTATTTTTCGTCCGCAGGCACTTTTCGTCCGTAAACACTTTTCGTCCGCAAACTCTTTTCGTCCGTTGTGGTCACTATGATACGGCATAGTGGCCACAGCGAACGAAAAGCGTTTGCAGACGAAAAGTACTTAAAAAACAGTCGATTTTTCGTCCGGAAATTAGTACGTAAAATGTAATTTTTTGTCGAAAAATATATATTATTACTACAGGTGAATATGCATTCAGGTATAGTGCATAAAATTTCTAAGTAGCTATTCCCGCACGTTTTCGGTCATACAATAATCATCATCATGTTTTGCTATTGAAATTATAATAAAAATAACTCACTTGTCAGAACTCCACACATACTATGACTATCGAAGAACATTAAAATAGAGGTGTGTAATTATAATCTAATGTGCGTTTCACACCAACTGAACCGGGAGCCAGATATTTCAATTCAGGAGCAAATAGCGCCAAATTCAAAAATAATAAAAGAAGTCGAAGTGAATTTCTCCGTCCGGCCCTCATTCACATTTTCTCTTTGCAGAATTTCCCCTGAAGATGGTCGTATCAACGAAAACGTTCGGAAAAAGCTACTTAGAAATTGTATGCACTATATATAGCCCAAAGGTATACTCGCCTGAAGTAATTAATATATTTTTTCTACAACTGTCAAAAAATCCACTTTTTTTGTGTGGTTTGTGTGCGTAAAGTATTACAATATTTCACTATCAACATGCGATTCCATTATTAAACGGAAAAGCGTAAAAAATGCACTTTTTTTATCGGCTGTTGCCAGGCAACCGATAGTTTCATGCAACAACAGTGACAGATCCGAATAATAACGAAATCCTGTCATAAAGCCAGTTGTCATTTTCTTTGGCAACTAATAACCTATAAATATCTGATATACAAATGTTTCACCAATAATACTCTTAGTATTCTTACTATTAAATAAGTATTATGAAAATTCCAAACTATCGCGGCGAATATATTCAAAATAATAGCATATACCTCTAAGGAACTATTGGACCTAATCTACACTAGGTAATCCAAGGTAGCTACGGCTGTTTGGCCGTCAGAAACTAGTTTACAACAATAATTAATGAAATTTGTGAAATTGGGCATCTATCCAGATAACGAATTCTTGATAACTATAAATTTAATTTAAGTAGAAATGAAAAGTGATGAAGATTGAACGTAGAAAATCGTGGATAATGCAAATATGAGATTTCCGTGACAGTTTAAAGAAAGAAAAAGGTATTCGTTGCTTCACGAGGATTGTTTATTTATTTAAAAAACAAATCTAAGAAAATGAAAAGTTACTTCGATGGACTAGTTATTCGAAACTCAAGTCAACATTAATAATAATAATATTGACCTCGATTAATATGTTAATTTAATATTCGCTTCAAATTTTCCATTTTGCGGGATAGTATGGAGAGAAAGAAATTTCGACTCTGTCGAAATTATCCGTTTCATTTGTTTGAAACTCAACTCTCCGGCATACTCTTCGAACTTTGTTCGAATAATGAATCAATAAAAATATGCCAAATTCATTTCATATTTGCAAAAAAAATATGAATTGGTTATTTTTTTGACAGTTGTAGAAAAAATACTGTATGAAACTCGTGAGTAAAATGTTTTTTTTTACTCGTCGGAATGCACATTTCTTACTCGTAAAAAAAAGTATCACTTTACTCACTTGATACATAAATCACTATTTCCGTTGACTGTTCATTCATGACCCCTATTAATGAATGATGTTCTATGAATCAACGATTTTATTATATGCAACCCAACATACATTGCTCTAGTACATTTATATAGACCAGTACTATCTGTCATTATTTATTTGCCAATTCTGTAATGAAATTTCAGAAAATCTTCAAAACACCAGTTGTGGCAGTTGTCAGTAGCGTTATTAGAAAATTTAAACTACCACCAACGAAAATTGAACTAACTTTGAATAGAGATAATATGAATAGGAAATAGTGATTGTTATGCTTATCGTTAAATATGTATGAAAATTGAAAGTAATATGTCTTCATTTTTGAATGGTACGGTCGTCGGGTTTTGTAACAAACTTGTTAATTAAAATTGCAATCTCGAATATCAACGAGCTCGCTCACGCGTTAAATAATCTCGATTGTTAATCGCCCTCATCAATACACTTGTTCGTTGAATAACCATCAACAGATGAGTAAATCTATATTTATTGAGACAAATATTTTCATGTTTTAGTGCCACGGACTGGAAGCTGGGGACGCTTTGGTGAGTACCATTCTATACTGTCACGGTTATGAGTAGAATTTCGCTGGACTTCCATTTGAAAAAAAAAAACTCAAACTGTAACATTGTCAACCACTCTCAAACAAACGTACAGCTTAGCAAACCTAGAAATGAATATCGATATACGTATGAGATGCGCGAATTAAGAATGAGAAAATATTCGAACGATAAACAATCACTCAAATTCACAGAGCACTTCGCGATGCTAGAACTGACCAGTTGTATACAGTGCTAGAATAAAGTCCGTTCTCCCCCTACTAATTTTTGATCCACCTGGTATATCGCAACGAAATTTGGAAGGCTCAAATAGGAGATAAAAACCTACTTTTTCATAAGAAAATTCCAGCTAAAAGATTCAAAATGGCAGCTGAGCGCCATCTTCAAGAAGAGCGTCGTGTAAAGCTCCCTCATGAGCAACAGCTCAGGGGAAGCCAAATCACCGAAAGTTGTCAACCCCAGGACAAGCACCCCTTCTCCGCAGTGGCAGGGTATCACCGCAGAAGAAGAAACAACATCAGGCAGCGATACCGATTGATACAGAAAATATTTTTTTTTCTGAAATTCCACAAATTTCCAACACCTAAACCACAAAAACCTATTCAAATACAACAAAATTTAATGGTGACATTTAAGCCTCTGCTAGTGACAATAGAAATGACCGTCTCCCCAGTGATAAGACACAAGTGAACCCTGAAACTGACGAAGGAAAAAGTAAAAAAATCCCCAAAACTGATAAGGTGCCATTCAACGTTTCTCTAGAAGGTCAATCACCACCAGATAAGAAATCGAGAATGGATTCGAGCGACTCGTCATTGAAACATCGGCGTCGAGAGAATCTGAGTCAACAGGTGAGTCAAGTAACATAGTGCGAACGACTCAATATGAAAGTGAAAACACGACAAAACCCCAAAACATGAACCGATCTTCAAAAGGTGGTTCAAAAATATAGTTCATCCCTATAACACCACGGGCAACAGAAAATATTGTTCCGATTCAGACGATTCCAAATTTAAAATCTGGAATGTCACGAGTCCGGAAATTGAAATGTATCTGAAAAATGTATCCTCCCAAGATCTGATGAAGTCAAGTAGCACACCGCTAAACCAAACCACGGAAATGGGCCGAAGCAGTCAGTCCAATACCCCCTCCCGATAGACAGCCCGGAAAAAAATCCAGATTCAGAAAGAGACAAGGGAAGCGGCAAAGAAGGTGAGAATAACCAAGTCAATGGAACCGTGTCCCCTGTGCGTTTGCTGGATCGAGTAGCCGAAGGCAGTGGAGATGATTACGTAGGCCGACCGATACAATCAACGAGGTAAGAGAGCGTGCAACCCCTCCCTCAGCAAGCTGATGCACAAAGCTAGCCAAAGAGTACCCTACCCTTCCCCCACCAACATGGCAACCAAGATGAACAGCAGGATGACCCAGACGACAAAGGTAACGAAAATCTGCCTGACATTCAACACACTTTCCGAATTTTTACAGAAGATTTTAAGTTGAAAGACAACATCGAAAATGAACACCACACTTTCCATGGACTTAATGAACTATAAATAACCTACAAAGACATAGCCAGTAGATTGGTAGTATACACTAATGGAGAAAGAGATTCTGCGACAATCCAGAGCCGGAATAAAGGATGCGGAAGTTTCAGCTCTTCTGTTCAAGGAACTGATATTGAGATACAGAGAAAAGCAAGTAAGAGGCACCCTCGACAGCGCATGGGAACTTGAAAGAAATTTCTAAGCAGGCAAACTGCACCACACGACAGAAACAATATTCACCAAAGTGAATATGTTGAAGATCTGCAAAATCAGAACAGCCAAATTCACACTTTTCATAATTGGAAAAGTGTGTATGAGCAGAACGCAGCCAGTCGGACAGCAGAAACCCAATAAAATGATAGTTCAGGCTCAAATCAACATTCCAGAAACCGTATGTTCTGACCGCCGACCAGGTGGTCCCTCTAATGGAGGAAATGACAAAAACGTGTGTCCGACCGCACTCCAAAATATGTCATGGATTGATGTCATTGAGTTGGAAAAAACAAACCTGTTGGAAAATGTCAGGAATAAACCCAACCCAGACTTTTGTCTGGGTTGTTTTCAGTTACCCAAAAAGATTTTGACAAAATCAAGGTGAATAACGGCAAAACTGAATTGTGAAGTGTGTCGGAAACTGGCAAACAAATGGAACGTGTGGTCAACCACAAGAGAAACCAAAGTTTTGTGAACAGCAACGCGGAAAGTGTGGTGAACCCACCAAAAAATTCAGATACCGGGGAGACGAGCCTGGAAGGATTCAAAACGGCCGTATCAAGAATGAAATGGAAAAAAAGAAGAAGATACACGTAGGGCCAAAAGGAAAATCCTAGAAACCTTGCACAAACATGTGCTAGAGAGGAAAAAACTTCTTGAGACAAGAGCTAGAGAAACGCCAAAAAACCAGTCAGGAGAGCCTCCAACCCGAGCTCCAGTTCTGAATCAGAAAACCCATGAAGAAAGAAACCCCCCAACTCAACTCTAATGGTCACTACTGTAAGCACAGACAGGAGAGTAATTGAATAAGAAGGTCCTCGAGGAAGTAGACAAGAGAATTGTCGAATTTAGAAAAGAAAAACTGAATCAACTTCCAGTCCTAGAAAAGGTACTTGAGAAAGAGGCAAAGTACACCAAGAAAATTGACCACGTACTGGGTAATCGAAAATCCAGCCTCAAAGTTAAGGAGGAATTCCCATCACTTCCAAACAGAGAAGAAATCAATAAGGATGGTTTCCAAAAACCGAAAACTCCAGAGGTAGTCCTAGAAAAATCAAGCAACCGAAACCGATTGAGCTCAGCAACTCCTTCGATGAGCTCAGTTAACAACCAGGGGAACACGCAACCGCAAAGATCACCCCAAGCGAAGCCAAACCCAAAGAAAGAAAAGGGAAGAACCCACGAGAAGAACCAAAGTGCTTCCCCCGATTGTGATCCAAGGAAGGCTCAGCATTGACAGAGAGCTTTCCGAGCAGCTGAAAAAGGAGCTGAAAGGGAAATAAAACCTGAAATACACAGGTGAATAAACACAACTGTTTACCTCCAATGAAATAGATAGGAAGCATATAATCAACATCATGAAGAAAATGGGGGCGAAGCTCCACACCTACACCCTTTCAAAGACAATACCCATGCCTTTGTCTTTAGAGAGCTAGATGCTGATATCAACCAAGGCGACATCCTAACGAAACTGTACGAAGTGTACGGCATACAAGCTCAAAGAATTATGAGAATGAACACCCGATTCAGGCCACTTTACCTGATAACCACCCTTAAAGATGTGACTTTGAGCCAGCTTCAAGGAGGGTTTAGAGTACTCCAATACATCAGAACCTCTTGGGAGCTGAGAAGAAACGAAAGTGCGTGCAGGCCATAGGTGCCAACGCTGGGGGCATGCTACCTCCACTGCGCACGCGCCACCAGGTGCCTAAAATGTGCTGAACAAGACCTCACACATACCTGCCCGAAGTCCAGAGATATTCCCGCAATGTGTGCGAACTGCCACGGCTCGCATCTAGCCAATAACGCAGACTGCCCTGAATACAACGGGAGGATCAAGTTCCTTGAAGAAAGGAAGAAACAGCAGCAACCAAATAGGTTCCAGCGCCACCTTCCAAAACCAACGCGTGGACCCTGTTGAGCGAAGGCCAACAGCAAAACCCTCCCAGCAACCGGTTGGTTAGCAATCCCTGCTTCCCACCCTTTTCCACCACTCCCCCACGAATATCTGAACGTAGGCCTCTCGAGTACCTCTCGAGTGGGTGCCAACAACAGAATAGAGGAACTATTGGGTGTAATACAAGAGGTTCACTCCCTGTTGGACGTTTCTGTTTTGTGCAAGACATTACGAGAATTGGTGAAAAGGCTGAAGCAGGCTGAAGGTATGTATGTTCAATGCCAAAGGAGTCAGTAATAAGCTAGCGTTCATTATTGACTCCGTTGACAGGCATAAGGTTGATAATATATTCGTCTCTGAGACAAAAATACAACCGAATCAAAGATTCAGTCTCAAAGGCTTCACAACGCTGTGCGCCGACCGTCCCAAAATAGTGAGAGGGGGTGGCGTAGTCATCCTAGTCCGGAATGAAATCGCGCATGCGCGCATTTCGGCTAGGCAGAGCAACAGAGAACATATTGGTATCAAACTGAATAATGGAACAAGCCTGTTCGCGGTTTATAATGCTCCGAATAGAAGGGTTATGAAACCAGATCTGGATAATCTATGCAACATTGGTCATAAGGTGCTGCTGGTGGAAGACCTCAATGCTAGAAGGCCTGTATGGGCGAAAGCGTCCCAGCCTAATGCACGGAAAGACTCTATGGCAATATTCGGTGGAGAACGAGGTAGGAATTGTACACTCTGAGGAGACTACATACTACCCCAGGAAGTCTACCCCAACAGTAATAGACGTGATGGTGAATAAAAACGCCACCAAAAAGATTGAAATAAGAGGAGTTCAAAACATATTTCCGTTGGCAACCCCTCTGCTGAAGAGGACATGCTCCGACTGGGAGCAGAGATTTTAGACCTTATTTAGGAAAAAAACAACGGAACTGGAAGAACAAGCTAGAGACGCTTAACGTGGGAGATAATTCCCTGTGAAAAATGGCAAAACGTATGTATCACCAGACGTTTTGTACCGGTCCCGGCCCTTGAGAAGGGCACCGACCCACAGAAAACTGATTTTATGGCTGATTATTTGCTGATGTCTACCGAAGAGCACCAGATATAAATTATAGCTAAAAATCGAAGTCTAAATTTTCAGAAATTTTTAGGGATACCACTTCCCATATTATCGGCCCCCATAGATTAGCAGAGATTATGACTAACTATGAGGAACTCACGGAAGTCATCAAAGGCATCCGGGCCGGACGGACTTGATGCCATCCAGGTGAAGAATCTACCAAGGAAGACCCTCGTTCAGCTACTGCATATCGTAAATGCTATCATAAAGTAGCAGTGCTATCCAGAATGTGTAAAGAAAGCAATGGTGGTCCCAATCCTCAAACCAGGGAAGGACGGCCACAATCTCGAAAGCTAAAGACCTATCTCACTGCTGAGTGTCATCGCAAAACTCATTGATAAAATACTTCTGAGAAGGCTAATGAACTCAAAGGAAAAGCTGAAAATGATACCAGATGAGCAGTTTAGCTTCCGGCCGGGTCACAATACGACTTCGCAGGTGGTTAGGATTGCTCATGACGTAAAGGAAGGCTTCCATCATGGTCTGGTCACAGTCATGTTGCTACTCGATATGCAGAAACCCTTCGACACCGTCTGGGCTGAGGGTCTCATCGCTAAACTGCCAACCTATATGGTCAAATTTGTTAACACATATTCAGTAGGAAGGACATTTGCGGTAAGAGTGAATCGCACACTCTCACGAGCTCCAGATCCAGATCCATCCAGAATCAGGTGTACCACAGGGCTCGAGCTTGTCGCTTGTCACAAAAATTTGTAAACAACATATGATATCTAGAAAAACCATCAAGGAATCTAGCCCAGGGGTACAACTGGACATCGAATCCGTCGCTAGACAACAAAAGGCTTATATATAAACCTAGAAGTCCACTGACCAAGAACCTTACGAGGCTGAGGTCTCATGATAATCAACCCTGAAATGTACTTTATATTCTATTGCCATTATCAACATAGAGAAAAAATATGATAAGAATAACATAATGAAGTTTGAAACACGTATATACCATGGTTGTTGATATATTTTATTTCTATGCTGACAAATTTTTTTGTCCATATAAGTGACTTAATTAAACCTGTCATCATAAAAAATAATATTTTATAAATATGGCATATTAGGTTACTGCATAATATGAAAATCATTATCTTCAACTTTCAGAAATTGCTATACCTACTACCAGGGTTGTTTAACCTAGATATCCGAATTCTGCCAACAATAACTTATTGAAATGAAGATGAAGTTACTATCATCAAAATATGTTCACTGAAAACTAGTGTCTCAAATATAACACAGATTTTTTTTGCAGGATATCCTGGAAGTGCATATCGGTCACCTACTTTTAAACCAATAGCGGTGGTGACACCACCATCAACTTCTACAAAAAAAATTGAGTTACCATCATCAACTTCTACAACAAAATGGGATGTTACGTCAACTACAAATAAACCAGAATTGGAGGCGTTACTTCCTTGGCTTGTAGGTGTTTTAGATGCCAATAAATCGATGAATGTATCTGGAGGTAGTTATAAGTTTCATTACGTTAGTTACATGAGAGTGATATAGGTTTTTGATATGGTTTATGTTAATGTCAATCAACTACATAGCAGAAACATTTCGACTGTAAAACAATATTCCACAATTAGTGATTTGGGCATATCCATAGCCCGCTGCACTAAAAAATGAATGTCCAAATGTTATAAATGTAATTATAATTGTGAAAAGTAATTGTACTAATGAGAAGTGATTGTAATTAGATTATATGAATAATATAATTACAAATTACAATTCCTGCATAGATTTAGCTACAATTACAATTCCAAATTACTTCAAAAAAAAAACTATCTAAGTACAATTACAAATCACATACACAAATAGTATTTGTAATTATTGATTACTTTTCAGCTAGGAATTACCCAGCTCTGATACATACCAAATCTTTCAGAAAATATCAATAATATCATAAACAAATGCAACTGTCAAAATTGTCGTAAATTACATAGCACCCTGAAAAAAATGTACGCAGCCTCAAAAAGTCAGAGCCTTACAATGAGAAGATCCAACATAGTATACAGTATTTCACGTATAGTAGGTTTCACTCTAAGTGACAGGTAGTTTATTGCAGTTGATAAGCCAATACCATTCAGAGGGAAACCTACTATAATGACTGCGAAAAAGTATATGTAGGTATGACGTCACAACTTCTAGAAACTCACATAAAAGGTCATGGATACATGAAAAAATCTAGCACAGCATTGAATAAACATATTATATACATAAACCACATTCCCAATTTCAAAGACACTAAAATGTTAGTTTATGAACACAACACAGAAAAAAGATTTTTAAAGAAACGATTTATATGAAAAAATACCAAAACGCAATGAACGACAGAACCGACATCGGAATCCTTAGCCAAATTTTCCACCCTGTTATACAATAATAATAATAAAAATATTTTGCAGAATATTTCAAAGCTTTTAAATAACATATCTACTCCAATCACCCCCAACTATTCGATACAACATGAAGAGCCAACTTAACACCGATCATGAGAATGAGAGACCTACCTAAAAAGGTAAACATCACTTCCGCCCTCATGAACACCGCCATTCTCGTACCCAAAATACAAATTATGCGAAGGAAAAAATTCAAAATAATTCTATATAAAAATGAACATAAAATGATTGTTGCGTTGTGTTAACTATTTTCGAAAAATGATGTGAATAAAATCTCTCAGAAAATAACCTAACCTACTACAGTATGTACCAGATTTTCATTATCGAATCCAAAGCCCAAGATCTACACTAACCGACAAAAGGTATGTACCATATTGGAAAAAAGTTTATTATCAGAGTATTGGAAAAAAGATTCTTAGGAAAAGTTTGTGCATGTCCTATAACCTAAAAACGATTTTGACACATGTTACTATGAAAAGGCAAAAAGTGGGGTAAAATGGCAAGATATCAAAAAAAGTTATATGAAAAAGTTGCTTAGAATTAAATTTTATTCACAACAGATAATTAAAGAAAATTTAAAATAGCATTTTTTTTATATTTTCCTAGCTGCATAAAAATATCAAATTATTATCCTATGAATGGCTTGACCAAAAACATTTGCATTTCAATGATAATGACAGAACTTTCTCATTTTCTCTACACTACTAAATTAAAAAAATGGATTTTGTTAAAACCCTGGCTGTTACATTGGTTCGTATCTAACAACAGTTATATCAGAATTCCACGACCATTGTGAGACATGACACTCCAGAAACATGGTGTTCTCCAGATTATAATCAAGTTTCGATGATAATCGTGCCTGAGCGTTTCACTTCGCATGCAATGTTGGAAACTCTAGCCTTTTTAATTTGACGCACTATTTTTAAGATTATGTGCGAAGTGAAATGTTCGTGCATGATTATTATCAAAAATTGATTGTGATCGGAAAAACACGATATTTTTGGATTTCGCTATCATCGCAATAATAGTGGAATTCTGATATAACTGTTAGATACGAACCAATGTAACAACAAGGGTTCTGACAAAATTCAATTTTTTTAATTTAGTGCTCTCTGGTGTTGAGGAAACGAAAAAGTTTTATTATTATCATCGGATATATGTATGGTCAAGATAATCATAAGAAAATAATTTGATATTTTTCTACAGCTAGAAAAATATTTAAAAAAAATTTGCTATTTTCAATATTCCCACATTATTTTCTCAGCCTTTGTATATGTGTATGAAATTGAATTTTAAGCAACTTTTTTTGATAACTTTTTTCGATATCTTGCCATTTCACTCCACTTTTTGCATATTTGCCGCCATACCAGCGATCACCTGACATGTGTCAAAATCGATTTTCAGGTTATCGGACATGCACAAACTTTCCCCAAGAATCTTTTTTCCATTACTCCAATAATAAACTTTTTTCCCATATGGTACATACTTTTTGGCGGTCACTGTATATTGCTGGATCTTAAAAAAGTAAATCAGGCTAATGGAATTTCGCTGATCGTTTTTAGCAATGTGCCCCCGAACTAGCAATAGCTCTTTGCTCGAATATTTTTATTTGAACACGGCGTTTCAATCAGCATGACGTCGGTTTTCATAATTCAAGTCAAGTTCTACATAGAAAATCATTTATTTTTTGAATGGAATTTTCATCTGAATGAACATTGGAATATCGAATTTATTGCAATACAGAAGAGAGATAACCGTAACGTTTATTGCATCTTACAGGTGTTTATGAACTGGGCGAGCATGCTTCCATTGCTGCAGGTCTTGATTGCCCCAAAACTCCACTAAATGGCACCGTTTCTGGACAATGTTCCCTGCTCAAGGACTGCCCTGAGGTATTCACCTATTTGACTGATTTCCAAGAGTACCAAAAATATTTCTGCCCAATGCAAAACAAGTAAGTTAACTTTTTAATATCGATGTTGAATGTGTGAAATAGAAATGGCCATTTTATAAATCTCATTAGTACTAAAATGCGTAAAAAAAAGTTACCCAATCATTCCATCATCAGTTTCAGCGAATTTTAAATGATAGACCGAAAGCCACGTTTCAATAGCTACAAGCTAAAACTTTTTGAGAAGTTAGCCATCAGTGTTATAAATAACTGGCAGCAAGTATGGCGGCCCTCAAGAGTCGGCATTGCGCTGCGCAGCTTCAAATCAGCAGAGCGTGTACTAAGGAAAACGCTATGGCATGGTGATCATGGATGATGTGACACTTATTTTTACTTTAACGCTTATTTTTACCTTTGGTAAAAAATCAGGCTTGATCTCGTAGTTCAAGAGGACTACAAAAATTACAACTTCAATTAAATTTGGCGGCTAGTTTGAGATCCCGCTCGGAAAAATACCTGTGTAGATTTTTTCCTTTGACAGTGTAAAAAAAAGTGTGAATAATGTATTCACTTGTCGAAAATTAGTACACCTGCTTCTAATATATTTTTACCAATGATAGTTTATAGCGGTTTGTGGTGAAATTTTCCCCAGTTTTGTGACTTTTATACACAATATGTGTAATCCATAATTGCGGATAAATTTTACACATTTTCTGTTCAAAAGGTACAACGAGAAATGTGTAATAAATAACAAACAAGACTACCCGTCGATAGAGGGCGCAACCCGCGTTATACTAGAATTCACTATAAGGCTAAGGCTTACTAGCAAGACCAAAGGAATCTTCAGCACCAAATCCATTCCGGTTGAGAACGAAGGGATAGCTAGAGAACAAGGAAGCAATGATGAGATATTTAAATAAACTCATTGTTTGAATTTTGAAGTATTTTAAATTAATATTCTCAGCTATTTTAAAAAACATAAAGCTTTGTGTAAAATTCTTATACAGTGTTGTGCATTCTGAATTTCAATTTTGTCCACAGAACTATAATAAAAACAAAATGATGTATCATAAAATAACACAATATTGTGTATTTTTCAATTATATAGTACACAGAATTGTACAAAAAGAACTACAATTTCTGTAACATTCATACACAACGCTGTTGTTAACTAATTTAAACAATATTGTGTAAAAAATGGATTCAAAGATATATACACAATGTGAATATATTATTACCACAAATTAGTATACACAATAGTCTGCGAAACCACCCAGACACAATTTGCGTGAAAAATTTCACACAAATGTGGAAAAAAACTACACACTTTTTTTCCACGCAGTATGGTATACAACTCCTTCATACTTTGGATATTTAATGTATAATATATTACAAAAATTAGTGAAGAAATTAGAGAATACGTGTTTTTGACATTGAAATAATTGCGCAGCGCAACGTCGACATCTCATAAAATTTCAGCTTTAAGCTAATCATAAGTGTTGCTGGCTCTAGATCATTCGATTGCGATATTCTCACTTTTCATTGGTGCGATATCAACCAATGACATATTACGGCTAGACTGCGTTATTTACACTTTTAACTGCGGTCAACATAGGGTCACATTCTAAGCACAAGATTTTCTACCGTTTGTTTCGCGGCAATAAAAATTGTGCTTAGAATGGACCCCAGTTCGAAATATTTATAACGTTTCCAAAATTGAAGCAATTAAAAAAATGGGTTGTTGCGTGGAACATAATAGGTATATCAATAAATGGCAAGAATTTTCGTTTTTCAAAAATTTTCAAAATATTTAATGAAATTTTATAAAATGGCTTCCACTTACCTTTATTTAGGAGGCACTGATTTGATTCTCCAGGCCACAGCCTTTGCCTTTAAAATGTAATCTCCCATTATTTTTTTTTTCGACAAAAATGTATTGTTTCATTTAGTTTTGTTTTGTCATCTTCAACTTCCCATTTCATTTATTGCTCAGTTTCAGAAACACCCTGTAATCATTCATAGAATTTATTTATAGGCAATACGCATTCGAGAAATTATTGTGTTCAAAAAATAAACCATATGTTACCATTATTTTTCTTTATTAACAACCACACAGTTATGAACTATTTGTCAAATCTTCGAATGAAACGTAAAATACAGGTATTCGTCTTCTCATTCAATTTTTTTTATAGGTATGCCGGTGTTTGCTGTCCCAAGAAAACTACAGTGTAAAAACCAATTGAGGTGATGAGATGTTTTTCGTTGATAATATTTGATTTTCATTAAATTATCAATACCAGTGTGCAGTTTTTCTATCAATATAAATTATGCTGAGTAGGTATAATTTTACAGTTCATATTAGTATTGGTCAATCTCAGTTCTTCAGAAGAATTTCAACAGCTGCTAACTAATTTTGAACTTTGGACTCTAATCAGTGCAGATTTGGACAGATAGATTGGAGTCCATTATTTAATTCCCGTAAAAAGCCATCACACCACTCGTACCAAGGCCGTAGCCAAAAAAATTAAAAATTCGGGGGTGGTGTGTTGGTTTGAGCTTTTGAGAAAAATACTGCGGACTAAGTTTGATCAATTGTTGTACACTTTGTATGTAACAGAATTTTGTCATTTGCTCAAGAAATATCACATAATATACTTTGCCTATATAATAACACAATCATCACATTGGATATTATTCGGTATGAAGCACGTTTAAATTTTGCAAATTTATTGAGAGAATATAATATTGAGACTTTTGGATATTTTTCTGCAAATAAATCACTGAAATTATCGTTTTAGATGTTTAATTTCTCGGTTTATTGATATCAACGCCAATCCATTCAGTTTCTCCTGAAGTGTGGAAATCGTTAAATAGGTTTTAAGGTGAAATGACAAAAGTAACATGGCCAATATTTTCAAAAGTTTATAAATATTCGGAAACAATTCCTCGAGTGTTTCGGTAGAACAGCTTGGTTGAGTTGAAACAGGTTCTTTTAATCTAATTCATCTTTCAATAAGCCCCATTCAAAATTTTTTTTATATAATATGGAATCATGAAACTTATTCTGAAGTACTCTTATGGTTCGGTTTCATTGTTTGCCCTGTGACACTGTCGCGACACTGACATTTCTAATGGAGTTGAGCAGATCTGAAATACTCCTATAAATGTTGATCAAATCAACATGATTTAAAGTGGCCACCAAATTCCAGAGAGGCGACTGGAGTATTTCATAAAGTGAAAGTGTGAATGAAAACAATATGGTCAAGCAGTTACTTTATACTACAACTACTTACAGTTGATGTCCTGACTGTCAAACATAGTTTGCCACAGGGACACAGGATACCTATCAACAATAAATGCATAAAAAAAATAAAAATTGAATAATGGGGTATAGAACAAAGCGAACAAAAATTATTATATAAATGATTATTCCTTGATTACTGAAATAACGATTTTCTCCATTGATGATTTGGGCAGTTTAAAATGTTTGATAAAATCAATGAAGAACTGTGGAATTGTTCCTCGAGCCCCAATCATTAATCCTATCACTTGGACTTTAATCAAGCCATATTTGTCTTCAAAATAAGGAATTGTAGGATCATAAATTTGTTTATTTTCCATATTAATTTCTACAGGTTGTTTATCAAACAATTCGTAACGGATAGTTGGATCAAGGATATATCCTTTCTTCTTTCCCCGATTGATTGTTGCAATGATAACTAGAAATCATAGACTTAAAAAAAGTTGCACTTGATGAAGTTTCAGAATCACCTATCTTCACTTAGTTCTTCAAGAGTACCTATCGAAGAAATAATTACGGTCCATCAAATAATTTCAATTTCAATATTTAGTTTTGTGTAAGTAGTATTCTGAAAAGACAAGTAGGTATATTGTAACTTTGGTGCATGATACTTCAAAAAGTAGCCAATGAATTTTCAAATATCATCTTTCAATAAAATAACAGAATATCGAAGAATTTAACCGACGAAATTTTGAGATATAGGGTGATTTCCGGCAATTTATTTTGCTCATTTCCCTTGAATAACCTGGTAGATTTCTCCAAATTGATAAAGATTCATAAATGGTCTTCAGTTACATCGTATTCGTATTCTGAACATACAGGATGACACAATAATACTGAGCATTTTATGGTAAAAAATTAATCACTTAGTATAAGTTTGAAAGTCGTAAATTATTTTCGATAATTATTAATTATTTCCTGATATGAAAAATATTATCAAATGCCTAATAAATGATGTTTGTCGATCAAGCCTGTTTTTGTTTGAAGATTACTCTGAAGATAATTGAAAAATATGTTATTTTTAAGAATATAGCGAAACATATCCTTATCCCATATAATAGTCGTTATTGGCAGTCACACCTATTATAATAATTATAATTTTCTTTGTTGTCATGGTTTGTTATTCTCGAGTAATATATAACTTGTCTCTTGTTTCTATATTATTTAAAATTGAAACTACTTATTGGATTTGTACTTTTTACTATGCGTTTTTTTTCAACAACCTTATCAGGAAACCGAGAGTTTTACATTTTTATTCTCGTCAACTCGAATCATTCTCGAACTTTGCATTCTATAAAGAGGAACCTTTATGGCTTATTTGTTACCAAAAAATACTTATAAGTATTTTTTGACAAAGTATTTTTTGACACTGGCTGGTCTTCTTTTAGGTAAGAAATTGGCCTTATTTCATTTAATTCATTATTATATTTACATTAAATCAATATTAAAGCTTCCAAGTTAAATTACAATATAATGAACACATTTTTTTTATACAACTGTATAATCTTCTTTTAGTGTGCAACCAGAGAATATTTCCTAATTATATAGAAATAAAAAATCTATAAGACGTTCTTGTGACTATCAATGCCATCCTTGCCCACCCTACACAAACCCTGAGATAATCTGTTCTTTCTCAAGAATCAGAATATTGTTTCTGATAATATTAATAATGTTCACCTGAAAACAAAAATTATTGAATTTTCTACTACAACACCCAATATCTCGAAAACTAGTCATGGGATCGTGTTGGGCCAATGTAATCTTGGAAAGTAAATGATTTATTTAAAAAACAACTCAACAAGGTAAACGACAATTTTATTCTCCGCAAAAATGATTCCTAGTAATTTTTTATGAAATGCACTCGTTTTCTCAGAAAGCGTGATTGAACGCCGATATCAAATTTCAGTTTAACCCCGCCGCTGAAAGTTCTGGCGGAGCCCAATACTTGATTGGTCATAACTCTGCTAAGAATGATCGGAGAAAAAGGAAAAGTACATATCGTTTCTGAAGACTCCTACCTTCTCATGCAAATATAATATGCGAGTATTTGAGTACCTAAAATATGTTTTATCGCACTTCACGGGGATGTTTGCGGATGATCCGAAAATCATGAATTATTTAATAAATATGGAATTATTACACTGAAGCAGCAACCCATACCCTCTTTGGACTATATGCAACAATTTTAAAGTAGTGTGACAGGTCCCACTTATACATGCCACAAAAAAAACCTTGTTTCACTCCTGCCTCATTTTCAACTCACCCATAAAATTTGGCATTCTCTTCACCAAATGTTGAAAATAATCGCTTATTCATGTCCTGCATATATACCGGGTAATTCAAATTCGAGGGCCACCATTGGGATTTCGGAAACTATAAGAGATACAAAGATGGTTAAATTGGGGCAAATTTGCGCATCTATGTGACCAACAATATGCCGTTAAGAAAGTTTCAAAATTCCGAGTATATCCGGAGATATACGAAAAAAACCGATATTTTGAAAAACCATTTTAATTTTTTTCTGGCGTTATTTGATGAAGGACATCAAAATAAACAGTACATTTACATTGCCATTTTGTCCCCGCTATACGACGGTATTTTCAGATTTACCATCCAACGTTTCGTCTGTTGACCACCATCATCAACTTTATTTTTTCTTATGGGCGTCATATTGAATTGTTACAAATTTAAATAGTGTTTTTCATTCTGATTCAAACGATGTATAATATGTGATACTTTGTTATGTCACAACCTTTTATATTTCACAAAAACTAGAATTTTCAAGTAGGCTCTGACTCCGTCAAAAACACTTGTTAAATGAGTTGATTCGTTGTTACACTATTATCTGTCACGTAGTCACGTCTGCTGTCACAAATTCAAAGTGATAATAAACGTAAAATGGTGTTTTCAAATCAAGAAAAACGGGATATGATGAAACTGTATTATAAATCAGACAGTAATACTGAGAGAACTGCAGAAGTGTATCTTCAACTATACCCAGAAAGAATACAACCCGCAAGAACATTATTCAAAAAATTAGATAGAAACCTTACCGAGTACGGTAGTTTCAAAAAACCGAGGAATAAATATGGAAATCGATTAGATGAAAATACGAGAAACAATATTCAAAATGCTGTAATAAACTTCTATCCTCTTATTATAATATTAATTTTTTTTTACTTGTCTGTTTTTTAGATAAATATGAATCCAGCAGTTTCAACACATGAAGTTGCTCTAAATACAGGTGCGCCACAAACAAGTGTTTGGAGGGAGCTCAGAAGAAATGGTCTAAAATGCTTCAAAATTCAGATTTGTCAAAAATTATACCCAGGTGATCCTGAACGGAGATTGGCTTATTGTATTGTAATTGGCTAATGAATCGAAATGATTTTCGCCAATTTCTCTCAAAGGTCATTTGGACGGATGAGAGCACTTTCACTAATTGTGGTATGTTCAATAGAAATAATGAGCACATCTGGAGTCAGAACAATCACAGAGAGAGAGAGCAGTTAGGCCACAGGTACGGTTCAGTTTGAACGTGTGGGCTGGAATTTGTGGAGATCAAATCATTGGTCCTTATTTTTTAAATAGAAAACTCAATGGACAAACTTATCTGGAGTTTCTCCGAGGCGCTTTTGAGGATTATCTAGATATGTTACCTCTCGTAAATTTAAATCAATATTGGGTTCAACATGACGGTGCCCCTCCACATAATATCAAAGCAGTATGTGAATACCTACAAGAAAGATTCCCAGATAGGTGGATTGGAAATAATGGTCATGTGAAATGGCCAACAAGGTCTCCTGACCTTACAGTACTTGACACTTTTTTGTGGGGCACATTAAAAAACCGGGTTTATGGCCAACAAGAATTCAATAATGTTGAGGATCTTAGGAGAAGCATATTTGAACAGTGTCGGTCAATAAGAAGAAGGGATATAACAAGGGCTGTAGAAAACTTAGGACGGCGAGCACGCCTATGTATTCAGGAAGAAGGCAGAAATTTTGAGCATTTGCTTTGATGTTTCAGATTTTTCTTCGTCAGTGATGTGTCATTTCGTTCGTTAATTTGTAGTTAGACAGATATTTTCAATAAAGTTCATTAAAAACTAGTTTAATCAGATTATATCTCTATTATTATTAATAAAAAAACATTCTACGTAATTATTACTTTGAGAATAACAGCAGACGTGACAAATAATGGGGTAACAACAATGTTTTTAATTTTAGTTCGAAAATATGAATAGGAAATTCATAAAATCTTTTGTGGAATCATCTGCGACAAACTTTAGTCGCTATTTTCCATCGTTCAAGATAACCTCTTGGGAGGTATTCATGTTGAAAAGAGGAACATTCTCCATGAAAATTGAAAAATGAAAAATGTGACTTATTTGTAATATCTAACAGCGAAATAGATTTTTGTCGACCAAAATGTATTGGGGATTAAATGCGAGAGAAGCGAACCTTGCTTCAATGAAATGAACGATTTCTGTGAGTGATATTTTTTTAATAACATTCTCCTTATCTAATTTATTTAATGATTTTTTCAAGGAAAACTAGAAAGAATTAAAAAAGTCTGCTATCTGAATGAAAATGCAAATTTTCACTTTCAGATTTTTTCTTTCCTTTTCAGTTAGAGTCTTTTCACAATATCTATCAGATGTAGTTCAATGTCCAGCGTGGCTTATATTTTCTGAAATAACAACAACAAAAAATTACATTTTTTTTAAACGAAAATTTTTTTAGGTTTCACCCCTGATTTTTTGGTAAACAATTTTTTTTTAATAATACATGATGTCGAGATGTTATGTCTTCAGTTTCAGAGTGCTACAATTCATTCTTCACTTTTTGCTGGAGTTTGTCTGTAGTTACTGGATTATTATTGTTATCAATAAATCCAATCGACCACTCACCATTGACGAAACAAGTTTGCTAGCTAAATTTCAAAGTAACATCATCGAAAACTTATTTTCAGTGGGATGAAACGATTTGTGAACAAGTTGATGGAGTCGCTTCAGAAAAACGACCAAAGCACTGGTTGAGGTAGGTAGATAATACGTTTGAGCCACGGAAGGAAAGAACTTCCTAAAGCATCTAAATAGTTTTCTTCCAAAAATTCAGTTCACCTTGGAATTAAAAGAAAACCTCCACACCTCAGTTCTAGATGTATTAGTCACCAAGGAGGTAGTCAACTAGGCTATAAAGAGTACAGGAAAAAACATGCACAGATCGATACCTACATAATGGATCCAATCATCATCCAAAACAGAAACGAACCGTCATCAACACCCTAGTAAACAGAGCTTTGAGAATATATGAACTAAGTTATAGTCCAAGACCTGAGGTACCGAAAATGCAACAGTTTTAAAAAGACTAATATTTTGATATTAGGACATAAATAGGTTGAATATTAATATCCTGCCGTAAGTCAGCCAGTTTTTGGGGACAACTGGCTCGGGGGTGGTTCCGAAGTTGTAAAAAAAACACGTATGTCGCAACTGTTTTATAAAATCTGAAAATTGGCCTGTGAATAGCAAGACAACTGAAAAACTATGTGGACATAGTCAGTAAACAGAATGTTGGGACACCACGAGTCAGCAGCTCACTAAACCCGTTAAAAAATTTGGTTGGTTGGAAACACTTCCATAAAATCTGAAATTTCCCGTGCAAATAGAATCCCCACTCCTTACAAGGATATAAGTTTCGATGAACATATACTCTAATATAAATAATGATAGAGTTATAGGGTGTTGAAAGTGACAAAAAAATATTTGTTTTTGAGAATAACTCCATAACGGATCAACTTTTCTCAATGAAATTAGGTATGTCACTTGACAGCATTTAGTTTCAAATTTCAATGCAGGTCATGTGTTTGTAACTTCATGCAGGGGCGTACGGCAGGTGGTTACCCCTAATCGCCCCTCCCCAACTTTTACGCCACTGGATTAATATCGATTTTGTCTCCTTCTAAATATTCAATACAAAGTACAGAAAAGGGATGGGTTTCATTATGAAAACTATCGATGGTTTTTAAGATATTTGAAGTTTAATAAGTACGTATGCGTATCAAAATCTCCTGATTTTTTAAAGCAATGTGTTCGTAACTATTTTTAACAATATAACCAAATATAATCAAATATTCCGATGAATGTTGGCATTCACGAGGGATTTTGTTCACAAACATTTCCCAATATTGAAAACTCACATGGCAACATAATATACTTTTTGCTCAACCTACCTCCACTACACATATACATCCAAGCCGAAGCCAGGTCTGTCACGAGCAGGTTGCTTAGAGGACAAGCACCCATTAGCAATATGCACCGGAGAGACTACAGCTAGCTATATGAAGAGTTGGATAACGACCCGGTTACAAGAATGCCATCAGATAGCATTCTTCCCAGATATAGCTTTGACAAAACTTTCAAGACAAGTATAACGGACAGGGATGCGTGGAAGAAGGGGCCTCCCATCAATGCGGAAATCGCTGTCTACACGGACGGCTCCAAAACGGATGAAGGTGCAGGAGCCGGCATTTACGGAAACAAGCCGAAGATGAAAATCTCACTGAGCTTGGGCAAACATGCGACGATATTTCAAGCGGAAATCGTTTTAATACACCATTGTGCACAAGAGCTAATAAGGCACGATTTTTCACGAAAAAACATTGCCATATACTCAGATAGCCAAGCTGCGATAAAAGCAGTCAACTCAATGCAAGTTACCTCAAAACTTGTTTGGGACTGCATATAAGCCCTAAAAGAGCTGGGCAGTCAGAACAGACTGACACTAGCCTGGGTACCAGCACACACAGGTTATAGAGGTAATGAAGAGGCCGATACACTAGCCCGAGAAGGAGCAAGTAAGGCCCTGAATGGCCCAGAACCGTATTGCGGTATAGCAAAAGCTGTACTAAAAACAAACACCAAATCATGGATTCAACAGAAGTCTCAAGAATGGTGGAACAATGCACCAGGGATGAGACAGGCCAAAGAGTTTATCAAACAACCGCAGCCAACATTCACAGACTACCTACTAAGCCAGAAGAGGAACACTACTAGAATAGTAGTAGGACTTCTCACAGGGCACTGTAGGCTCAACAAACATATGAGTACAATAGGCCTGGCAGAAGAAATGCTATGCAGGTTCTGTCAGGAAGAAGAGGAAACATCAGTACACATACTATGCCACTGCGAGGGCTTGTCAAGGCAAAGGTTTCTAACACTGGGAGAAGAAAAACCAAGAGCTCCCAGATTCATGGGAGTTCTAAAAACTAGCTTGTGGAGTCTCGTAAAGAAGACAGGGCTAGACAAAGAACTCTAAATGCTATCGAGGACAAACACAATAGATCTGAAAAGGTCGCGGTGTAGAGGCTTGTAGCACGAAAGTCCCTAATATATAATCTAATCTAATCTAATAATCTAATATACTTTTTTGTCACTTTCAATACCCTATAACTTGGTTATTATTCATCTTAGGGTATATGCTCATAGCCTCAAAATAGAGTGAGGATTCTATAAGCAATTTTCAGATTTTATAAAAAACTTTTACCAACCAAATTTTTTGACGGGTTTAGCGGGCTGCTGATGCGTGGTGTCCCAATATTTCGTTGACTGACTCCACATAGATTTTCAGTTGTCTTGCTATCTCATTTACGCGTATTTAAAATTAACCATACAAAAAATGGTGTATCGCTGAGACAGCGCAGCCAAGGCCGACGCTCGTCTTCAGGCCGATATTTATTATTGCAGGATAGCGGTGCATGAAAGCAGGGGCACATATATTCGGAATCAATAAACACTGGTCCATAAGTTTCTTCAGACGCGTACTGAAGAAGGCAGCTTTTCCCGGTTTTCTGTTTGGGATAACATATACACATTAATGACAAATATTGTGTCTGTTTGTGACAACAGCACAATGGTACCATATACTCTTTTATCTGTGTTTGGGATATATATTTTCTGTTTGGGATAACAGTTATTGTGTCTGTTTGTGACAACAGCACAATGGTACTACCGAGATGGCTTTGTTGATGATTACAAGGCCCTGTATGCAAAATATACTCTTTTGTCTGTATTTGGGATAACAGATGTATTTTCTGTTTGGGATAACAGTTATTGTGTCTGTTTGTGACAACAGCACAATGGTACCACCGATATGGCTTTGTTGGTGATTACAAGCCCCTGTTTGCGAAGTATACTCTTTTATCAGTGTTTGGGATAACACATGTATTTTCTGTTTGGGATAACAGTTATTGTGTCTGTTTGTGACAACAGCAAAATGGAAACACTGATATGGCTTTGTTGGTGCGTTCAAAGCTCTGCTTGTGATATATACTCTTTTAGTTTGAAGTCATAAGAAAATCCATCTATAACTGGGGATTCTCATGATTGTATACCTTCCGATTTGTATTGAAAAAGTCTCATAACCTGAAAATTGATATAAATGAAGCTGAATGTCAAAGTCAAAGTCAAAGTCATTATTACCCCAGGCATGTTAATGACACTATTTACATTCCGTTGTGAAGATGAATTAGTAAACGAATGATATATACCCCCTATCAGCTGCTGCGGTATATCGCATAACGTGCAATTGTTGTGGAAAAGGATACATCGAAACCACGAAAAGATTCATAGAAACAAGGATGGGGAGCATCGGTGAAACTATAGTTTAGGCCAAACGGACAAATCGGCACTAGCGGAACACACGCTTAGTAGGGGGGTGCGCAAGATACTCTTTGAAGACGCTAAACTCCTTGTCCCAGACCAGGGCTATCATGAGTCATCAGTGAAATATCAAAGATGAACAGTCTTCTGAAAACCAAGAAGATATATAGAGAGAGAGTTAGTCACCCGCGATAATGAAACGATAGGAAACAATTTCAAAGTACGTCGGCCTTCAAAGTCGAATGAAAACAGTACCGCTGTGATAGTACTCTATATTATTTGTTTACAATACTTTATGCTATAATAGCCCGGGAGGTACTGTCACTTTGGAATACGTCATATAGTATGCACGCAGAATTTTTTATCGTTGGTAGATCATGTGATACTTATCACGGAATCAATCGTCAGACCCTTGAGTAGCGGTGGGTTGCACAGATACAGGGTGTTGAAAATGAAAAATTAAATCTTTTTTTTATTCATAACTCCCACAGTTTTGGAAATTTTACAGTTTAATTCGGAGAAATGTTTTTGTTAAATCAGAGCTTTATTTTAAACGAAAAATTACATTTTTTGTTGCCACCAGTGGCGTACAAAAAAAGTATATTAGTCCCTTTCCTCCCCTATTTTGTACGCCACTGGTAAAATCAGGAAAATTATCATTTTTTGATTTCTTCATTCAACTTTAAAAAATATGTATGATTATTTGAACCCGAAAAAATCAATCGTTTTCAAGATAATTGCGCTTTTATGAATACATATTAATATGAAAAAATTGTTTTGCCGAAGTGAATTGTGTAATCCAAATCACTGCTTCAAATTTGAACTGGATATTCTACCAAAATTATCAATGCTACTCTCACATGCATTTTTTCACAAAGCTGCTTTTTTGAAGAAATACAGGGTGTTGAAACTGGAAGATCAAAAAGCATTTTTCTCCTCATTTCACTCAGATCAACTTCAGGCAAGATTCAGACTCATCGCTTGTACGTCTACCGATCCAGAAAATTTCAGAGTTCCACTCCAATAGTTACGGAAGAAACGGGGGTTTTTCCATGAACAGTGAGGCAAACTGGGTTTTTCAGAAGTGAAAATTTTCCATCGAAAATCTGTACTGGTAGAAATATTGTTGTCCTGATTTCGAATCCGTTGAAATTTTGAACTGAAGTATATTGTCCCCCAACGTAATTTTTCGCGAAACTTGGTAAGTCCATCGCTCCTGGCGAGCATTGTATTTCACTCAGATCAACCACAGGTAAGATTTAGAGTTCTTCACAAATAATTACGAAAGATAGGGGGGTGTTTCCAAGAAAAATGTTTCATTTTCCAGTTTCAACACCCTGTGTTTCGGCAAGAAAGCAGCTTCGTGGAATAATGCATGTGAAAGTAGCATTGCTATTTTTGGTAGAATATCCAGTACAAATTTGAAGGAGTTATATGGATTGTACAATTAATTTCAGCAAAACAATTTTTTCATTAGTATGTATTCATAAAAGCGCAATTATCTTGAAAACGATTGATTTTTCCGGATTCAAATAATTATACATGTTGAATGAAGAAATCAAAGAATAATAATTTTCCTGATTTTACCAGTGGCGTAAAAAATAGGAGAGGAGATGGACCAATATACCCTTTTTGTACGCCACTGGTGTCAACTAAAAATTTAATTTTTTTTTCAAATAAAGCTCTTATTGAACAAACATATTTTTTCGATTCAAACTGTGAATTTTCCAAAACTGTAGAAGTTATGAATAAAAAATAGATTTAATTTTTCATATTCAACACCCCATGCAACCCACCGCTACTTAAGGGTCTGACAATTGATTTCGTGATGAGAATCACATGATCTACCAACGACTATTCCACTCATGCTAAAATACGCGTTTTTGATTGGTGGAAATTTTCATATTGATAATTGAGAGAAGCGAACCTTGCTTCAATGAAATGAACGATTTCTGTGAGTGATATTTTTTTAATAACATTCTCCTTATCTAATTTATTTAATGATTTGTTCAAGGAAAACTAGAAAGAATTAAAAAAGTCAGCTATCTGAATGAAAATGCAAATTTTCACTTTCAGATTTTTTCTTTCTTTTTCAGTTAGATTCTTTTCACAATATCTATCAGATGTAGTTCAATGTCCAGCGTGGCTTGTGCCGGGGAAGCAGTTTTCTGTTAGATATTACAAATAAGTCACATTTTTCATTTTTCAATTTTCATGGAGAATGTTCCCCTTTTCAACATGAAAACAGCATGTTTTCGATTTTGTAGTTCGGCACTTGATTGGCTATTAGATACCTTTGTAGTTCGCTTCGTCATTGGTTGTTTTATAAAACAAACTTACCCCACCCGCAAGTTGGTATAATGACACAACACCGAACTTTGACCCAAACCATGATGAGATTAATTCATATCAACTTCACAATTTTTGACACAACACCGAACTTTGACCAAAACAATGATACGCTTTACTTTTCATTCATATCAACTTTTCGACAAAGTTTGCATACACGTAAACCAAAACTCCGCCCTTTCAATTCCCGTAAAAGCATGAAAATGAACTATATATCTACCAATGAACTAAACAATTTAATAGGCTTGTTCGCGTTCACAAAATAAACTGTCCGAAACCCGAAACCGTCACAAGCATTCGTAGTCCCACAGAACTCAAAGAATGCGTACAGTTCTGTACGCATTCTTTGAGTTCGCATAGGAGACCACACGAGCGCGAAGCAACATAATTTGTTTCTCAAAGTCGAAGGAACTTTTATTTCGATAATCACCAATACACTTGTTGTATTACCTACGATAACAAATTCAGCGTGCATACTATTACTTTTTTGTCAACTTTTTTCACAAGTTGCACAGCCTCCCACCACTCCACCCACCACAGTCGCGCGGTCTGACGCTTGGTTTAGTAATAAGTGGTATGTGTACTATAATAACAACTAAATTTCATCGTGCATACTATGACGTATTCCAAAGTGACAGTACCTCCCGGACTATAAGTACCTACCATACTAGATCTTAATGGTGGATTTATGATGAAGTTTTAGGTCGCAAGTAATAAGTCAGAAGTTTTAAGTAATAAGTCGTAACAAGTTCAATCATTGGTTTTCAATAGGAGCGTTCATAAACGAGTCATAAGTTTCTAGTCATAAGAAAAGTTGGCCAACTTTCATTTTTTATGATTAAAACTTATGACAAATTATCAATACGCATGCGTCAAAAGGAAATAACGTTCTGTAATATCTGTCATGAGTGTCATGTGTCATATACATCAAGAAGATAACTGTTCTGTGGTGGTGTTTTTGTTGTTGTTTTTGTTTAGATTTGTTGTATAGTTTTGTTGATTTGTTCTTGTTCTGCCTTTCTTCAATAGCAGCAAAGAAGTTGTGGTTAACGTTAACATTAACAATGCAATTAACTCGTTACTTCCCAACATTTTTCCAATATAAACTCAATAACTCAAAAAAATAGTGAACTACAAGAATACCAACACTTTCAACAGTTTAGGGTCGTTTGTAAATAAACAAAACTTTTTCACATTCCAACAGCAGATAAACATACCAGAGCGCTTGCGCGAAAACGACCAATGGCAGCATACCTTCCTTATGACAATTACAGTCTTAAGATTTGTTCATGAATGGTAATTTTTTTCCTTACGACTTATGACTATTACTTAAAACTTCTGACTTATTACTTGCGACCTAAAACTTCATCATAAATCCACCATAAGTCGTGAAATGATCGTTATTTATGGATTCTTGAGAAAAATACGCAGAACTTCTTCGTAAACACTTGGAAAACCCCCTAATTAAAGGCATATTATCTAAACATTCTCTCTGTGGGAGCTAAATTAATCCTGAACTCGGGGATAACCCCAGTGAGATAAAAGTCACAGCATTATATATATAAATTTCAAAACAACAGAAGCTGTTTCATTGATATTCATTCAGTACGGTAACTCGCGGTTTGTCAAAATAGTGCATTGGAGATGATATTTTTGTGTTTTGTGGCAACTTTTTGCACTGTTGCTCTAGCAGCACCGAGTGATAATAGTTATGTGGTCGCTTCTGATGAACCGCTAAAAGAAATTGAGAAGGTATTTAAACATAATTTTTGGAAGAGGCTGTTCAAAAAAATGTATCACTGCGGAAATAGTATACAGGGTGTATCAACGATGCGTGGGTGGACGATAGCTGCTTCCCTATTTGAGATAGGAAATAATTTCAAATAAAAATTGTAGAGAGCAATAAAAGCCATGTTCTAAAAATAACTACCAACATACAGAGTGTCTGGTAAATGTGTCATTCATCAAAGTTATGTTTTTTTAAATGAAAAACCCTAGATATTTTCACTCCATTGAATATATTTGAAAAAGTTTTTCTCAAAAATATAGGGTTGTATGGGTTTATACCAGGTGGTTCTGAAGTTATGAGGACATTCATGTTCCAAAATGTGTTCATTCAACACAAAATATCTCAAAAACAATAATTAGAAAGAAGAAAAATTTTCATTTCACATCAATAAATTCACCGAATGGCACTTTTCCCATACAGGGGCAACCAAAACTCGCGATCACTTTTTCCTCAGTTTTTTCAAATGGAACACCCTGTAAATGAGGCCATTCCAGAATAGTCCACTCAATGAGCTTCCAGAAAATTTAGAGTTTGTCTACTTGATTTCCATCGGAAATGTATCTAATTCTTAAGGAAAGTATGAAAAATGTCATAAAAGCAATAATGATATTTTGTAATCAATGATGGACAAACACTTCAACGAAATGATCTCAGAAAATGTAAAAAATTCTCAATTCATAGTAGATGTTCGAACAATCTTCCATTTTGAACTATACAAATTGAGTCTATCTACAATGGCTTTTCGAACTAGCTTTAAAATTGATGTTGTAATAGAGTGAAAAATTCCTCTAATTATATTTTTCTTTCAGCGTTATTGGTTTCTCGCTGTGGGCCTATTCCTTAACATAACCCCCCAGATGATAGAAATCTGAGGGATGAGGTCATTTCTTCCCTTTCCTCCAGAAATGAATCATTTGCAATTTTCTTTCTAATCCAGTAACGACAGACAAACTCGAGCAAAAATGAAAAATGAATTTCAGCACTATTTGCCAAAGAATCGGGGGTGGAATCTAAGATAATTCAATTCTCCACAAGAATGATTCTAGTAATATCTTATGAAATACTCTCGTTTTCTCAGAAAACGTGGTTTAACGCCGACGTCACATTTCATGCTCGCGCTAACCCGCCACTGCTGAAAATTTTGTCATAACTTTGATGAAAATTATAGTAGAAGGAAAAAAAAGTGCACATCGTTCCTGAAGACTTCTACTTCCGCATGCAAATATAACATGTGAGTATCTGAGTACATAAAATGTGTTTTGTCCCACTTCACATTGCCCTTCTACGATATTTATGGATAATCCGAAAGTCATGGATATTTTAGTTGATATGAGATAATTATACAGGAGCAGGAGTCAGTACCCTCTTTGGACCAAATGAAACGATTTAAAGCTTGTGAGACAAGTCTCACTTATACATACCAAAAAAATTGGATTTTACTCCTGCCTCACCAATCCCGGCAATTTCTTCAGAAAATGTTGAAAATAATCGCTGATACACATCCTACATAAAAAATGAAGTATGTGATTTCAAGCTTGAGGTTTGCACTTCACAATAGTGTTAAAAAATATATATATGCAGGATATGAATAAGCGATTACTTTGGACATGCCGATTTTATGGGTAAGATGAAAATGAGGCAGGAGTAAAACAAAGTTTTTTTTGGCATGTATAAGTGGGACCTGTCACACTACTGTGAAATTGTTGCATATAGTCCAAAGAGGATGTGGGTTGCTGCTTTAGTATAATAATTCCCTATTTTCTAAGTTATTCATGATTTTTGGATCACCCGCAACATCTCCGTGAAGTGCGACAAAACACATTTTAGGTACTCAAATACTCACATATCATACTTGCATGAGAAGGTAGGACAGAAACTATATGAACTTTCTCTTTTCCTTCTGCGATAATTTTTAGCAGAATTATGACCAATCAAATATGAAAAATGAAATTTGATGTAGGCGTTCAATCACGTTTTCTGAGAAAACGAGCGCATTTCATTGAATTGAATTGTCTTTCACCCTGTTGAGTTGTTTTTTCGATGAATCATATACCTTCCAAGATTACAGGTAAGATTTATTTATTTATTTTTAAACGAATAAAAAAATATGTTCCACCTCTGGAATTTTGGTAAACAATTTTTATTTTTCGTGTTTATCATGGTTCCTACTACTAGCATACCAAGTTTGGTGGTGCTACAATCGATTCTTATCTCAAACCCAATCGTACTGGATTATTGTAGTTATGGGAAAATTCACGTTCACGATATAACCGCTAAATTATCTTTTTTCGAGCTGGATATAAGCCATATACTTCCGTAAACAGAATATTGATCAAAAATAAACCTCCTCCATACCGAATTGAAGTATATCAAGAACTCTACGAAAGGGATTATGATACCAGAGTTCACTATTGCGAAAATATATTAAATTTCATTCACGAGGAACCCAATTCTCTGAATTATATTTTGTTTAGTGATGAGTCAACATTTAAAAGTAATTGAAAAGTTAATAGACACAATTTCCACACTACTCGACGGAGAATCCCCATTGGGTAAGACAAGTTGACGACCAAAAAACATGATCGATAAATGTTTGGGGGAAATAATTGGGGATCAGGTGATAGGACCATATTTCTTTGATGGGCCTCTGAATGGAGAAGTTTACAGATATTTTCTTCGAGATGATTTACCAAATTTGATGGGGGATCAAAACCAGACACAGGTTATATTATCAACATGATAGCGCACCTCCCAACAATCACAATCAAGTAAGAAGATTTTCAAACAGAGGACGCCGGAATAAATGGATATGAAGAAATTGACCCATTCATTTGCCAACCAGGTCCCCAGACCTCACACCTCTAGATTTATATCTCTGGGGATATGTTTGAGACGAGGTCTATCAAGAGAAATCAACGACACCAGAAGACATGAAGAATAGAATTAGAGAAGTTTTTCGCTCTATTACAAGACCAACTTTAACTGAAGTTCGAAGAGCCATTGTAGATAGACTCAATTTTGGCATAGGTTAAAATGGGAGATTGTTTGAACATCTCCTGTGCATTAACGCTTTTTTACATTCTTTGAGATCATTTCGTTGCCGTAGTTGTTCAACATTGAATATAAATATCATTATTGCTTCTATGATTATTTTTTATACTTTCCTTAAAAATTAGATACATTTCTGATGGAAATCAAGTAGGCAAACCCTACATTTTCTGGAAGCTCATATTGTGGATTATTATTCTGGTCTGGACTCATTTACAGGATGTTCCATTTGAAAAAACTGAGAAAAAAGTAATCCCGAGTTTTGGTTGCCCCTGTATGGAAAACGTGCCATTCGGTGAATTAATTAAAATGAAATGAAAATTCATCATTTTCAAGAAAATCTTTTGCAAAATTTTTCTTTTTCCCCATTATTGATTTTGAAATATTTGGTATAAACAAACCCATAAAACCCTATATTTTTGAGAAACACTTTTTGGAATTATATACTTATTTGTCACTTTTTTTACCTTATTTGGTTTGTCTTGCGCCAAGTCAAAGAATGAAAAAGAATCATACAAGTATCACAGAAATCACAGACCGCGTACTTAGATGGAGTATGTAACTAATTCATCATATCGCAAAAAATCATATTTTGAAATAGCTATATTTGTATTACTAGGGAGGAAAGTGCGACTTTTCCTCCCGCAGGATGTAGTTTACTGGCCGACGCGAAGCGGAGGACAGTAAACATTCAAGGGAGGAAAAGGCACTTTACTTTCATGTAATACATGATTTTTCCTCCTACACAATTAATTAACCTTTTTTTGTAAATTTAAAACGCATCTCAACTGCTTTTGTCTAAAACGGACCTATACTTGCATGATGGAAAGTATAGACAGTAGTCATGTCCATCTGAGAATCTGCGGTGGTGCAATGCCTAGCGTCTTGGGCTTCTAATCCAAAGGCTCCGTACAGCTGGACAAGCGTCTCAACTTTGGAAGGCACATAACCTTAGCTATTCAGAGGGCTGGAGCGGCGCTAAAGCGCACCTACCCTCTGATAGCCAGAGGCTCAAAAATGAGTCAAGACAATAAGCTGCTTGTTTACAAGCAGATTATTAGGCCCGCGATGACTTACGCTTGTCCAGTGTTCTGCAGTCTGAAAACCACCCCACCACCCCACTTATGCGGTTGGATAGGATGCAGAACAAGGTGCTCCGTATTATCACTAATAGTAGGAGGTACCTTCGGTTGGAAACTTTAAGGGAGCTTGCTGGCGTCGACTCAGTTCCGACATACATAAAGAACTTGTCTTACAAGTTCTATAAGTACTTCATCCATAACAGTCCTCTCACCAAGGACATTACCAAGCTCAGGGTATATGATAATAAGCCCCGCAAGCACGGCGGGCTCATATATCAGGCGCTGGATATCTTCCAGGAACGACGTGATGAACCGGTTCCGTAGGGAACCAAGACGAGAGGTGTAACCTGAAACGCGAAGTACCTTGACCCGGTTTTTTGCCTCAGCCTTTTCCGGGGTTTGCCATCGAAACAACCAACCTCACAAACGCATCGCAAGGAATTCTTTACATCGAATAAAATACACCACACGCATAAGCAATGCAGGAGGCGTGTTTCTTATCAGTCACCGCCGCAATTTCATGAAATGTCCGGTCATTCCGTTAACATCAGCGGGGCCGGGCATCGGCGCCCCCCTCTTGGGGGTTTCTCTGCCCGACTTGGCAGGGCGCCCTTCTAGCTCCCCTGAAAAGGAGCGGAAGGGTTGCTACTTCTGCACCTTTTTTCCCATCCTCCCCTGACCCCCCTGGGTTAAGAAGCGTGGGAAATGAAATGTGGCATGTCATGTATTGTGAATTTTTAATTGTGAACTATGTAATAAAACCACTATTTATTTATTTATTTATCCAAAGGCTCCGGGTTCAGATCCTGGCAATTGCAACTTTTTTTTTTTAAGAACGTTATTTTGCTTTTTTCTTGTTAGTGATTTGAATTATTGGACATTTAGATAGCTAATACATTTCGGATTGCTTTTGAGTGATTTTCTCATAGGTAATGTTATGTGCCTATTCTAGAAATTACGGAAACAATTTTATTATGATAGATTTACAAGTTTCATCGTTTACAACTTACTTGAAATGATGGGGAGGAAAAGTACTTTTCTCCCTAGGAAGGAAAAGTATGAGTTTTTTCTCTGGTTTGAGGCAGGAAACTGTGTACTTATGTATATGGGTTTTTAATTGTATTTTCTTTGTTTTAGGATACTCGTACTGAATTTTTACATCCGATCATTTATGCAATGGATATTAAATCAAATATTTCCAATCGCTTTGCTAGAACACTAGTCGTTAGCAAAGTGAAGAATGGAGATATACAAGTAAAAGAAGCCACATTTACAGCGGTTTTGCCAGAGAAAGCTTTCATTTCCGAATTTGTCATGGAAATTGGAGGCAAAAGCTATAAGGCATATGTGAAGGGAAAGCAGGAAGCAAAAGACATTTATAGCAAAGTAAGTATCGCCGATATTGGTCCTATATTTCAAAGATGATTGGTGTAATATTCTCGAAGCAATATTGACCTCAAAATGTTAAGCGGTATTGGTGAAATATCGCTATAACACACTTACATTGGAATAATATTGGTAAAATATTATAAAAATATTGGCAAAATATTCAAACGTAATATTTGCGAAATAAAATTATAATTATTTCAGGATATTGGTCCAATATTGCTTGGACACTATACAAATAACATTGGTGAAATATTGTGGAAGCAATATTGGCCTCAAATTATTTAGCGATATTGGTACAATATCATTTGTTTATATTGGTAATATATCCAAAGTGAAAATGTTGCCTTGGAAACATTGCTGAAATACTTCAATTAACCACTGACTAAATTGTCTCGTAAACGCATTGTGAGAAGCAAAATATTCAAACGTAATATTTGCGAAATAAAATTATAATTATTTCAGGATATTGGTCCAATATTGCTTGGACACTATACAAATAACATTGGTGAAATATTGTGGAAGCAATATTGGCCTCAAATTATTTAGCGATATTGGTACAATATCATTTGTTTATATTGGTAATATATCCAAAGTGAAAATGTTGCCTTGGAAACATTGCTGAAATACTTCAATTAACCACTGACTAAATTGTCTCGTAAACGCATTGTGAGAAGCCTTATTTAATATATGTTACTATGATTCAGCTGTCGGTCCATATGTGGGGCCACCTAGCGGTTTCTTAACCAAGTTTGATGTTAATTCATTTCAATATTGTTTATTGAATATTCCACCAATATTCAAATTTCAATGATAGTGATAAATGTATTTTGTAATATTGTATCAATATGGTCTTTCAAATATTGGTGTGCGATTTTCGTTACAATCTTTATTGAAATGAGGTTACTATGATTTATTTAATATAGATGGAATAATATTTAACCAATGTGCTATAAAACTTGGATATACTAAATTGTTTTTTGTCTTTCGATATATAAAAGGAATATTGAAATCGCAATATTGGAGCTGGATGCTGTAAACAATATGTAGGTAATATCGCTTTATTGATATTGGTGACATTTATTGAACCAATATTGACCTGATATTTCATGAAACAATGTACATTCAGAACGGGCTGAGTCAATATTCCACCAAATTGGTTAAATATTATTTTTACATTGAAAATATATCCATATCGACCCAATATGTAATCAAGATTCAGCCAATATGAGGTTCTACCTGGAAAAGGGTGATTTTGAATAATATACACCGCACGCCCGCAGCGATGGAACCTTCGACATTTCCTACAAGTTATGGTAGGAGGCAAAATATTTCGAAAATGTTTTCGGATACGTATTCAAAATAATAATTTTTCTGCTAATTTACTGCTAAATCAGTTCTGAAGGATCCAAAGTTGTTTCAATTCAGTGTTCATCACGTAAATTGATCCTTTATATGGAGTTATTTTTATTTCCAATGTATCTGTCGATTCTGCACATATCCCAGTTCCAGTATGAACATTATTGGAGTAATTATAAAAATTCAAATTTGGGGGTTTGTGTGTGGCTTCAGGTTCACGTTCAAGGCAAAAAAAAATTAATATCATTTATAATTCGAATTTCTCGTCTGGTCATATCTGTCAGAAAATGTATTGATATTTTTATATAAGGGTTCTGTCAATTGCTGAATTCTCAATAACTGTTTTAGTAAGAATCACTTTTATTTTCGAATTTTTTGATGCTATTATTTGGTTCAGGATAAAATAATTATTCCAGTTGAGCATCTTCAGTTGTGGTACTTTTTCTAATTTTCTATTTCAGGCAGTGGCCAGCGGTCAAAGTGCAGGACATGTTGAAGTAAGTGCAAGAGATTCGAACAGATTCACAGTTTCAGTAAATATTGAACCAGAATCGAAAGCGTCATTTCTCCTGACTTACGAAGAACTTCTTGAAAGAAAAAATGACCAGTACGAATTGGTCTTGAATATTCATCCAGGACAAATCGTTAAGAGCCTCAACGTAGAGGTAAGAGTAATCCACTACAATTCCATAGAAGATGATAATATTGTGATTCTTTTATTGTTTTTACCGTTTTTTGTATTGGTTCATTAATAGATTCATGACCAGTTTTTTTAGATGTTTTCTACTATTGTACTGAATGTTGTTGAACTTATTATTTCTGTCAACCATCTGTACCCTTACGAGCAACCTTCAGAAGTGCTCAAGAGACTTGTGCGAGCTAGGAAAGACGCAGCCCTTACCTTTTAACGTGTGATGCCATGCACGAGACCGGTAACCTCACATTGAATTGAACCTGTGTACCTTTGGATTAGGAGGCAAGCACATTACTTATGCGCCACCACGGCAAAACCTCGAAACTGGTCTGCAAAATCTAAACAAAATTGCTGCTCTGATACAGGGAGCTCTTGCAATTGTTTCCTGTTGCTGTTAGATATAATTCAATACCCGTCGTGGTATGAGCCAGTGGAGTGGTTGTTTTCTAAAAGGTATTTGCCACAGTGAAACTGGGTTTCAGGTGTATATGCGATTATGGTGAAATGGTGAAACCTCGGACGGCAAGGACTATAGTTATCGAACAATCTCCCACAAGGACGATAAGGGTTCACGCGCACTTAGCAGAAGCGTCGCGAACGGAAGCTGCGCGAGACGAAGCGTCATTTAACTGATGTCTGCGCACTGCGGCGAAGCGTCGCGTCAGAGTTGCGTCACGTCTCTAACGACGCGGCGCAATTTTTTTTATTTCAGTCTTTGAATGAACGCAGTCATAAAAAAAGCAATAACTTTGAACATGTACATTGAGTTCATCTTCATTCATTTTCCACTTCCTAAAAATGATTTTATGTATGTACTATCTTAAAACACATGCACTCATTTAAAATTTCAATTTGATCACCTATTTTCGCATTTATATCAAAAATAATTCAATTACCTTTGTAATAATTAATGTACCTGTATCACGGCTAGATATACTACAAGGAACAAAATCTGCCACTATCTTCAGCACCAATTCCTGCCGAATACTGCTAAAAACTGAAATATGAGACAAGAATCAACAAATATTTGAATCTTCTCGCCGCCTGCCACCGCGAAGCGTCAAGATAAACGACTCCTAAAGCATATTTTCGCGAGATCCCGTTGATCTGAATTCCGTTACAGAGCGGTTATACCCCCACCAAAGAAATTTTGAAGATTGTCATCGTCGTTCATCTCTCGCGAAAATAAAACGGTTAACCGGACGGAATTCACTTCACAATGAACAAATAATAAAATGCACGTTACATGTTTAAAGTTTATTTCTTGTTCAATAAGGCTACGATTTTCAGTATTTTCACACTGTGGTGAATAATATGGAGTGGTTAGACAAATACAATGAAGGGTTGTTTTTTCTGAATGAAAAGAAACACTTTATTTCAACAGTAACAATTGCAATTTGTTGCTATAAATGGGACTTGATAGTTTTCTGACCATCTTACTGTCCTGCATACATTTGGTTCATCACAATTTCAGATACATTTCGTTGTACATATTCATAAATCTTGTGAATTTTTTCCACACTAGAATTATTGTTGTTTTGGGCCAGACTTTTGGCTTGTTCCCGGTAATGATGTTTGACTAGATAAGAATCTGATGCTGGCCGCACCTTTCTGATTCATTTCTTCTAGGAACTGGTCAGTTTTTACGGGATCTGAATTATTTGAAATATTTCATTTCGACAGAAGCCAAAGAAAGTCCCATCACTTACCCATTCAACAACTCATTTGCTGTAACTATATCAACAGTTATATGGAAATTTTCTCCTCAGACTATTCAAAAAGAGTTCAACTTGTTCTAGTTCTCCTAGAGTCCCTGTATGCAATTTGACATTTGATCGTATACTAGAGTCGGGACACTCTTTGACAGGACGTTGAAAAAACGCGTTTTAGGTTAAATCTCAAAAATTATGGCAAAACCAAATATTTTTTAAATGGCGAAGCGAATACTATCAGTCAAACAAGAACAGAAAATATATCTATACCGTTGGTGTGACAACGGTCGAACGATAGTATTAACAGTTGAAAATATATTTCCCTCTCTGTTATCTGTTAACAGTGGCGTTTCGTAAAAAGGGTGAGAAAAATCTTATTGCTCAATTCACGCAAGCAGAATATATGCACATGGGGATTTTTCAACAAAGCCATTATAGTACATGAGATTAGAACAGTTCGACTTTGGGTGATTTCGATCGTAGAACATTGAAACCATTAATATTTCTATTTTCGCTTTTAAACTAGTAATGATAGAGATATCCAACGACCGATGATCGTATCATTCATTTATCCTAACACGGTTTTGGAAAAGACATCATTTGTAAATGGATGTATTGCTGGCAACCTTATATCACCCAAGTTCATTTACATATTCGCAATAGGCGTTATTTTTTCATTACGCAGAATTTTATCGAGAGCTTTTGTGGAAAATAAATAAGGCACTTATACCTGCGTTTTGTCTGATTTGCCATATCAAACCGACGACCATTATCACTTTATGCAAAAATAATTCAAATTTATTTGAAATTTTCTTTAATACTCGTCGTTTTCACAAATTTCAACAATTTTCCTTGTAACCCTCCAAAGTTTTGAAAATGCATATTCGTAGTTTTTATTCAAAATTATTATTTTATCACTTTTTGCTGATTCGTTCAGGGTGTGATTAAGCTCCACAAATGATTACCTATAGTTCGGATGGAAGGGCGCCAGGCTGCAAAAGACCGAACCGAAGAGAATGATAAACTATAAATTGATATCTAGCCTGTGTGGAAAGGCAGACTGGCTTTCATGATTATAGTGCCTCCTGGATCCCCGTTTAGACTATCATGGGACCTCCTGATGATACCAAATCCTTCATCTCGGTGGCATGCGGAGCAATCGAAAGGAATCAGAATTGTTTTTTTTTCAGAACATTAGAAAATACATCTTCCTCCATGCACAGAAAATTTTGAAATGATCTAGTACCAAGTAATTCAGTCTCTTCAATCGTTCTTTGAACAGGAATAGCATCAGTTTCCAACTTCTTTGCGACATACCATACACAGTCTTCTTTATTGAAGTGTACATGTTTATGAAAAATATTATTTAAACTATGAATAACCTTGTATACATTCATTCGAGTTTTTCTCGATCGGAGGAAACTCTTCTGCCCAAAAGTTTTACCAATTCAATAGACATTATCATGTCAATTCATCTGACAAATTCGCGCTTTTGATGTTAAATTTCACGCGGATCTCTTGAGCGCCGACTTCCATGTTTGTAATAGAACTGTATCCCCAGGAAAATTATATAAATCATTGGAACTGCTCTTATAATTCTGTATCGAACACATTACGGTATGAATATATTATGTATTTCATTTCTGAACCTTCACTTGACAAATATTCGATTTTGAAAGATACCGTCACAGTTACTCGTACGTGTACCTCAAATCATATTTTTACATATTTCCTCCTTGACGATACGCCCTTGTGCTCATTCGGACTCACAAGGTAGACATAACCTTAAACGCGCTTTTTCGATATCCAGTCAAAGAGTGTCCAGACTCTAATATACGATCAAATGTCAAATTGCATACAGGGACTCTAAGTTCTCCCATTTTAATATATTTCATAAAAACTTTGAATTTGAAACAATAAATATGTCACTTCTATCAATTCAATTTCTATAACCGTCAGTAACCATGCTCCTAGAAGCGGGAACTGAAATAGTTCCCGTTTTATAAATTATGGCGTCACTGATGACGTCATTAACATACTCCCCTATTACCGTTCTGTCGCGAAAATGCAGCGGGAACTGAAACTCAGTTCCCGTTAGATCAACGGGATCTCGCGAAAATATGCTTCTAGTTGGTCCGAAGAGAATTCGCGCGTCGTCCGACGCGCCGCTATAGTGCGCTGGCCGCCATAAAACTTAATGTAAATTTCTCGGGCGAAAAATTCACAGTTTTCTTCGCGCCGCTTCCGTTCTCGACGCTTCGGATAAGTGCGCGTGAACCTCAAATATCCGAATGAATTCCTCCACCTATCCCTTACCGATGAGAGACAAAACCTTCAAACTGGTCTGCAGGTGCCCCCCCCTACGCGAATAGAAACAAAATTCCACTATTTGATCACAGTGAGCAATTGCAATTATTCTTTCATCTGCAATGAGGAATATTACAAAAGTAACAGTTAGATATAATTCAATGCCTGTCGTGGTATTGGCCAGTGGAATAGTTGTTTTCCAAAAGGTATCTGCCACAATAAGACTACATTTTAGTTATGTGGGAGGCAAAAGGGTATCACATTCAAGAGTCTGGCTGAATCTGTCGTCATGTTTCACCTATTACTTCTGAACAAATTTACCTATGGATCATCCCATCATCCCAGATAGCACAGGACGTCTTCGGGACGTCCGGTTTATGTCCATTTTTGGTCCGAATGTCCGAGATATTGAAAGGACGTCCAGAAACGGACATCTTCTGGACGTCCAAACATGTACGTCTATGGAACGTCCATTAGAGGTCAGGCATTCTTTATTTTTCCAAAATAAGTCGGAAAATATTTGTATGTATATGAAGTATTTATTATATAAGATTGATTTTTACCGATATGTTTCAATGAACGAAATTCATAAAATAAAAAAATATGTGAACAAAGTGAATTTCTGTTTCATGGGAGTTTCGACTGTCCCGAGTCACAACGAATGGATCCGACTCCAACATTCTGGATTCAGCTTTCAGATAATAATAATAATAATAATATTAATAAATGCTTTTATTGTAGGGTACAGCAATCAGCTTATATCCTAACAAAAGGCAGGATTCAATTCCTCCTCATGATTACTCATGGCAGGGATTGCTCTTCCATCCAACCAGTGAAGTGAACTACCTAATTAATCCTAATTGATAACAAACAATATAGATGTTCATACATACAATATGTAATAGAGTATGTTAGACAAATCAATTAACTGCTCCTAGAAAAATTGAAGATTGTAGATTTACAAGCACAAAAAAAAACACACTAGTCGACGAAAAATGTCTTAGAGAAAAGCTTATGAAAATACATTTTAAACCATAGGTGAAGAAAAAGTGATGTGACGATTCAAGTTTGTTATAATTGTTACATTATACCAATAAATTTGGAAAACTAGTATCAAATAAATGTTTCTTAATTTTTTTCTTGAAAATTTTGATTGGCAATAATTTATATTCACTGGGTAACCGGTTGTAAAGGCGAACTATTTGGTATGAGAAGGAGCCACGGAAGAAGGAGGTTTTATATTTAGGCGCAGCCAAATTATTTCGAAATCTCAAGTTGAGATTATGAATGTCTGTTCTGAAGGTCAATTTTTTGAATAGATAAGGACGTTTCCCAGTTGTTATTACTTTGTGAAAAAACGTAGAGGAGTGTAGTGTGCGCCTAGCCTCCATGTTCAGCCAACCAAGATTTCTCAGATGTTGTGTAACATGTTCCCGCTTTCTGGTGCCTGTGACAAGTCTCACACATGAATTCTGCAGTTTTTGAAGTCTCATTCTGTCCGATTTCATCAGTCCTGGTCCATAAACTATGTCTGCATAGTTAGCATGTGATAACACTAATGCATCACTAAGTATGATTTTACTTTTTTTTGTTCAGGATATTTCTGTTTGAATAGATCATTCTGAGATTCATATAACCCTGTTTTAAGATATGAGAGACATGTGTAGTAAAGCGCAACGCATTATCAAGATACAATCCCAGATTTTTTGTTGTTTCTGCAGTGGGTAAGCGTACTCCGTCGACAAATATATTTAATAAATTCTTGCACCGATTTCTTGCTGCTGTCCTTCCAAATAGACGTACGACATAGATTTGTTCACAGTCAGGCAGTATTGATTTGATACTGTTATGAGACTATTCAGATCATGATTCATTTGGTCGAGTGCTAAGTTGAAGGAGTTTTCCTCGAAGTTCAAATACATTTTCGTGTCATCAGCATAGCAGTGCATCGATGCGTGAAGTAAGGACTTTGAAAATTGGGAAGTGTAGAGAACAAACAGAAGTGGCCCTAAAATTGATCCCTGGGGAACACCATTCTTTATTTCAAGAGATTTGGATGTTTCGTTGTTTATAATAATAATAATCAGCATCTAGCTTATCTAGCGTTTCTACTGGTTTGTTTGTTGTGTTCTGCGTTCTGCACGTTTAATATTATCATATAGTTCTAGCTACAATCATTATATTGTAGTAACTAAACAGTTAACAGTTATCTTGTTTCAATAAAATCTAGAATCTTGTCAAACACCTTGTCAAGAAAACAGACGCTGGCTTTGGATTTTTCGGTGTGTGAAGTTAAAAGTGCGAAATAGTGTAAATGATGCATGTGTTTTTTATTTGTAGATCTCGGGCAGTCACGTTGTATTTATGGGTGAGTAGAGATTGAATTAGAAAATAGATAATAGGTATACCTACTTTAGAGAAGAACATGATGAAACATAACCTCCAAAAACACAATACAATTTACTAACTTTCCTGTTGTTTAAGGTGCTGCAGATAAAGCAGGATTGTCGCAGAATTATACTGCAACTGAAAAATCAATTCAATTGTGGCTGAAAAGAGCAACTGATCGGATGAGTGCGGACAAGAACAAAAAAAAATAGAATTAATGAACCGCTTGAAGTGATATACCGAGAAACCGAGAAGTATACTTTTAATTTTTTTTGACAATTTTATTTATTTTATGTATCATGAGTACTTACTGTTCATAAACCTGTTATTCTTCAGATAATATAGAACAAAACCTGTAACTTTTCAGATCAATATAGAGAACGTTTTGATCGTGATTTTCATTTTATTTGTACTTACTGGCAATTTTCGAGATCTTTTATTGGTCAATCAGTGATGTGTTTATCAGTATCGGTGTCTGGTCACAAATTAACATTATTCATGATAGAATTCAAAATATGAATGAAAAATATGTTTTTGAACCTACATACGATAAAGGTCTTTAAATGGTCCTGTTCAGACCCAAAATGGGCTTAAATCGGATGTCCTATGGACATCTGGTTTTGTAACATCGTATGTCCATAGGATGTCCATGGGACATGTAATTTTCGAAGCGGACGTCCTTGTGCTATCTGGGATATGCCATATAACTGTTCCATATCCTTTAGTTACAAGAATCAATTTTGTTGGTAATCAATTAATTTAAATTCTGAGTATCTGAAACATTTGATTCACATACATATTATTCTTTGTTTGGGCTATTTATTCTCTAATATGTACCTAAAAGAATATTACTATTACTTATATCAATATCTTATTTATGATGAACGATGTATTATTTGGAAAAACAAATATTCGAAAGCAATTTTTTCAGGTATCCATTAATGAAAGCCGGCCTTTAAAATTTGTTAAAACTCCATCTCTGAGGTCTGGAAATGAAATCAGTAAGAATAGTGATAAATTGAATCCATCTTCAGATATCCAATTGATCAACTCCACTAGTGCCGTTGTTAAATTCCATCCAGATGCTGAGCAACAGAGGCAGTTTGCCAAAGAAATGGGGGTCAAGGAAAATCAAGGCCTTGCAGGACAATTCGTCGTACAATATGAAGTCGAAAGGGATCCAAGCGGTGGTGAGGTGAGAAAATACGAATTCAATCAAAAGAGTAAATATTTCATGTCCTTCGATTCTAGTAGACCATCTTTTTTCTTTGTCATCAATGGTATTAAATGAATAAATCTCAACAATTAAATGTATATTTAGATCTGAGTTAATATTCACCATAATATCAGTTTATTATGGTGAGAATACGTATCAATTGAAGACTATATCGACACCCCCAACGAAGAAAGTCGTAAGTGTATTTCCGATATTTTCCAGAAAATGCATGAACGTCAAATTTAAATGTTTATCCTGTAATTTTTAAAAAACTATTTAACATTACAGTTTCGTTCAAGTAGCGATTTATTACGTTATTCGAGATACGTCTTCCAATCAACTTGAGTTCTTCTAAAAAGACTGTCGTAACTGCCACATACAACTTTATTCCAGACAATCAGTCATTACTTTCGAAATGAAGTGGGGATTGAAAATACTACTAGACCAATATAATGGTTTATATTTGACATAAAAATTGTAAAAAACATACAGTTAAGAGTGTATTAGAAAACATATCTTAAAATGAAAAGTTAAAATGAAATGCTCAAAATTAATAAGATAATTAAAATGAAATGCACAAAATTAACAAACTCACAAAATATTAAAGGTTCATGTTAATTTTTTAATAACTAGATATTTTCAATTGGTTTAAAAGAGACTTTAATCTTTAACAGAGTCAAAAGATTCCTTGGCAGCTTCAGATGTCTCAAGTGAAGTGAAAAATGGGTGATAAATATCAGAAATGACTTTAGACGTACATAGACTAATCAAGTCTTTATATTTTGCTATTGTTATTGGTAGAGGCTCGTTATAAGCCCGTTGAAGGTCAATATTTTTTTCTTGCAGTTTGTTTTCGGCTTTTTGTCTAAGTCAATACTATGTGCATCTTCTGATAGAAAATTTTAACCAACATGTTAAATAGTAGGATTGTCTTTGGTAACTTTCAAAAACTTGTATTGTATACCGTATGTTAGTTTTTCACTACCTGTTTAACTCGATATGTCATGACTGTACACAGGTTACTGCACTTCTAAATGCATAGTTGGAGTAGTAAGCTGATGAATGTATCGTAGAAAAAAGTCGTATGCATCAATAAGACTACTGTTTCTGTATTGGACGAAAAAATCCTTCAACCAAAAACATCGTACATGTATACTTAAGCCTATTCATGCTAAACGTTTATTGAAATGCAAATATCGTATATTCCATTACTACCTTTATACAGATGAGATAAAAATACAACAGTTACAGCTTTTTCAACTACTTAGGTATTTTAAAAAACAACGCATTGTAGAAAGAAGTCGTAAATACCAATAGGTAGCTCAGAAAATTATCAATTCAAAGGTGGTTATATTTCAGAATATGTACATTTGTAGTTACGACCTTCTTCGTTGGGGGTATCGATATTATCTGACGACACGAAAATTAGAATTTTTTTTGCATAGTTACTTTGAAGGTCCCTCTTTTCAAAAATCGAACCTGAATAGCAAATACCCCGTAATAGTTACCGCTTTGAAATTTCATATTGAGATAATCTAGACCGTGGTCCGAATAAGAATCTTTAACGAAAATGTTCGACACAATATTCTCAATAATATTTTGTTATCGCAGAAGGTTGTTGAATGGTGTTGATAAAAATTGTCAGCTGAATATGACATGTCAGTCGAGATAATTTAAGAAATTTATAACCAGTGGTGGGGATTTCTAAATTGCCATATACAAAATAAGGTGTCATAGTAATATTATCGTTTATTTGCATAATAATTATAATAATACAATAATAATAAAAAAAAATGAGATTACAGATGTAACATGAATGTTACTATGCAAAATGGAGCTGAAAACAATATAGTTCAGCCCCTTGAAATATATTGTGACACAAAAAAAAAGTATCAAGTTCGAATTCATTGAAAATGATAAAAATTCCAGTAGTATACTATAAAAGGTTTTGGTGAGAGGGAGAATGAACATTGAAAACTGAAATGATCAAAAAAATAAATAGAAAAAAAAACAAGTTAAGTAACTAGCATCAGGAAGCGAGGAGTTCAAGTTTCAATTTGACTCTGAAAGAGAAAAGTTTGAAAGATTTCATCTTTATGGGAAGCTGGTTGTAGAGACAATATAATATGTTATAGGAAGCATCTACGGAAATAGAAAGTTCTAGGTATGCAGTGGTGGCGAAATAAGTCCTCTAAACCTCAAGTTAATAGAATGAACGTCTTTTCTGTACTGTACCTTGTTGGTTGAGTATGCAGGGCACTTATTGATGATAATTTTATGGAATAATATTAACGAACGAAGTTTTCGCCTATTCTGCATGTGAAGCCAAGAAAATGTATGCTTTTGAATTTGTATGAAACATGATCGAATTTTCTTATACCGTAAATAAAACGAAGGCAAGACTTTTGTATTTTTCCAATACGTTTGATATCGACTGTATCCAAACAAGGACCGTAAATCACTTCACGATAATTGAAATGACTAAGTACAAGAGTTTCACAAAGATTCATTTTCAGATTTTGAGAAAGTACGTAACGTTGAGAGTAAAGCAGTTTTAATGATGAGTGACCCCTACGTAGGCACTACTGACTTATAGGTTTTTTGAAACGTAGTTCAGTATCCAAAACGAGACCAAAATTTTTCACATTATTTGTGAAAGTTACACTATCATCGTTAATGCTGATATCTATGTTTTATTCGATATATTTTTTATCCTCACCAAAGATGATTTCGTAGGATTGATTTGAAAGTTATGGAGTTGTGCTTAATAAGTTCTTTGAGATCGTCATTGATATATTTTTCAGTAGTATGCCAGTCATCAGGATGGAAGAAGGAATATAATTGTATATCGTCCGCATAAAGATGCGAGTTACAATGTGTTAAGCAAGATAGTAGATTGTTTGTGTATACTAAAGAGCAAGGGTCCTAAGATGGAACCTTGTGGCACAACACACCATATATTATCTTTGGAAGACTGGCCTATAGAAGTCTCGACAAACTGGCACCTGTTACTTAGGAAGCTTGAAATAACAGAAATTGCATTATCCGAAAAAACAACAAAATGCAAGATGGCACAAAGAAGCTCATGGCTCCTAGTATTAAATGCCTTTGAGTAATCAAGAAGAATGAGTGCGGTAGCTTTTCCCAAATCAGTTGTTTTCATCATGTAATCCGTTATGTTCAGCAAAGCTGTGACACAGCTGTAGCCTAGTCTGAACCCTGACTGATTATTTGGCAGAAGTACATCTTTTTCTAAATGAAGTCGAATTTCTTTATACATCAACTTCTCTAATAATTTAGACACTGATAGGACGTAAATCATTGAGACTAGTTACCTCATTATTCTTTGGTAGGGGAATCACTCTTGCCACTTTCCAGCAGTCCGGGACAATACCATCCAGTATACAGGAGTTTATAATGTTGGTTAAATATGTTAAAATTATTGGACAGCATTAAATAACCATTTCCAAATTCAGTAAGTCTGAGCCAGTCGCCAAAGATTTGATTTTATTTAATTGTTCTCTCACTGAATAATTCCATGAAAGCAGCTTTATAATTTTGTTTATAATATCGTACGCAGAAAACTGAAGCAAGAAATTATTAATTGCAGAAGGTTGAGAGTGCTGGGTATGGTTTTTTGATTTCTTTTATTTAAAATATTAAGTTCGTTCAGTCTTTTCCAAATGAGCTTGCTGTAGTCTTTGGTACAACATTCCAAATATTTATTTTTTTCGTTTCTTATGACAATGTTAGTTTGATTTCTAATTTGTTCAAAATAAAACAGATGAATATCTTTTTTAGTTCTTTTCAACCTCTCATAGGCATTATCTTTCATTTTAATCATTGTAGTTAAAGTATCTGTTAACCAAGGAGGCTTTTAATCTTCGATTAAGATAGTAAAGGAATTAGCTTTATAGGTCGTTTCTGATTTAGAAATAATTATTGCATCCAACAGACTACTAGAAGAATTACTCTAGTGGGAGTATCAATAATTTGTAGGAGGTTGAATGTATCAATACATAAATTTAAATCTTGTGTGCTAGTTTTATCAACATCTGACAGATCTACATTGATACCTCTACCACAAATTATGTCATCACACGATATTGAGACTTGTGATATCTTCCAATATATTAACGAATTCAGGAAAAATACCTTTTGGTGGCCGATACATTGATCCAATGATATAAATATGCCTATTGATTTTAATTTTGCTCCCAATCTGCTCCAAATCTGCTCCAAATTATCATCACTTTGTGCATCTAAGACTTCAACAGCAATTTTATCACTTACCTATATACCCACACCACCACCACGTGAGCCTCTATCTTTCCTGAGGAACCTTTACCAGCTATATAAAGATTATCACTTGTTATATTCTCGGACAACCAAGTTTCAGAAATTCCAATTATATCGTATATTTCTTTAAGTGGTACATTTTTTAGGTCAACAAAATGATTAGTTAATGATCTCACATTTAAAAAAGCAAAATTTAATATCTTCATTCTCCGTGTGTTCACCAGTAAATTAAATATAAAAAAGTAGATATTTCAAATAAGAAAAAAAAAAAACAGAAAAATATTAAATAAAAAATATACTATTGCGGTATCCGGCAGAATTTTTGTGATATCATCTTCACAACTCAGCTTCAGTCTCCTTCCACCAACATTTGTGTACACAACTCCATCCATGGTCCAAACCTTCTCTCTCCCGAGGTTTTCTTTCACAAGCATCAGAAGTTTGTATCTGCTAGCAATGAGATCTTCAGTAATGAGTATTTTACTATGTTTGAGTTTGCTTTTTCTCATTTAAACCATAACTTTTGATAAATGCATCCGAGTTTTATAAGTGCCCTTAGTTTGGAAGTGCTTGACCCATTTTGCTTCCCAATGCGAAAACATTGGGTCTCATGAATAAAAATGGAGCAAATGCTTTTACTTCAAATCATGAAGCAAAACCTTCGAAGTATATGATTATTAAGTTTGGAGCACTTGCTTTACAACCGAAGAAAAAACAGTTACTACACCAGAAGCAAATACTTCAGTTTATATGAATAAACTCTTTCTTTTGCTAGCAACGTATAGCAAATGCTTGAGTTTTCTGAAGGTACGTGTTTGATAAATATGGCGTTGTTAAATAATCCAAGAGCCGTAAAACAGTATAAAAGACGCGTAGATACATCACCGAATGATTTTAGACACCTTTATCGTTTCAACAAAGAAAACGTGCATTGGTTAGCCAACTATTTCTTCGGTGAAGAGAATGAGACACGAGGTGGTGCATTATCACCGTTCCAGAAACTGAAAGTGTTTTTGCATTATGTCGCTGATCCTGGTTACCAAAACAGCGTGGGAGAAATAATTGGAATTCAGCAAAGTACTGTATCAAAAACAATTGCTGAAATAACGGACAAAATCTGGCAGAGAGCAGATTTGTGGATCAAGTTTCCATCAACCAATGAGGAAATACGCGAAGCACAGCGTCTTTGGCAGCAAGTTAATACGTTTCCAGCCGCAGTTGGAGTTTTGGATTGCACACATGTCTGTACACATGTCTGAGTTGGGAGACGAATATATAAACCGAAAAGGTTTTGCTAGCATCAATGTACAAGCAACGTGCAACGCAAAGGAGAAATTTACAAGTGTAGATGTACAATGGCCCGGTTCTACCCATGACAGTAGAATCTGAAAAAATTCTGCTATTTGTGCTGTGTTGTTTGTGCGTCGCAATACATCACGAGGTTTGCTCCTGGGAGATGAAGGGTATGGAATAGAGCACTGTTTAATGACTCCCTATCGAACCCCAAACACACCACAAGAAACGCTGTACAATAATTTGTTGAAGAAGGAAAGGGTGAGTATTGAACGTTGCTTTGATCTGAAAAAAATCTGCTATTTGTGCTGTGTTGTTTTTTGCGTCGCAATACATCACGAGGTTTGCTCCTGGGAGATGAAGGGTATGGAATAGAGCCCTGTTTGATGACTCCCTATCGAACCCCAAACACACCACAAAAAACGCGGTACAATAATTTGTTGAAGAAGGAAAGGGGGAGTATTGAACGTTGCTTTGATCTGAAAAAATTCTGCTATTTGTGCTGTGTTGTTTTTTGCGTCGCAATACATCACGAGGTTTGCTCCTGGGAGATGAAGGGTATGGAATAGAGCCCTGTTTGATGACTCCCTATCGAACCCCAAACACACCACAAGAAACGCTGTACAATAATTTGTTGAAGAAGGAAAGGGGGAGTATTGAACGTTGCTTTGGACAGCTAAAGCAAAGATTTTCCCTACTGCAATATAAAGTTCGATTGAAGCTTGACACCATCCCTAAAGTGATAGTGTGCTGTGTTATTCTTCACAACATTGCGAAAATATTACACGATCCAGACTTCGAACTGGAAGAGGGGAGCTTGAAATCGACGCAAATAACCGTATTGAGGAAAATGGGGACGACGATATTAATATTAGGAGAACCGGCATGCGAAGGCGAGAGGAAATTGCTCGTCTAATTTTTCCAATTCGTGGGCACCTAAACTCACACAGTTAATGTATAACCAGGTTTCAGCTATTGTGGTCATTGGTCGTTATTCTTTTAATAAAAAATAATTTTCGATTTTTGTTTTTGTACTTTTTGTGCATATGATCAGAAATGTGACACCGTCAAAAGTGTTTTCTCTGTACGCAAAAACTTTTATCAAGAATAACATTTTCTACAAATGAGAATACAAAAGTTACCCATGTAAGGCCAACTTTCTGGCGGACCCTGTCTATTCACAAAGCTAATCATAATCCGGGAAAAGGAATTCAAATTTAACAAAGTAATAAACTTAAATACAAAAAAACATAAATATCCCTTTATAATAATAAATTTCTTTATTTAGCAGGTCGCTAATTAAAATTATACATGTAAAGAATAAGAAAAATCGACAGTTGTAATGCTAATTCTAAAACTATTTCTAAAACTATTTTATGTATAACACAAACACTTGACGAAGACAAGTATAAATAAAAGTTATAAACATTTTTTCTCAAGCGTTAATGGTTAATCCAACTTATCTAATATCACATACTCTCAGATAATATTCCCTGAGACTAGTATTGAAACCAGCATTTGTAGTTGAATTTTTCACATCATTAGGCAGTTCATTGAATGATATCAAACCCTTATGAAATACAGAATTTTGACCAATTTTTTTATGTCTTGGTGGAATGAAAAAGTCACTTTGTTGTCTGGTGTTGTATTGGTGTATTTGGTTATTAAGTATTATTTTACTATTCAAGTAAGATGGGGCATCTCCTGATTTCACCTTGAAAATGAATACCAACACCTGCAATTGTATGTATTCCTTTACTGGCAACCATCTTAAACATTGTTGCATAACTTGTATTGAAGTGTACCTTGAACAGGACAGTATTAACCTCATTGATCTGTTCTGTAATTTCTGAAGTCGAGATAATTCGTTTTGATTCATTAGATATAGGATTGTAGAACAATAATTTAAGTGTGGGAGGATCAATGTATTGTATATCGTTAATTTAGACCACATTGATAGGTGATGTGAACATCTTGATAGATAATTAACACTATTACTCATTTTTGATATTATGTAGTTTGCATGATCTTTGAATAACAACCGTCTGTCTATAATGACGCCCAAATACTTCAATTTTTCAACACAATCAATCATACAACCTCCAATATGCACAGTATATCTATTCTTACTAAACTCAGCCGAAGTTTTGTCATTACCTATAATCATCCATTTGCTTTTTTGTGCATTTATTTTGAGAAAATTTCGACAGGTATATTTATAATTATTTTCTAAAGACTCATTGATTTTGTTGATAGAATCTCTCAGTTCATTTGAAGAGGCGTATATTAGGGTATCGTCAGCAAATAGGTGTATTTCAGCTCCATGTAATATGTTAACCATGTCATTAATATAAATAATGAAGAGCAGTGGTCCCAATATACTTCCTTGTGGAACACCATGATTGTTCATCATCTCACTGGAAATTTTCCGTTCAGCTTAACCTTTTGTTTTCGATTCCTCAGATAGTCAGAAAACCATTTTAATGTTGTGCCCCCAATACCGATTTTCTGCAACTTTGCGATTAGTATATCTCGATCTACAGTTTCGAAGGCCCTTTGTAAATCTAAGAAAACAGCAACAGTACACTTTCGAACATCTAAATCATTCTTCCAGTCATTCAACACCAGTTGAATTGCCGACTCGCAACTGTGTTTCCGCCTAAATCCTGATTGCTTGTCGGTTAAAAGTTGGTTTTGTTCAATGTTCTAATAGTTGACCATACACCCATTTTTCCTTGAGCTTTTCTATTGAAACTAACATGTTGATTGGGCGTAAATCTGTAGCCTTATTCGTATTTCTTTTTTTTTGGTACTGGTATAATGGTTGAAACATTTAAGAGGGAAGGTACCACCCCTTGTTCCAAAGAAAAATTTATTAAATGCAATAGCGGCTCCTCTATACTATCATAAATATTTTTGAGAAGCTGGATATGTAGTTCATCTGGACTAGTTTCATTAGGGAGAGCAAATAAGTTATTCCTAAGAGAATTCTTATAAGTAACTTGAAATCTAAAAGTAATGAATTGAATTGATAATGATGATCCGTCCTACTAATAGTTTCATTGGATTCATCTATATTATCGACTATGTCCTGAATACTTTCAATATAATATTTATTTAGTCTATCTGGCAGTGTGCCAATTTCAGTGCTGATACCGTTATCAAACTCGATACTATTAATGGGGATTTTATTTTTATTTTTAGGCATCAGCATCTTCATCGTCTCCCACATTTCTGAAGTGTTATTTTTACAGCCATCAATTTTTTTTTTCAAAATATATAGTTTTTTCTTGTCTAATTGTTTTGACAACCATGTTCCTATTTTTTTTATAATTAGCAAATTTTTCTTCAGTCAATTCAGCTCTATACTCCTTATAGCTATCATCTCAGCTTTACTGCATTTTCGATATTTTCATTCCACCAAGGCTTGAATCGTGGAAATATTTTAATCTTCTTTTTTGGGGCCACTTCGTTTAAAACATTAAGTACATTCATAAAACTTCAAATATTTCGTATCAATGTCCTTTATATGATAACTCCAATGATTTATTAACGATAACTTTTCACTTATAAGTTGGTAGTTAATATTTTTACCTCTACTCTCAAGTATTAAAGGGAGAAACTTATGCCTTTTAAGAATATCAACCTCCAAAGTTATGATGAAATGGTCACCTATTCTGGGAAATGTTTCAATTTTGAATTTTAAATCAGTCAAATTTGTGAAAACCAAATCTATTAAAGTACCAGACGCTGGTCTAGTTATGTCATATATATATATAGTTATGAAATACGTTAGATTCGTTTATAACTGTGCATACACTTTGTCATTTTCTGTAACTAATAACTGTTCTTGTTCTAACTCTCTGATTAATATTCTAACAAAACAAATTCAGGCGTTGATAAGTTTTGTGTTTCCTTTGTTTCCGGAAGACGAGTTTTTTTAATTTTCTTCGATACTGTGTTTTTTGCAGATTGTGGAACCTGAACAGGTGTCTCAGACTCCGAGCAGATATTCGCCGAAACAGTAGTATCTGTCGGTGCTATAATCTAATAAACATTTGAATCTTACCCGGCATTTTGCACAAGGTAGGGTTTCTGACACCATCCATTAAGTTCCAAAATTCCTGTTTTTATGACTTCAACTTCATTTGTTTATTGCTGGTTCTATTTCTATCTGCTTTCTGTTTGATTTTTGTTTTCATGTTATTGATTTTTTGGATATTTGTTTTATACTAATCGCTTTTCCTGTCAACTCCTGCCATTCCGCTTGTAACTTCATTAGCGCATTCTCTTTCTCTTTTTTTTTATTCTGGGTACTTGTGATTTTTCTAGTACCACTTCATAATTTTGCAGTACCTCTACAAATTTCACTTGATCGTTCTCTTCACAGGTCATGCTGTCTTCGTCGGAGCTCATAGTGTTGCTTCCTTTTTCGCACTGACTTCGATTCTTAAGTACAATGCATGCCTTATGCTTTTAATATTCCCCCAAACGCCCGAGTTACTACTGTCGAGACTTGTTCCAAAAAATGTAGCAAAAGGTCTAAATAACGAAGCATTTACTACGGAGCAAAAGCAAATTATTATACATTAGAAACGAAGCAAATGTTTTTCCTTCTACGTTTTGCTTCGAAGGATTTGCTTTTACTTTTACTTTGTACTGCGAGCAAATGCTCCATTTTTATTCATGAGACCCGTTATTTTACAATAATATCACTAACCCCCATCTGAGTTTCGAAAAATTGTAATACTGTCGACTTCAACTTGCTATCATTAGCTCCTGGAATTCCATGGACACGTATATGATGCAGTTTACCTTTTTCACTATGTTTTCGATTTATTTCATCTTCCAAACATGAAATCTTTCCTTATTGGGTTTTAACACTTTCTTCAATTTTTGCGATACCATATCGGCTACCTTGTTTTCGACAGGGTCCGAAAAAGAATCATTTGCCAAAATTTCATTCAGCATTTTTTGCGACACCCATTATTAATGAATGCACTAAGTTTTCTATTGGTGATACGTAATATTTGTTCAAACTTACTTTGTGGTTGCACAGTTGATATTTTTTGATTCAACTGGTAAAATTTTCGAGAAATATTGATAACTTTTAGCCACTTTTACAGCTGTAGAACCGGACCACCACAATTTACGTGCTACTCGATACGAGAGACCATGACAATAGTGTCGCTTGTTGTAATGACTGCGATTATTGTAGGTGACAATTTCCTTGTTTGATATATCAGGAAGTGGCCCGGCGCGCTACAGCAAATAATAATAATAGGCGGCCTCCACCCGTACAGGCTATGCCTTTGGGTACACTCTACGAGTGTTTATGGGGGAGCATCATAATTATTAGGAACACGACTCAAATCTTCAACATTGCATGAAGTACTACTAGGACTATAAATATTATTTTGAAAAATTTCTTGTATCCATTTCTGATACAATGTGATAATGTAAACAATTGCAATTAATTGATCAACTTTTTCCAGGTTTTACTGCAGGATGGCTACTTTGTACACTTTTTTGCACCAGAGGATCTAGAACCTCTTCCGAAACAAGTTGTTTTTGTTTTGGATACAAGCGGAAGTATGGATGGTCGCAAAATCAACCAGCTGAAAGATGCTATGAAAAGTATTCTGAATGAGATTCGTGAAGGAGATGTCATCAATATTGTAGAATTCAATAGTGATGTATTCGTTTGGGATATTGAAACTGAAAAAAGTACGAGAGTTGAATTCAATAATTATCAAGAACCCTACGAAGACTTGCTGCTGGTGAGTATTGAAAATTCCCATCCTTATAGAACATGAACTGGGTGGTAAAATCATATTTTCCTTCAATTATTGATACGTCCCTCTTGAAAATGTGCATCATTATCATTCCCGGAATATTTTTACATATCCATACTCGAGGCTCAGTAGACTTCTGTTGAGACTTGGTCTCATTTTTTCTGAGTTCCTTGTCAGGTAAGTTTTGTTCTGGTACTACTATTATTATTCTCATTGACTACTGGGGTCTTGTTTCTCTTGGTCTTATTACCGCCTGATTCCCTGTTCTTTTATCCTCGTTTTCAGTTATTTTCCACATCTGTAGTGAAATATTCCAATCGTGAATCATATTGTGGTAAAATCGTACAGACGGGATAATCATGTGAAATTTTCCGAAATACAATGGAATGGTCAATATTCGTCTTGCGCCGCGTTGTGTACATCCCCAATGGGAACACGTACGTTTTTCAAACGTGTTATAAACGTGGCATTGGCTAAATAAACGTTTCTGGTTGAAAGTTTCAACGACAAAAGTTTAGTGTAATCTTCAACGTTGAAAGAATACGTTATAAAGATGTGTTTTCAATGTTGCTTCCTCAACAACTCGTTAAATATACGTTAAACAATCGTTGTGTTAATTTAAAAAGAATTGTTAATCAAACTCGCTTTATGCGATTCATTTATCAATGTTTACGATATGTTCCTTAACCTTTCATTTGGTGAAAACAATGTTGTTTTATTGAGTATCTTCGACGTTCAAAAAACCTGATTGAAAACGGCAATAAAGCGATAATTAGTAAGCATTTGGTTTAATATAACGTTGTTACAGGCGACATTTTTTCGTTGAAAAAACGTTCGGTTTTCGGCCATTTCACAACGTTATTTCAACGTCCTTGTGCCCATTGGGTCCTCTGGCCATTTTTAAAGGTGGATTGTTTTGAGAACATCTTGTCGTTTTCATTTGTGTTTGTGAGTTTCCTGTGTTTCGATAAACGATAAACTCAGTGTACAACTATTTTTTCAAAGTTCGTGAAACTTGGCCATGTTCAATGCAATATGAGCATGAACGAATGTAGTAATATTTGAAATGATGATATCGTGCAGGAGTTCATAGTAAGTAGCCTTTTCATTCTCGGTAAAGAAGTATGGTCTGTATTTTTGTCCTAATTGATTCCGAACTCAATGAAATGCGTGATTCCAAGAATATTAAGCAAATAATTCCTGGGGTTCGTTCATTATATCAGTTACATTGCTCTCTCAACACTTTTAGATTCACTTTGACATCAAAGGAACTAAGAGGCCACGAATGTTCCATTTTGTTAACAAGGTAATAATGGATTTGCCACAAACTTCCTTTAACTGCTCTCACCAAAATCCCACCTTCACTCCATTGGAGGTTGTTAGAGCCAATTTGGGTTACAGTAATTTCGTCTTCAGGTTTCGTCTCCACATAACTTTGAAATAAATATTTTCTTGATGAAATCAACGATTAGTTTTCGTTTTAATTCCGAACAGAGATACCGTAGTGTATAGTTCAAGTAAACGATATAGTGCAACCTACCTTCAAACAGTTCCCCTTTAAATATATAGTACGGAAGATAATGAATTTCGTATTTCATCATGCGTTTGTCCAAAAATAAAAAAAAAAGATATTTTTTTTATTTAACCTAGAAACATTTCAAAAGCTAATAACTAATAAACCATAAATAACGGAACACTAAATATTAATCTAATTCAAAATTACAATAAATGTTCGAAATGTCCACTTCCTGCCCGTATACACGCATGCACTCTTCTTCTCATTGATTTTCGCACTCTTTGGAAAATTCTTGGAGTATCTTGAATCGATCTGCATGCGTTAATTATTCGATTTCTTAATTCTTCTCTATTTTGGATAGTTGTCTGGTAAATTAAGGATTTTAGATGTCCCCACAGGAAAAAATCTAAACTATTAAGGTCTGGTGACCTAAGGGGGCATGATTGAGGCCCTCCCCGACCTATCCAACGGTTGCCCGAAGTTTGGTTTAAGAATTCTCGCACTTGTATGCTAAAATGTGCCGGGGCACCGTCATGCATAAATCACATTTTATGTCGTAGTCTAAGCGGCACATATTCCAGTAATTATTCAGCAATTATTTCCGAATGTATAAGAATCACGATAACAATGGCTTAAAATAAATAAAACAAATGAATTACATTTTTCAATTTTCATGGAGAATGTTCCCCTTTTCATCAATGGCTTATTTGTCCATGAAGTACCCCTCCTCCTTGTTAACTTTTGAACTGATTGAAATTTTTCTTTGGAATTTTCGCAGGTTTTTATAAGCTACTTTTTGTCATAAAATTTGTTTTATGGCGTGGTGGGTCGGGTGATACCTCATTCGAAACGGCTTTTTAATATCTATATGACAGAAAAATTTCAAACAGAAATACTCATCCAAAACAAAATGGCGGTACATAATATTAAAACTCTTATTGAGTAACCACACCCCTGTTATACAGGGTGATTCAAAATTCGATGTAAATATTTCAAGGGCATATTGTTGGGATCAAAATAAGACTTTTTCTTCAAATCAACATGTGTCCTAAAATGCACCCCCTCCGAGCTACGCCTCTGTAAGTTAGGAAAAAAACAAGATTATCTAAAACTGTGACTATAATAACGAATCGAATCTTCTGAAAATTGGCATACCCCTATTTTTTTTTTGCTTCAAAAATTATGTAAACCCAGTTTTGGGGGAGTTGGAGGGGGGTCCACACTTTTATTGGCCCAATTTTTATGTTCAAAAAGAGAAACTCCGAATTCGAATAGCATAATCTTATTGGCCATAAAAAAAAATAAGAATTCGGTGTCTTGCATATTTGTCATACAACTAATCGTTTGCGAGAAAATCGTAATCAACGAAAGGGGGGTATTTTCACAAACATTGGTCAACGCATCATTGATGCATTCCAAAACATAAGAACCACTCCTAGGATTTTAGAACGTGTTCGACGTTCTATGCAAAGAAGAATGGAAAGTTGTATAGCGGCAAGGGAAGGACATTTTCAACATTTGTTATGAAATTATTAATTATTTAATTACCTAATAAATGTTTTATTAGTTTGATATTGTGTGACACCGAATTCTTAGTTTTTCTCTTTCTCTTTCTCTTTCTCTTTCTCTTTCTCTTTCTCTTTCTCTTTCTCTTTCTCTTTCTCTTTCTCTTTCTCTTTCTCTTTCTCTTTCTCTTTCTCTTTCTCTTTCTCTTTCTCTTTCTCTTTCTCTTTCTCTTTCTCTTTCTCTTTCTCTTTCTCTTTCTCTTTCTCTTTCTCTTTCTCTTTCTCTTTCTCTTTCTCTTTCTCTTTCTCTTTCTCTTTCTCTTTCTCTTTCTCTTTCTCTTTTTCTCTTTTTGAACATAAAAATTGGGCCAATAAAAGTGTGGATCCCCCTCCAACTCCCCCAAAACTGGGTTTACATAATTTTTGAAGCAAAAAAAGAATAGAGTGCCTAAAAAAATAGGGGTATGCCAATTTTCAGAAGATTCGATTCGTTATTATAGTCACAGTTTAAGATAATCTTGTTTTTTTTCTTACAGAGGCTGTAGCTCGGAGGGGGTGCATTTTAGGACACATGTTGATTTGAAGAAAAAGTTTTATTTTGATCCCAAAAATACGCCCTTGAAATATTTACATCGAATTTTGAATCACCCTGTATATTGAAGGACGATTCCAATAATTTATTATTCGACCCCCAACGCGATTTCAAAAAAACTTTCAAAATGGAGTCGGGTTGGCATTTTTTTATTGTCAGCAGGTTTTTTGTAAACTATCATTCAACCAAATGGAATGTCAAAGAGAAATTCCAATCCGTTCAAAAGTTAACAGGGGTGGGGTTACTCAATGAGAGTTCCAATATTATGTACCACCATTTTTTTGGATTGATATTTTTGTTCGAAATTTTACTGTCATTTAGAGAATTAAATGACGTTCTGAATGAGGTATCACTGGATCCACCATGCGTTCAAAAAAATCTTTCAAAATGGGACCAGACGCTATCGGAAAAGGTTCGAAACAAAAATAAACAAAATATTCCAATCAAACTAAAAGATTTATCCACATATGACAGATATTGTTGAAGATAGTGATTAACTGAATACAATAAGTTTCAAATATTTTCTTTTCATTTTCATTATTATTGTTATTGTTTATATACAGAGTGATCCATTTGAAAGCGGGCCACCTCTCTAAAACTGTTATTTATTATCCGATTCAGAAGTTTTTTTTTCATTAGATATTCAATAGATATTTATCTTAGATACACTAACATGTGAATCTCATAAAATTTCTCCTTGAACATACTGTAGAATTTGTCCGCCTATCTCTTTATTTTTCCTTTTCCTTGATAAATGTTTTCCGTAAACTTTCCTAGGTCTATTAAACAATGTAATAATCATGAAGACGGAGGTATGGTGAATTGGTTCACGATCTTTGTCTTCTGTTGAATTATTCAGCAGCTTCCCTCATTGATCGAGTATTATCAACAACTAAACGCACAATCTCAATTCTCTCAAATAAGTCGAGATTCTCCATTTTGAAAACTCACAATATCCGTTTATTATCCACTTTCGCAAATACTTGTGAAATGAAAACTTGAGAAACAATCGTTGATTCGCTTTTTAATATACTAAAGGATATGGACGACACTTTCTCATCTTCTGATTTTTGGTTGTACAGAGGACATCTCACTGTACAGGTTACACTTCAAGAAATAGAAACTACCCAAAACACCAAAACTACGTCACTTTCACTCGACGCGCGCTTTGCTAACAAAGTTAGCATTCTCAAGAGCTATACAGGGTGTTTCTTAAGTACGTGTAGAAAATTCAGGAGCATGTTGCTGACGTCAAAATAAGAAAAAAAGTTCGAATAAATATATGTAAGTTATTCGTTTCTGAGATACAGAGTGTAAAAGTTGAATTCTTATTTTTGTTTTTTTTTAAATAAATTTCAAAATAATTGTGATATTCGAATAAAGTTTGGTATCTAGGGGTATTTTACAATGACAATATCAAATTTGATGTTAGCTTGTCTCTTTCGTGGGGGAGGCGCCGTTTTATAGTAGAAAAATATATTTCTAGAACACTTTTGTGTAAAAAATATATTTCTGGTAGAGGTCGCTGCAAGCAATTGTTTTCGAGTTATTGGGATTTGAAATAATCAATGCTTGTAATTTGCAATGACAAGAAGTTTGAATTAAAAATTGATTTAATAAGTAAGGGAAATTATTTTTCTTTAATTTCATTTTAAAATAGGAATCGAGTTTTATTACAATTTAAAACTAATAATAACCCAAGTAGCATTTTGGCGACGACAACCACATAATACACCAAAATTAACGTTGTAGTTGGTGTAGAAATTAGTCATTTATGAAACGACGCTCTCTAAACCACCGGTCAACGTTGTTTTAACGTTGAACATGACATCAGTCAAGCTACGACGTTGTCATAACGTTTACTCAACCGACTACAAGTAGTAAATATTCTGGGAATGGTAATAACGTTCTAAAAACGTTTAAGTGACAACTTAAGTTATTTTAAACGTTTTCCCGACAGTATAGCGACCTTGTGAGATTCAACTAAGCAGTGGGTAATTTTTCAGTTGAGTGGAAAACGTTCTCACAACCCACCTTCGTTCAAATATTTACTACAGAGGACGTGTAGGCCAAATTAAGATAATAATTATTTACCCAATTTATTATATATTTTTTAATTCAGTGACAAGAACCATTTTTTGCTAAATTGTTTGACAGAAAATGTATTTATAGTTAAGGAAAAAGGACTAGAATGATCCTAACCTAACTTTCGAATCGAAAATGAAAAGTGCTTACAAATTCACTATCTTCTCTTACAGATAAAAAAAAGTTGTGAAGAATCTTCACGGGCAAAAGCTAACATGAAGACAGACAGTTTGGAAATCTTAAGTTTAATTTCTTTAGGAACAAGTGCCAACCTGAATAGAGAAATATTGAGAAAAGCAACTACTTTTTCAGAGGAACAACTGTATTATAGCCAGGAGAAACAACTTGATTATGACCATATACAACAGTTTAATAATTTGGAAGAACTGAGGGAAAAACGCGAAAGAGACGGGTTACAAAATGTGGAGCGGAATGTATTCGTTAGTTGGAATTGGTTCAGTTTTTGGTCCGATAAGCAACTCCGATAAGCAATAAAGTTGGTTGTATGGCAGACTAACGTTAAAAATTAGTATATTTTTAGTTACCTGACAACCAAGGTCGCGTTGACGACTTGTATACTCCTACGCAATATTGGAAGTGTAATTCTATTTGGAACCAAGGTCGCTCATTAAAACTTGGGATGTAAAACAAACATTTACAAAGGATTTTAAAGCCTCATTTTAGTTTTCTAGAAATAATTTATAGGTATTCCGTATTTAGTTCACGCTTGAATCGATATCAACATTGAAAATTGTTTATGAAAATATATATTTCCTATTCTTGACATTTGAAAACTTCGCAACAGATTGAAAGCCCACGTGTTTTTTAGCATGAAACAATGGTATCTTTGACAGTAAAATGTAATGCGTTGGCAATTTCTGTTTCGTAATCGTTATTTTTCGGTAATATTGTGCATGGAATATTTCGATATTAACTTGCGGTAGTAGTTGCAAGAAAGTTTTTTTTAATGTCCATTTTGGCCATCAGTAATTTTTTGGTTGATAAATCAACTATTTTCTGAACACCGTAGAAAATAAACTGTCATTGCTGCTTGAGAGGGCGCTGGTGTGTAGTTGTTCTTAAGTAAATTCAGCAACGTTTAGGAAACGACCAACTGCTACCTACAGTTGCAGCAGAAACGTTGTAAAAACCCAAAAGTGATTGAACAAATTGGTGTAAAACAGGGTTGTGACAACGTTGTGTTGACGTCGGCAACGCAACTCATGTTTGGTGGCACAACTTTTTCGAACACGTTGCCGCAACGTTGAATTGCTACTTGGGATTACAGTAATTAAGACCAAATCAATACTAAAACATTTAGTTGAGGAGATTGATTAAAGTAATTGTTCAAAGTGGCCACCTTGCATCATTATACATGCGTCTGCTCGTCGTCTCATAAACCCACGTACACCTTCCATTATACCAGGTGTATTTCGTATAGCGTCACATCCAGCAATGATCCGTTGACGAAGTTGATTTTCGATTTTTATTGGCACCGTATAAACTAAGGCCTTCAAGTGACACCAAAAATAAATCGATTGGATTTAAAAATCTAATTTTTCGTTAGAAAACGTGATACAGGTGCATACAAAAAGTGATGACATTTCAAATGACTGAGGTTGTCATTGAAAAATACTGCCAGATACCAAACTCTACTCGAATATCACAATTATTTTCAAATTTATTCACACAAAACAAAATTACGAATTCAACTTTGACACTCTGTATCTCAGAAACGAATAACTTGCGGACATATGTTTATAGGAACTTTTCTTCTTATTTTGACGTCAGCAACATGCTCCTGAATTTTCTACACGTACTTAAGAAACACCCTGTATATATAGCTATTTATATAGCATTTAACAAGTTAGCAAAACGCGCGTCGAGTGAAAGTGACGTATTTTGCTGTTTTGGGTAGCTTATATTTCTTGAATTGTATTCACGCCAAAGGTTCCAAACATCCTTTTTTTGGCAGGTTTCGCTAATGAAACTTCAAATTTTAATATTATATGTGTTTCCTATTTTAATTTCGACTTCAAGTTTCCTGTAAAATGTATAGGCTTTCATACAGAGTCAGTCAAAAAATCATGAATTTCGAAATTTGTCATTGTATAACTAACACTCTGTTTGAGACATTGCGCTGAAATTTAGTGTATGGGTATCCAAGATTTTCCCGAATGGAATAGGCTACCCACCTTTAAAAAAAAAAATGCATAATGGTCGTTCTCGAAATTCCGAACAATTTAGCAGATCATAGTTGGCCTTGGAAAAAATAATAATTCATATTTGTCTACATCTATGAATAGATTTCATCGAGTACGGTAGCTTAAAATTTTCTGTTTTGATAATAGTTCAATCGGTTTCAAAATAACAGGGTGTTGCGGTATCAAATCGCACACACTTCTTGTGAAGATACTGGAGTTTTATCTCTACACCAAACCGCTATTTTTAACGCCTCGACACGTGTTTCATTCACCAAGTGATCATCTTCAAGAGGAAGATTAACAATTCAGTAAGATGATCACTCGGTGATTGAAACACGTATCGATGTGTTACAATTAGCGTGTTTGACGTTGGGATGAAGCTCTGGTATATTTATTACTACACCATAGGTTCCTAACAGTGCAGTGCAAGTAGGTATAATAATAATAATAATAATAATGTTTATTTACCAAAATTTCATGAATGTGATGAATATGACAGAATATAAATATAAACAAACATGAATACCATAGAAACTCGGGGTTGTACATGGGAATCCGGTAAGTATACATTTATCGTAGCTATAAGATGTAGTTTCGGATAGAGTTGGTAATTACATAAATTCCTTATATTCATATAACTATAACCCAATCAATTCATTGGCTAACCTAATATCTACCCTAATTATACTGCACATTTCTCATTTACAATTCAGAAAAACGTGTACATCATGTTTCTGTAAACTGAATATATATTGTTTTATTATTTTTTTGATGAGACTAATAGAGTTTACCATGATTGTTTCTATTTTGAGGTCTTCTGGTGCATGGTTGTACGCTCTTTGGCATAGGTAATGGTGATTTCTCTGGCCAAGTTTCTTTTTTGTTGCAGATGTTTTCGTAAACAGTTTTGTTTTTTGTCTAGTTTGGTGAGTGTGGTATACAGTATCAGAAAGTTTTCATCTTGGGTATGGTAGTTCCATGAGATCCTAAAGAATAGCTTGCTATATGTTGAGAGAGCATAACAATTTCTCCTCTACTCGCTCTAGGAAGGTCTATCGACGTGAGCTGCGTGCGGTATGTGGCATTTCCACGTGGTCCGTTAATGCGTCGGGTGGGGTAACAGGAGAGGTGCACAGTAGTGCGTCTCTCTTGTTTATGTGTATCATATCATTGCGTTCCTTGTTGCTCGCGTAGATTTCTGTCTTATACCCCAGATGAAAAGTTTCCGATATTGTACATATATTGCTGTGATATTCGATTTTATGGTTTAAAATGTTTTTTTTCCTTTCCATAAACCAAAATTGAGTAGTAATATGCATGCTAGTTCACTATAATAACTGTCCTAGTTTAAAGAATTTCGCAGTTATGATTATATCGCTTGCAAAGTTTATTTCGCGTATTCTTTCAATCACTTCAATGTTCATCTTGACAGCGATTATCTTTTACAGAAAAATAATTATGATATCATAGAAAACAAATTGAAGTGAAAATCACAAATTATGAAAAAAATTAGAATTAAGTCGAAATTTATCAAATGTACTATAGTAAGTATATGGAAAAATTCTAAAGTTTTACATAAAGGAAGTATGGCAGGAAAGCAGGTTTTTTAATGGAAATGAAAAAAATTCGCATAAGCAATATCAAGAAAACTTACAAGATATCTGAATTCGAAATCAGTAGCTTCAATAATGAAAAATTTTCGTATGGAGACACAAATTAATTCAATGACAGACTTTTTCCTGACAGTTATGCTTTCTGGTACATTTTCGATGACCGACCCGGTATAATAATATACAGAGTTATGATTTTAAACACATATAAACTGAAGGAGTCAGTTTTTGTTTTATTCTCAGAGTTATTTTGACAACACGTATATTAGAGAAACAAGATGTCCTGCAATACCAGGACCACACTTATTGCCATAATCCTATACAATAGGAATGATTGGGTCAAAAATCCATCAGAAAACAACTACTTTCCTGTCTAATACCACGACGAACGTTGAATTACATCTAATGAATTTCCGTACAGAGTCCTACAAGGATGTCTCCGCAATTGCTAGTTGCATGGAAATGATCATTGAAACATTTGGACCACCTATAGATCGATTTCTGGGTTCTTGCCCTCATCAGTGCAGGGTAGGTATCTGCAGACAATAAATAATGTCTGCAACAAACGATTCAACAAAATCTCCATATAAAGGCAGATGCTGAGACACCGCCCGCAGCCTAGCGTTCACTAAACCACGGGCGCCATCTGAACTCCAGCCCCTCAACCGAAGCAATACCCAGAACTTGCGTGATTAATCTAACCACTAATACAAATTAAAGAAATCTGCATTGTATTGTTCACAATAAGCTTGTCAAAACAATGAACAATGCAATGCAGATTTCTTTAACAGGTATATTATTTCTTTCTAATAACTCAATATCAGTTTACAGAAAGTGCCGATAAAAAATAAATAATAGTTATTTATAATACTAGTGTGTTATGTTGAACATAAGTCACGAGAAAAAATTTACACTACGAGGCCGTCAGGCCGAGTGGTATACATTCTCAAGTGACTTAGGAAACATAACACAGGAGTGGCATACAATGTTTTTCCCGCTGCCGACACTGTAAATAGTCAACAGAACAGGTTAATGGCCTATATCATTCGTTTACGTTCATCTTGACAACGGAATGTAAATAGTGTCATTTACATGCCTAGGGTAATAATGACTTTGACTTTGACAAGTAATAACTTCAGCTTCATTTATATCGATTTTTAGGTTATGAATATTATTATTGTCTGTTTATTCGGTAACTTAGTTACGCGCACAGGCAACTTAAAATGAAATAGCGTAATGAATAATCATGGAGGAAGGATAAGAAAACAAACTTCACTCCAGGCAAATTTTGAGAAATGTCAACAAGCAGCGGAAAAAGCTCAATAAGTAACACGGAATGTATCAAATGTTAACATCCTCGGCAAGCGACAAGCCTCGGCTCGTACTCGCTTACCTCGAATATTAACACGTCTTTACATTCCTTGATACGTAAATAACTATTATTTGTATTTTTCGTAATGAATCAGACAGGAATGAAACGAATAGGGGGAACTGAAGTAACAAGTCCGGTAATATTTTGTCATTGGTCTTGAAATTCACTATTTATTTTCAATTTGATATATTGAATTTACTATGATACCCAATGCAAAATAGTTATTTATGCAACAAGTGCAAAAAGTAAGTGTTTATTGCACTCAACGTGTTGTCCAACTCGGCCTACAATTTTTGCACGAGTTGCATACAACATTTTTTCTACGTTCATGCAAAAAGCAAAAAATTAATTATTAAGGTATACGGCACTAGGTGCTGGAAAATGAAAAGCGCAACTCAAATAATTGATTATTACTATCGATTTGCATTGAAACAGATCACTATCATCTATTTTTCATTAGTTCATTTTAAAACTTTCAATTCTGTAATTGTCAGAAATAATTTTTGACTGACGTTTTTATAAACAAAGTTGCATTATAAAAATCACTGAATATCTACTCAATGTGTAGTAGGTTTGAACGTTTATGTTTGTCATAGTGACAGCACGTTGAAGTAGAATGACAGATGAGTGCAATAAAAACTTTATTGCACTAGTACAATAATGAACTTCTTTTTTCACTAAATACAGTTCAATAAAATTTTGCTTTTTGCATGAATGTAGAAAATAATTATTCAAAATGAGAAAGTTTTTATTATTGAACGAATCCCATAATGATTGAAACACTTCGATTTTTAGTTGAATACATTACCAGCTGCGTCAACTGCAAATAATGAAACCCTGAAGAAAGCTAAACAAGTTATCGAGAATATGGAATCAACCGGCGCTACCAACATAATTGGGGGATTAGAAACCGGACTACATTTGATAAAACTGAATAGGAAAGCAAATGATGAAAAAGTAGAGCACCAACCGATGATAATTTTTTTGACCGATGGACAACCAAATGTCGGAGTTAGCTCAACAGAAGAAATTACAGAAATTGTAAGTAAACTACTGAACCAAAACTTATATTTATATTGATATTATTGATTTGGTTCATAGGTTACTCGTTTGAACTTGCAAAATGATAATGTTCCAATATTCTCTCTATCTTTTGGAAATGGTGCTGACAAAGCATTCCTTAGGAAATTATCTTCAAAGAATTCGGGCTTCTCAAGACACATATATGAGGCATCAGATGCATCATTACAGTTACAAGAATTCTACAGGATTATCTCTTCTCCATTGTTGTCAAATGTTGTATTCAAATATGACGCAGAAGTCGAAGCAATAACTGAAACACATTTTCCAATTTTCTTCAGAGGGTCTGAATTTGTGATAACTGGGCGATACGCTGGTATGTAATAATCGTCATTTTTTGGCACAATGAAAAACCAATGAACCGTTTCAGGATCTCACCTCCCAATAGAAGTGAATGCTCTTGGACCGAAAGGACCTATCATTTTAACCCCAAAAACGACCAGTCCAGTAACTTCACTGGAGAGACTTTGGGCATACTTGACGTTGAAGCAAAAACTGGCTGAAAGGGAATCAGCTGATAATAAAACTGTGCTCACCCAACAAGCCCTTGATCTGGCTCTAAAGTATTCATTCGTTACTGAAGTGAGTTCTCTGGTTGTTGTTAAGCCCAATGAGACAAGTGCTGTTGATACTGAAGACGCATCAAGTAAGTATTACTTCAAATAATAGTAGCAATAGTATTAGTGATTTTTTCAGTTTGAATTTAAATATTATTACGTCCTCCTGTTTGTATGTTAATTTACAAGAAGACAAAAAAATAGTTTTGTTGGGTTGAGTACGGCAAGTAATGTGCTTGCTCTCGAACAACTTACAGGGTCGTGCAGTTCGATAATAATTGTACACACAAAAAAATAGTGGCCAAGGGACGCCAAGTAGTTTTGCGTTGCTCCGGCTGACTTTATCTGAAGAGAGTAACCGCTAAACAACAACAGACTCGTTTTACGAAACTTTTAATCACTAGTTATTTCTAACGATTGGCAGAAGGACTTTTTAAAAAACTTAAATTCGAATTAACAAGACAAATAACAGAAATTGAATGATGCGAAATTACATTTGAGGTAAATAAATAACATCGGTTCAAAGTGACGTTTCGCTGCGTCGGCTGACTGGCTCGGGTAATGAAATGAGAACATGCATCCGTAATGTTATACTATCGTGTGATATCTTGATATAACTCCTCCCTCCTTAAATTTCGGCTTCGGGCTGGAACAGGGCTGAAGGCGAACTTCTGTTTCCTTTTAATTCAAGTTTTATTTCAATTTTGGAATTGGGTCTGTTTTTTGTGCAATATATTTTTCGAATGTTGAAATATACTACAAGTACAGCGATGCATATAATCAATAGTCGATATGTTTTTGGAGCTGGTGGATATCTTCTAATGGGATGTTCTCTATTTGTAATGGTTTTCTTTGGAGTGTTTTCATTTCCAAAACTTTGTTGCAGATTTTTGGCAAGATGAGTGGCCTTCCTGGGTTCGTTTTTTTGTTGTTCTCGAATTTGTAATGTTTGTATTCGAGACTGCAGTTTATTGGTATTCGTAAGAGGCTGTTGCCTTTGACGGTGAAGTATTGTTCCTCGGGGCAACTGGACTTCATTTTGGTTTCTTCTGAAGTGATTGTTATGAGGTATTCTTCATTGATTTTGTTGAATACTTGTGTGGGTGGTTTTATCGGCACTTGCGGGCATCTAACGTCTTTGTCTTGGATAAGGCTTCCACGCAATCTTCTTCTGGGTGGAATATCAATTGTTCTTGACTACAAATGTATACATCTAGCACTTGTATACAGGGTTGATCCACATATTGGTATGTTTCTTCTTCGAGATCCAAATAAGGTTTTTTGGGAATGATTATGGTATTTTTTTCTGTTGGTATTGAGAATAGATGGAAATATTGAAAAGTTTTGGGATAAATTATAGGAAATTCTATGGCAAAAATAATTTTATTCCGAAAAATAACAATTTGTTTGAATTATCGAGTACCATGAGTGTATGTCTAATTGTAAGATTTCTTTGGAATTGTAGTGGTTGTGCAGTTCGATGAGAATATCTTTCAAATTTTGGCTACTCAAAATATCAGGGTGAACTGTGTGTAATTGCGAATGTTATAGCATTTTCCAAGTTGTCTACAAATGTTATAATAACATTTGCGTTAAAAAATATTTGATCTAACATACTCGAATACACAGTGTACTTATAAAATTGATCGGTTAAATTAATAAGATCTGATTTATAGTATTCGATATATTTGGACATTTCCTTTTGATTTTTGACATTTGATTCGACGTGTTTTGAAAATTTATCGACTATTTGTTTGGAAATTGAAATTTGAGAATTTACTTCTTTTATAATTGCTTTGTTATATCGTTCGCCGTCTGATGAATCTAAGGTACCAAAAAGCCATTTCTGGGCTGTTCCTCCAATATTTAGTAAACCTCGTTTTTGTCTGATTTTCGGGTTCCTCGTCCGCTGAACGACATTTATTCAATGCAAAAGTACGTGCAACGATTTTTATTGACTTAATTTAGATAATAACTAAACAAAACATACAGGTAAATATGACGACAAAATGTTCTCTCTCAGTTTATACTATATTATGATAAGAAGTAACACTATGACTCAACAGTAAGACCTATTGCTTTTGTAACCAATAAAAAAAAGGGCAATAAAACTCATCAGGTTCATTCTATGAAGAAATCTCAAATCCTCTGCGAGATACTTAGCCTTCGTTCCTTCGTAGATTGTAAGTCGTCGTCCAGAGCGAAATATCCTGAACAGCTTGTCAGTTTTTTTTTCTTTAGTCCCAAGGTCTACCCAGATAAAGGAATCCTGAATTCTTTCGATTTCAATATAATGCTCTGGTCAAAATAACCTTTTTCTACGTTCATGCAAAAAACAAAACTTTATTGAACTATATTTGGTGGAAAAACTGTCTCTTCATTGCACTGAGTGCAATAAAGACTTTATTGCACTCATCTGTCATTCTACTATAGCGTTCTGTCATCATGACAGACATAAACTTTCAGATCCACGCCAAATTTAGCCCATTTTCTGTGAGATTGTATTATCTTCTAAATAGTTGCATGTTTCATCATATTCATTATATAATGGACTATGAAATTACTAGAAAATGCAATTTTTTAAAAATAAATTTATTTCCTTCGAATATCAACTGAATTACACAACATGTTTTTGAATTACTTTTAGCAGATAGATTTAAAAACGATGTCTTTCTTACAGTTTAGTGCCACCTAAATGAAACATTTTCTGGTTTTTGCATGAACGTAGAAAAAATATTGTATGAAACTCGTGCAAAAAGAGTTTATTGCACTCGACGTGTTGTCCAACTCAGCCTAATGGCCTCGTCGGACAATTTAACGTAGAGTGCAATAAACACCTACTTTTTGCACTTGTTGCATAAATAACTATTTCGGGCAGTAGACACTGCCTATTATATTATGTATTTTACGTGATAAAAAGGGTTTGAAAGTTTGGAAAACCATATAACATCTGAAATTATATTCGCATTATAATACCGCATTGATAAGAATGGACGAGTGAAATCATTAGAATGAAAACTATACAACCGGTAATTCAACGCTCACCTTCCAATGCCGACTAACCTAACATCGCGGAGACGTTATTTTCCTCAGGGCCAAGATCAATCCGATATTCAACTACCAGATTCGAATAGGAATTGCAACGTGCCAAATACACTTTTCGAAAAGTCGCAATTCCGGAAGGCAATATGGGTGTATCCGTCTAAACGTAATTTCACTTTCGAAAAGGAACCCAATATATTTTCCAAATAATATCATACGACCCCAAGATAATTGTAACTTGTCTATTCTAACGAAAATAACTGAAAAGGAATAGATAAATAAATTCCTGGACGTTGCATAAAATAAATTCGAATACGGGGTGGTGCCGCGATATGCATCCTACTGTTTGATTAAAGACGAGTTATCAAAAAATCGTAACAATATCTTACATCAATTTGATTTGGATAATTAAAATGGAGTTATGTGTGGCCACGCTGAGCTACCGGATCGAGGATTCAGTTATAGTCATCAGCTTGGATAGAATTGTTAAATCAATTAAATATTCATAGCCTATTTTACATCATAAATTATCAAGGGTCAAAAGAAAACTGCTTGGTCAATGATAAGAAAATAAACCAAGGTAAAACTAAGTGAGAGCAAGAGGGAGCTAGAGAGAGAGAGAGAGAAATGCGCTTGAATAAAAAATTACCTCAAGGGGCAATTTGTAAGTTCAATCATCAATCAGTATGGAATATGATTTTCAGGGGTAATATAATAAGTGGTATGATTATTACCGATAATTTTTTGCATTTTTTGATAATGATTTGAAATCCCAATGAATTGATATTCCAAAAAATTATGGGTTTTTAATCATACCACGAATTATATTTAGGACGACTATTCCACTCAAGCTAAAATACGCGTTTTTAATTGGTGGAAATTTTCATATTGATAATTGAAAACAGCATGTTTTCGATTTTGTTGTTCGGCACTTGATTGTAGTTCGCTTCGTCATTGGTTGTTTTATAAAAAATTACCCCACCAGCAAGTTGGTATAATGACACAACAACGAACTTTGACCCAAACCATGATGAGCACTTACTATCAATTTATATCAACTTCACAATTTTCGACAAATTTTTGACACAACAGCGAAATTTGACCAAAACCATGATACGCTTCACTTTTTATTCATATCATCTTTTCGACAAAGGACCCCGCACGGTTCTTATGGAAAATGGGTCCCAGTCGAATTGGTTAAAAATGTAGTATAATGTAGTGTAAGGTGTCCTGATCAAATGTCCCCACAGGCACAACGAGATCTAATGGACAGTTTTTAAGATACAGGGTGTCAAACATGCAGAGAGAGGCTTTCTTACCTTTATAAAATTACTAATGTGGGGATTATTTTGTAACAAAAAGTTAGGGAGAATAATTGCAATCTTAATATTGTCGACTCGAGTTGTAATGGAATATTCTAGGACTCCGTATACAGGGTAATTTATAATAACATAATTTTATGTAATTCTTTGAACAAAATCAATCAAACGCAAAAGCTCGTAGACTTGTAGAATAAGTGAGTATCATTTGATTTTGATATTGGGTGATCTTATGTTACTATTATACCAGGTCACTCAAAATTTTGTTTTTTTTTTGGATTTATTTTAATTTTTTTAAGGAACATCTATAAAAATTAAACATATCTTAGAAAACTAATTATGATATGATCAATATTTGATGGCTCTTGTCTATTTGTTGCATCTTGTACGGATTCTGGTCAACGGCATGATTATGCAGCTATCAAACAGTACACTACTGCAATAATAGTTATTTATGATACAAGTGTTAAAAGTGGCATTTTATTTTGTGAGTGGGGAATATTGCGAAACGAGCGTTAGCGAGTGGAGCAACCCCACGAGCAAAATAAAATCACTTTTAACAAATGTATCATACAAAATTTTTTGTTCAACAGTTACTGCTAGTAAGAAAAAAACAAAAAAAAAATAAGATCCATAAGGATTCGAACACACGATCTTTGGATTACAAGGCTGACTGACAGATACTTCAAATATAATAAACCCCAACGCACTTTATTTATGAATGTCATTATTTGTCAGTGATGAAGGACATTCTACAGTTGGACTAAATACTACTTCGTTTGTAACTTCAAAAGGAATTAGTATTATCAATTGCGCAAACGACCAAATACATGTGTGAACTTTTATAAACGATTCCTCTTGAGTAGGTGTTCTGATTATAATATCTGATTGAAGTGTTTCTATTAGAGAGATCTATATTACTGAGTATCCATCATCTCATCTGTCATTTTACTTTTAACACTAGTGTTAAAAGTACTTTTAACACTAGTGTTAAAAGTGATTTTGTGAAAACGTCAGTTTTTAGTTCATGTGTCAATGAATTAAAAACGTCATTTTTAATGTCAGTTGTACAAAAAAATCTTTTCCGACAACCGCACAATAAAGTAGCCTTTGGCGCGTTCAAATCTCAACACAAAGTTAATGTACTATGTGGAATGTCATTAATTGACAGCTTTTTCGATATAGAGCGACAAAATTGAGAAAACGCTCACTTATTCGAATGTTTCCGATTTGACGGCGTGTATATATAAGTTATATTGTGAATAACGTGTAACTCAATATTGTAAAGCTGTCTGTATAGCCTAATGGTTAGTGTTTCTGTCCTTCACGCCGTCGATCGAGGTTAAATTTTTTTTATGTGTTAGAGATATGGATTGTATTGCCAGCAATTTGGATACCGACTTGCTATATTTATTAAAAATTGTCAAAATGGTACATTCAATTTTAATCTAGTAAATAATAAAAGAAATGAATATTATTAGGTAATAATGTATATCCAGTGTTTTTTCTGTATCTGAGATCTGAGTTTGTTGAAAAACTATTGCGTGTATTTCTAGCACAAAGTGTAGTTGCCGCTCTCCAAAGCATAACTCTCTTTGTTCGAGCGGCAATCCATCACTTTGTGCTCTAATTACACAAATAGCTGTTTTTACCAGGTCATATAGCATGTCTGTTAAGAGAGGTTATAACGATCTAGGACATTTTCTTATTCATTTAGCATTTATTGGGCATATGCAACATCTTTGCAGCATTTACTCCTGTACCAATGCTCGTCACAATTCTTTTTTTTCCAAGCCTTTTAGCTGATTCAACAGTTTCAATACTAGCATCTATTATTATTCTAATTTTACACTTCAAGTCTTTGTTTTTGATAATTGCCAAAATTCCATATCCAAGTGTACAGGGTTTGTAGTATAATAAATAAATTGAAATGAATACAACTGAAAATTTTGAGTGATCCTGTATAATAGTAACATGAAATCACTCAATAACAAAATTAAACAATGATATTTACCTATTTTGCAGGTCTACGAGCTTTTGCGTTTGACTGATTTTGTTCAGAGAATTACATGAAAATTTTGTAATTATTAATAACCCTGTATACGGAGTCTTAGAACGTTTCATTACAATTCGAGTCGACAATATTAAGATTGCAATTATTCTCCCTAACTTTTTGTAAAAAAATAATAGCCACATTAACGATTTCCTAAAGGTAAGTAACAACCCCCTCTCTGCATATTTGACACCCTGTATCTCAAAAACTGTCCAATAGATCTCGTTGTGCCCGTGGAGACATTTGAACAGGACACCATAAACTACATTATACTGAATTTTCAGCCAATTCGACTGGGACCCATTTTCCATAAGAACCGTGCGGGGTCCTTTTGTATACACGTAAACCAAAACTCCGCCCTTTCAATTCCTGTAAAAGCATGAAAATGAACGATGAGTCACTATCTATTTACCAATGAACTAAAAAATTTAATAGGCTTGTTCGCGTTCGACGCGTTCACAAAATAAACTGTCCGAAACCCGAAACCGTCACATGCATGCATAGTCCCACAGAACTCAAAGAATGCGTACAGTTCTGTGAAACTGCGCGTGCATCCGATGGTTTCACTGTTTGTTTTATGAACGCGAACAAACCTAAAGAAAACCAACGAAAGACGCGACCTGTGAATGGTTACTGAAATAGCGGGAAGTTTGAAATACCAAGACAGCTGCTCTGCGCAGTTTACTCCAAATAGTACTTTTAAAAATGGTTTTGATTTCATTCATGGAATAGTCTTAACAAATACAACTCGTGTACCGATGATGATCATAAATTCCATCTTTCTTTCGAAACAAATTATGTTGCTTAATCACCAATACACTTGTTGTATTACCTACGACAATATATCGATTTGAAATAAAGAAAAATCGTGTCACCTGGTAATTGATGCTTTACTTCTAGCCGTATTCAACGGAATACTCTTTTCCACGGCCTCATCTATGATACCAATGGACATATGTCCCCAACGATCGCTCATATTGATAAATAAATAACTAGTCAAAACACATAAATTTGACGTTTATAATTTAAATCATTATTTTCACTTGACAGATAGTAAAACAAAAACTAAACAGGTTTATCACCGTGAAAATACAGCGACAAGCTATATTTTCACTGTAGTTCCGATTCTATTGGCTGAATTTCAAAATTTGAAATCCACTGATTGGTTGTTAAGCAAGGAAATATATTGTCAGTTTATTATAGTTAGTAATCACAAATTCTTTCATTTTGGATTTCATTTTGTACTTATTAGAAAATAGTCTTATTTCCTGTGGAACTTAGTTGAACAGTTTTGGGCCAATACAGGATACAAGTCTCTGTGTATGAGTTAATCTACAGAGGGGAATATTTAGGTTTTGTTTGGGTTTGGTGCCAGTGTTGTGGTCATGATTTATAGAAGGGGTTATGTTTTCTTGTGTACAAATTAGGCAGCAATTCCTAGCAAACTTTGTAAATTAGATTTTTTCTTCATACAAGCATGTGTCCAAACTTGGTTCTTTTTCAAGATATTGGGTGTCGGAATTTTCAGAAAAAATCATTTCTCTATTCATTACTCAAAAACCTTTATGCTGATTCTGATTAAACTTGGTATGCTTATTTGCGCAAATAAGGAGCAAATTTTAATGTACTCAGAATGAATGAATTAATGAATATAAAAACTTATTTTTTATAAAATCTTTTACACCGTGTATCTCGACAACGAAGCAAGTTGGGACACATACTTATATGAAGAAAAAATCGTATTTTCACCTGAAAAACCGATACTGAATGTTTGGCGGTTTAACCCTGGGTCAGAATGTATATGGTTAAAACAAGTTTGATGTTGTTGAGATTTCGGAGCTGATACAGTTTCTATATTGGTTTTCTGAGTCTTTTGACCGTGTCATTAGTTTGTACTAACCAGCGTAGATGCTGGTCTACATACACACCCAGATATTTGATGTTCTCTACCTTTCCAATTACGGGGCAGCATTATTGATTTAAGAATTGATATACATTTTTATGTACGGTTGAAGTGTTTTTGGAAGGTTAATCTTTTTTGGTAGTAGAGAATTTTATAAATTTAGGAGATGCCAGATGTATAAATGTTTAAGTACTTGTTCAGCTTTCTGGTGAACATTATTCCAAAAATCCACATTTAATAAAAGAGGCGTGTAGTATGCGTAAAATATCATCATGTCACTAATATGCCCGGTTATAAATATTATTTATATATACTAGAAATGAGATGGATCCTTCTGTTTCCTGGGGTACACCTATTATAACAGGTAATGGATCACTATGTTCATTATCGATTTTTATCCTCTGTTCCCTATTTGATAAAGAGTTTTCAGATAATTGAAGTGTGAGACCCCTAACTACCATATTTTCTAAACGATTTAATAAGATTTTATGATTGACAGTGTCAAAGGATTTAGCTAAGTCTAAAAATACCGTTAACATTTCTTTTCATTGTTGAACTTGTTCTGAATGTTGTGAACTAGTAGAAAAGTACACTCATCAGAGAAGCAGATATTTTTTAAAAATTCCATATTGTTATGAATAATTGAAGTCATTTGTTCACAAAACTCAATTCGTCTGTCAAAATCGTCTTCACTCAACTCACATATTTCATATTTTCATTTTATAGGGATCGAATTTATTAAATTTTGTGTACAGAGCCTAAGTAAACTCCAGTTGCAGCAGAAATAGTACGTAACAAAGTATTAGGACTTATGCCAAAATAACCTAACACTTCAGTTTGAGTGGCTTCATTCAAAACTCTTGGCTGATCATGTTTTAAATTTGCAACAGATCCTGTCTGAGTAAATTTGGCGATAAGATTCAGAACAACCTATGAGAGGTGTTCTTATCTGGGTGCCTTTCATTAAATATTGCAACAGTTCGTCGAGCACATTGATTTTCAGCGCCGTAAATAAACACTATTTCGACTTTTTCAGCTAAAGTGTAAACCATTTTTAATACGACACTAAGGTAAAACACGTTAAAATTTCCAAAGAAGTAGGGAATGTAGTAAACTAAATTATTCTTTCTTGAAAAACACTTAAATACCTATTCTTATCAATCAAGATAATTAAGGACTACCTATCATACAACTCATAAAATTGACTATAACAATATACCTACTTGGAAATCTCAAAACATACCTACTACTTAATTGAATTAAATGTAACAAAGGGGAATTGTTCAGGTCCAATTGATCATTTAATAATCAAGTTGCATTTTTCGAATCATTAATTTCCAAGAATTCTAAATAATTAAGCCTAATGCCCTTATTTTTCACATGAAGAATTTTGACGTTTCATCGAAGCCATGGCCTTCCTCCAGAATATAATTGGCATTAATGAGTGTGTCTTATTAATTTATTAGTGTCATAACTATGGATTTCCATCAAGTAACGGCCACGTCAATCCAAACATTTTTAATACATTGCTTTATCACATGGTAAACTATGGTAACTATGGTAAAGAATTCAATATGTCTTTTATTTTCTTTAACAAGTACACTTTTAGAGTACACATTTTGAGCAATAATTAAAGTGACAATAGTGTAAAATATTGTAATTTAGGTTTGAAGTAAAAGGAATGAGAATAAACAGTTACAGTTTTTATTTCAATGGTATACGGAGGAGCAACCATCAGATTTTCCTAAATATCTCGACAACGGATCGATCAATTAACAAAAAACACCAACGTGTAGAAATTAAAAAGACCTTTAAAATAAGATATTACTCGATAACCCTTCGCATTTAAGATTTTGAAGTTGGTAGCTCCTCCTTGCAGGGGATGAAAGGGGCCGCGTTCATTTTCTAATGAAAACTTGTCCCCTTCAATACATTTGTTGACGTGTCTCAGGATTTTTTTAAAAAATACACACATTTCGAGAAAATTAGGGTGGGAAGTCCTGAAATGAACTCCCTGTATGTTATATAACATGGGTAAATGGCGAAGGGAAATATCAGTTGTTATTTCAGTTCTTAACACAGGTCAGGGTTGATTTACCCATAATTAACCCTCATCGAAATATATGCCAAATTGGCCATAAATACGTAATGCTACAGCGGATTACAATGCAACAATACCAAAGATGCTAAATGTTATCCAGACAAAAACACAAAGCAATATAAATATAAAATAAATAAAATTACACAAACCCGCAATATCGGGCTCTGCAATTATTTCTTGATATAATCAATTGTCATGTACTCACAGGACATCCAATACTTGGCAATTTTATACCGTAAGAAAAAACCACGATGACTTGTATAAGACTCCTTGCCCATAGAAAAAAACTTCATACATTCCTGGTGTCTTTAGGATATTTGAGAATTATTGAATTTACTTAATCGTATCATGGGGAATTATGGATTCTTCATTATACGGCTATCATGAATATGCCTTCAACATGAATATGACTGATTGTCGTTTAAAACCAAGGTTCCATTACCATAGTTTACCCTGGACGGGCCTTAATTAACATTGCCTGGTTACATATGTATATATCCCAAATCGAATTGTATCGAAAAATACCGAGGGGAAGAAGCCTGCAACGAATTGAGTGTTCATTATCTGGACCTAATGAAAATTATTCTTTTTACATACCTAGATCTTATTTGATTTGAAAACAAATGCGAAATGGACGATCTATCGGCTATCGGCTTCGAGAGCCATTCGACCTCGACGCAGTCCCTTTTGACTTGCGTGGTCACCTGAGTTTTGGTCAGTCGACTCAATGAATCTTTCTCGCGGAATATACGGGGGCATTAGTTGTTCAACTAGGCCGTTACAGAACATACATGTTATGATTGGGTTTTCACTTGGAACTTTTTAAAACTTCATTTTGGGTGGCTCGAACTACCATAAATGAGATACAAAAATGTCTTTTTTTCCAAGACATGAATGAATGCTGGTGCTTTGTAATTGAAATTTCATATACATGGCTCGGCTACATGAGATTTCCATTCAGCGGTTTTCCTAAAATGCCTGGGACGCTTAATTTGTATGCTGGGCCATTCGCCGAAAGCATACTTTGCTTGAATACCGAAAAAATAATTCACGCATTTTCCACTTGCAAGCTAGGTTAGCTGCTCAGGTTATGTTTGTGTGTCAATTGCGAGCGAAAAACTAATTCATGCATTCTCGACTGACTCGCAAGCTAGGTTAGCTTGCTCAGGTTAGGTTTGTATGTAAATCGCAAGCGAAAAAATAATTCACGCATTTTCAACTTGCAAGCTAGTTTAGCTTGCTCGGGTTATGTTTGTGTGTCAATTGCGAGAGAAAAACTAATTCATGCATTCACGACTGACTCGGAAGCTAGGTTAGCTTGCTCAGGTTAGGTTTGTATGTGAATCGCAAGCGAAAAAATAATTCACGCATTTTTAAATTGCAAGCTAGGTTAGCTTGCTCGGGTTAGGTTAGTGTGTCAATTGCGAGCGAAAAACTAATTCACACATTCTCGACTGACTCGCAAACTAGGTTAGCTTGCTCAGGTTAGGTTTGTGTGTAAATTGCGAGCGAAAAACTAATTCATGCATTCTCGAGTGACTCGCAAGCTAGGTTTGCTTGCTCAGGTTAGGTTTGTGTGTCAATTGCGAGCAAAAAACTAATTCATGCATTCTCGACTAACTCGCAAACTAGGTTAGCTTGCTCAGGTTAGGTTTGTGTGTCAATTACGAGCGAAAAACTAATTAATGCATTCTCGACTGACTCGCAAGCTTGATTTGCTTGCTCAGGTTAGGTTTGTGTGTCAATTGCGAGCGAAAAACTAATTAACGCATTTTCAACTGACTCGCAACCTAGGTTAGACTCACAACCTAGGTTAGCTTGCTCATGTTGGGATTGTATGTAAATCGCAATCAAAAAAATAATTCACGCACTTTCAACTTGCAAGCTAGGTTAGCTTGCTCGGGTTAGCTTTGTGTGTCAATTGCGAGTGAAAAAATAATTAAAGCATTTTCGACTGACTCGCAACCTAAGTTAGTTTGCTCAGGTTGGGTTTGTATGTAAATCGCAAGCGAAAGAATAATTCACGCATTTTCAACTTGTAAGCTAGGTTTGTTTGCTCAGGTTAGGATTTTGTGTCAATTGCGAGAGAAAAACTAATTCATGCATTCTCGAATGACTCGCAAACTAGGTTAGCTTGCTCAGGTTAGGTTTATGTGTCAATTGCGAGCGAAAAACTAATTCATGCATTCTCGACTGACTCGCAAACTAAGTTAGCTTGCTCAGGTTAGGTTTGTGTGTCAATTGCGAGAGAAAAACTAATTAACGCATTTTCGACTGACTCGCAAGCTAGGTTAGCTTGCTTAGCTTAGGTTTGTATGTGAATCGCAAGCGAAAAAATAATTCACGCATTTTTAAATTGCAAGCTAGGTTAGCTTGCTCGGGTTAGGTTTGTGTGTCAATTGCGAGCGAAAACCCAATTCATACATTCTCGACTGACTCGCAAACTAGGTTAGCTTGCTCAGGTTAGGTTTGTGTGTCAATTGCGAGCGAAAAACTAATTCATGCATTCTCGAGTGACTCGCAACCTAGGTTAGACTCACAACCTAGGTTAGCTTGCTCAGATTGGGATTGTATGTAAATCGCAATCAAAAAAATAATTCACGCACTTTCAACTTGCAAGCTAGGTTAGCTTGCTCGGGTTAGGTTTGTGTGTCAATTGCGAGTGAAAAACTAATTAAAGCATTTTCGACTGACTCGCAACCTAGGTTAGTTTGCTCAGGTTGGGTTTGTATGTAAATTGCAAGCGAAAGAATAATTCACGCATTTTCAACTTGTAAGCTAGGTTTGTTTGCTCAGGTTAGGTTTGTGTGTCAATTGCGAGAGAAAAACTAATTGAAGCATTTTCGACTGACTCGCAACCTAGGTTAGTTTGCTCAGGTTGGGTTTGTGTGACAATTGCGAGTGAAAAACTAATTCATGCATTTTCGACTGACTCGCAAACTAAGTTAGCTTGCTCAGGTTAGGTTTGTGTGTCAATTGCGAGAGAAAAACTAATTAACGCATTTTCGACTGACTCGCAAGCTAGGTTAGCTAGCTTAGCTTAGGTTTGTATGTGAATCGCAAGCGAAAAAATAATTCACTCATTTTCAACTTGCAAGTTAGGTTAGCTTGCTCAGATTAGGTTTGTGTGTCAATTGCGAGCAAAAAGCTAATTCATGCATTCTCGACTGACTCTCAAGCTAGGTTAGCTTGCTCAAGTTAGGTTTGTATGTAAATCGCAAGCGAAAAAATAATTTACGCATTTTCAACTTGCAAGCTAGGTTAGTTTGCTCAGATTAGGTTTGTTAGCTTGCTCGGGTTAGGTAAGTGTGTCAATCGCGATCGAAAAAACATAGGATTTATTTTCGTCAATTGATCATTTGGTTTTTGACATTTCGCGAACTGAGTATATATTTCAGCGAATGGCCGAATTTGGCATTTGATTCCACTTAATGAACTTAATGACTAACAAAAATAACCAATATTTAAAAAAATACGAAATACTCAAAGAAAATTCCAACGAATTCATGATATAATTTTTCAAAGAACCAATGAATTAAAATACCGGACGAACACCTTTTTATAAACATGCATTTTTTAAGAAAAAAAAATGCATTTCATTTCTACTGCAAAAGATAATACAAATGTTACAGTAAAGGATGGAGCACAATTTTTTCATGCACCAAAGTGTACTTTACCGCCCGTATTACCCAAAAATCCCAACTCATTTTTGTAATACCCAAGTAAGCCCTGAGTCATACCCTGAACTAATGCCACTAATGCCCAAGTTGTTCTTGTAATACCCGAGTAATAAAATGAAAATAATAGAAATATTGGCACCTCTCCGAATCTTAGGTTTTAGAAGTTTTAGGTTTTTTGTCAGGTGCTATTTTGAAGACCTTTTTTAATACCCCTACTTCCCTACTAATACCCAATAATTTTCAACTAATACCCTTACCGAGGAATACTCAATAATATTCAACTAATTCCTCTTATTCCTAACTAATACCACAAATACCCAAGGCATGTACACCAAAATTCCCCAGCGATTTCCTTCTCGTAACAAAATATATCCAGTGACCCCAACAAAATAATTCGGAATCATTACGTGTTCTCCCTGCCAAGAATGTCACATGAAATCTCGTGAAAAAATATAGACTTATTATGATAATTTATAAGGATCTACGTGGAAAGTCTGTAACCTACACGTTTGTAACCCTGGCACATACACGTTTTGGAAGGTTGTATGAGGATTCCTAAATAGATGTAATTTATAAGCATACCGGAATACATGTCATACGAGTTTGTATAAGGCAGTGGTTTAAGGAGACTACAAGATTTGATGAGGTATTCCACTTTCAATCACAACGATATTATATGATCATTCACAAGCTTGTCAACGTATGAGAAATGTGTGGAAATTTACAATTTCTAATCTTATTGGGAATCGTATGAAGAAAGTGGATTGAGGATTCCATGGTCTGTATCAGGAAATTTGAATACAATTTTATTGGGTATCTTCTGAAAACAGTGTGATCAGGATATGGTGGTTTGGATCACGAAATTCCTCATCTGAATTTATGCGTTTTCATACAAATCAAAATTACTGACAATTCACAAGTGTCGATAAGAAAACAAGGATACAAAGTATCACAGTTTGTTTTCGGCAGTGGTGGTGAAAAGAGACACGATTCAATGGGGCACAATAATGTTTGAATTAGGATAAAACACACAATTTTTAATCTTACCTATTCGATATCGTAGACAGAAGTGGAATGTGTATTTGCAATTCCTTATCTAATCTTATGCGAATCCTATTAGATTTCATGAAATCCAACAGTAGGAACATTACGAAATCAAGTGGAATATTCTAAATAAAATATTCCTGAGAAAATTGCCAAAATATTCGAATAGATTATTATTATCATATTGAGCCAAAATATTTCAATAATATTTCAGAAAGATCACTATCACACAAGATCAACCAAATGCGACATTCCAGGAAAACGTTTAGAATATAGCTAAAATATTCGAATAGATTATTATTATCACATTACTTCGTATTATCAAAACATATCAGAAGAATCCTAATATACCCAAGGTTAATTTACCTTAGCCTAAAAATGATATATATATTTCAAAATGACTCCAATTGCGAATGATTAATTTTTCCCCTCTTATGTCAAATATATTCGCTGATAAACCGATTTTGTTCCTTTCAGAATGAACTGCATGGTTCTTTTACGAGTCGTGAGCTCAAAGCTCTAAATGTATGAATGTATGAAATGAATGTCTCTAAGCGTAGACTTGGAATGCTTTTCTCTCTACTCGAAAGATGGTGCGGCCCAGACCACATTTTATAGTGCGGAATCAGAGTGAGCAAATAGCCAGCAACGGTAGTATGCTAGTTGTGATAATACGGGCGAGGAGCAGATGGTATTAAAACTGTCTGCACAGATCTATCTTCCTTTCGTTTCTGTTAAGAATGAATGTTTAATTTAGATATTTTTTCTCAGCAGTTGGAGTTGAAAAAAGGACTTCGGTATGAGCATATAATAATCCATTGGATTATTTATTGTACCTTCATATGGAACGTGCCAGGAACGATCTCGCAGGAAATCTAGCAATGACTTTTTTTTCAATAATCATGTGAGTCATGCTATAAGATCTTATACGTTCTCATTTATTTTAAAGCTGCCTGACCTCATAGAAAAATGTAACATTCATCCCAGAGATCGCTGATAGAAACGGATAACAGGTTATGTCAAATATCACATTCAAACATCATAGATTCACGTTAGGAAATGCCATTAGAAATTAAAGGAATATGTATCTGAAATAGCATTCAAATACTGATGAACATCGAATATGGCTCCATAGGGATTAGCGGTTTTACTGTCCAACTTGGATCTCATAAATTCTCCTATAATTTTTTTTATCAGTCTTTATGAGACATTTTTGGCAGGGCTATGTTATTGCATTCAGTATAATTCATTATAAAGCACATTCTATCACTGTTTCTCCAAATTATCATGAGATTTGCGTAAAAAAATTCGAACGATTCTGATAAAATGCACTTCCAAGTTTTAAACATTAATAAAATAATTTTATATTTTCGGAATTAGAATCTGCAGAAGCAGAATAAATGAAAACTTGGACCGTATATATTCAAGGGAAACATTTTTTTTTCATGGTTCATGGTTCTTGCAGCGAAGGCTAGCACATCCAATTAAATGAAAAAAGAATGTTTCCCTAGTTTTGGGAAGTCCTGAGTATGTATCCAGGGGTATTCCTCGGGAATTACTTGGGTATTAATAGATTTACTTAGGATTTTAAGGAATTATTGTACACATTTCCTTAGCGGTTTCACCCTCGAAAATTCAGTCGCCCTGGATCTTCACGGCAAATAATAATAATAGTCGTCCTCTACTCGCACAGGCTATGCGTTTGGGTACACTTTACGAGTGTTTATGAGGGACTATTATTATTATTACAAGAAGCAGATGGTCGGCAATTTTGGAGTCCTAGTAATTTTTTCATTTTCTGGAACTGTGATATTCATCAAACGTTCGCAACGACCTGAAAAATAATGATTTTTTTCTTTTTCCAGACAAACCAAGCTACTTTGGGAACTACGGTTTCCAAACTTTATCAGCGCCTGTGTCTAAATGTGAGTGAAAAGTAATTTATATTGTTTGAACTAGTTATTAACCTACTGATTGAAGAAAGTTGTATAGTAAGGCAAACAGCTGAAACCGTGAAATTCCCACTTCTTGCGCGGATGTTTGATGTTATCTGCCTTAACGGTATATATTTCGGACTATAGTCTATCGTATGACTGATGTGCATCATAGGCAAGCATATTCTCATGGTTTCAGCTATGTTGGTCGAACTATACTCTCCCGCATGCAATAGCAGACGATCAAATGACGCCGCCGTAAAACGGGATGTTTTGTTGGTTACAAAGTATTTCATACGAGCGTAACAAAGTCATTGATTTTTGAATCATTATACCTAACTGAGGAGAAGAAGAGTGAACCCATATTTCAATATATTCATTTATTTTTTGATAATGAATACCAAGGCTAAGTCTGGTAGTATTTGGTTCCTTTTTTTACTTGAGGTGGCAGTCACTCGTACAGTCGGTTGACGAAGTTTTGAACCAATGAAAAAAATGTCATAAAGGCAGGATATAGTTAATACCTTCGATTAGTCTGGTAGACAAGTGCGATTTTGTCAAAAAACTGACCTAGATTACCTAAAATTATGATTTTGATCCCATTAGATTTAAAATGGCATCTAGAAAAAATATTTAATTGGAAAATTGGGGCCGGCAAAAATTGCGAAAGTTGTAAGTAAACAATTGAGTAAAAAAATCAATGATTTGGTTTTTTGCTAGTATTTCAAAAATTATTTGGGATATCCAAAATTTTAAATCTGAAATTAAATCTCTAATATACAGGGTGATTCCTAAGTTGATACTTTATTAGAACTTGTGTATAAAACTCGTTAAAATAAACAACTTTTTCAAATAACTTTTATCAGAAAAATTAAAACTAAGCGAGATATAAGAAAGTATCTGGGTGTGTGTATCAAGACGCACCTAGTCTGTTTATACTATTTATGAATTCAATTCAGAGGTAAAGATTGGGATAAAAACGGGTTGCGACCGTTGTACGCGCGTAGAATCATAAATGGTTATTTAACGAACAAGTGTATTAATAAGGGCGATTAACAATTGAGATAATTTAACGCGTGAGCGGAGCGAGCGCGTTAATGTTCGAGATTGTTAATCGCCATTTTAATTCACGTGTTCGTTACAAAACTTTTCCGTTGACCGTAATTTTGAAAAATAAAAATATCTTACTTTTAATTTTCAGTTTTATTATTATAAATATTGATATTAGAAATTGTACAACCATTGAAACATAATGAATTTTAAAAAAATACAACAATGAAATAAATAATGACAGATAGTACTAACACAGCTACTTGATTTCAAAATAAATGTAGCGGGTAAGTATATGGTTGCCTACGCCACAGGCCACTAATAAGTATAATATGTATTGGAGCAATGTACGTTGGGTTGCATATAAGTAAATCGTTGATTAATAGAAAATCATTCATTAACAGGGGTTAACCTCAAAACAAAATCAGAGAGAGAGATTTCCAAAAAAATTTAAAATGGTTTCAATTCAACAAATTAACGTTGAACGCAGATAAAACAAAATACTTATCATTCACGTTTTACACTAACAAGCTGCCAGACATGGGACCATTAAAAATCAATCAAAATTTGACGATTCCCAAAAGTACATCCATTAAATACCTATGTTTAATAATCGATAGATACATGAAATGGGATTTACACATGCACTACCTAACACGAAAATTGCGAGGGTTTTTATCTCGTTTCAAAATCTTGACACAATGGCTAGAAATTCCCTATCTGATAACTGTATATTATGGTCTGGTTCAGTCACAATTGTCTTATGGCATTATAGGATGGGGAGGAATTAAGGATACGCACTTGAGATGCCTGGACACGCTACAGAAAAAAAATCTGAAAATGATATTAGATAAAGGAAAGACGTTTTCAAGCGATGAGCTATTCAAGGGCAGCAATGTCCTGGATACCCGACAACTATTTAGCCAGAAAATAATAATGAGGGTTTTCGAAAACAAAATTAAAACTAAATCAATCGAGCATCAATATAATACAAGAGGCAAAGAAAAGTCATTATTAACCCCAATATGCTATAAATTAGTAGGACAAAGGCACTGCAATTACCTAGGGCCAACGATTTGGAATATACTACCAGAAAAAATACAATCCATCAATAGGTGCAATAAATTAAAATTTAAAAAAGAAATTAAAAATTGGCTCAAAACTTCCGATAGAAAGACGATTCATCATATCATAAATCAAAATAACTAAATACTTCACAAATCACCACCTACCAGATCGAAAGGATCACTAGTAATTTACTATCAGCAAACAATATGATCCACACATATTTATATAGTAATTGTGACACAATATCAGGACATTTTGATGTTTTACTCGTGTCAACCCATAAGTACTACCAATTCTAATTTTATGTACGTTTTTATCTCTACTCATATATATTTTATACTATATATATATATATATATATATATATATATATATATATATATATATATTCAAACTGTATTGAAACAAACTGAATAACATGATCATATCCAGTTTAACATTATATTTGCTATTTTAATTATTTATTTATAGTTACTGTTTACAGGTGATAAGATTTGGCAATATCACGCACAAGGACCATTTTTTCGGAAATGTTGCTTCTGTGATGCCTGTGTTTTTTTACTACCCTAGCTCTGTATCATGTATATGTACCAGTAATGTGAATAAACACACTATTATTATTATTATTATTATTAATCAACGATTTTGAGTGCGTTAAAATACATCGTAAATGAACGGTCGTCGGAAAAAATATTTTAATCGATAAAATATAAATATTAAGGAAATAGATATGTTGGTACTATGAATAAACAACCAAAACATTTTTACCCTCAATTATTTAATTAACTATGTGTTTGTTAATCATCAGTTAATTTTCACTTGTTTATACCTGTTGTACATTATTATTAATAATCTGAGGCTTGAATAATCCTTATTATTTTGATTCTTCATTACTAAAAGGTACATAAGAATAATCTTTGAAATATTTAAAATACTATTGTTTGAATCATTGTTATAAACAAATGCATTGTTATTAGGATTTTTTTAAACTCTTTCGGGAATCTAATTCTTCATTTTTAAGAAAGAAAAGAGGTGTTTAAAAAAAATCTTTCCAAAAAAAAGCACTGGCTGATCAACAATTGTTTTATGTTGCTTAACATTAAGGAACCATTTTTTTTTTCACTTCATCAATGACAACGTTCTCTCATATTATCAAATGAAAAGTTGATTTCATTCATTTTTGGTTTGTTTATCAAACAAACAATTTGTTATGAACAAATCAATTTTTGCACTATATTTTTCTTAATACTTAAGAAATACTAAGAACTACCAGGTATTCTTATGTACAATATTTTTTGAAATAATATGAAAAGTAAAAACAAATCCTTCCACAAATTCACATAACTCCAAAAAGAAAAAAGAAAAATTGGCTAACTAAAAAAATAATAGTAAATTAAAAAATTGAAGAAAAATTTTGATGTCGGATTATTGTTCATTTATTTAGATAGTAATAACTTTTTAAGAGAGAAACAGGATGTCCTGCAATACAAGGACCACGCTTATTGCCATAATCCTATACAATAGGAATAATTGGGTCGAAAATCCATCAGAAAACAACTACTTTCCTGGCTAATACCACGACGAACGTTGAATTACATCTAATGAATTTCCGCGCAGAGTCCCACAAGGATGTCTCCGCAATTGCTAGTTGCATGGAAATGTTCATTGAAACATTTGGACCACCTATGTCCTATAGATCGATTTCTGGGTTTTTGCCATCATCAGTATAGGGTAGGTCTCTGCAGACAATAACTAATGTCTTCAACAAACGATCCAACATGGAGATTTTGTTGAAGCGTAGTCCTTGCATGGCAGGACATCTTGTTTCTCTCTTGACAAGCTTATTGTGCAATGCAGATTTCTTTAATTTGATAACTTTTTATTTATCTTATTATTCACATTTAATCGGTTGAAGTATTTTCGATCATACTTCTGATTCGGTCGACGAGCGTGCAAGGGCCACTACTTATTTTTATTCCAATCTTCACATCGGATTTCAAATTATGAATATTATCTATACACTTCCACAAGGTGAAACTTTTTTTAGGAAATTTCCTGCTCTTCAAGGATCTTTTTCTCAAATTTTTGAATATCCCAAATGGTTTTTGAAATATTTGCAAAAATTCAAATCATTCTTTTTTTCACTCAACTGTTTGTAACTTTCAAAAAAATTTCCAGCTGCAATTTTCCAGTTCATAATTTTTTCTAGGTGCCATTTAGAATCGAATTCGCCCAAAAATATTTTCGGTGGTCTAGGTCAGCTTTTTGACAAAATCGTACTTGTGAACCAGACTAAGATGGTTGAATCATATGGCTATTTCTGTTTGTAATCAGCTTTTATTTTCATTGGTGGTAGCAAAAAAATTGACTTGACTTACATTATGATGATCTATCGAGAAAAATGGAAAATAATTAAAGAAAGTTTGTAGTGATTTAATAATACCTTGACTTTAGTTCGAAAATATGAATAGGACATTCATAAAATCTGTTGTGGAATCATCTGCGACTGAAAGACAAACTTTAGTCGCCATTTTCCATCGTACAAGATAACCTCTTGGGAGGTATTCATGTTGAAAAGGGGACCAAATAAATCACATTTTTCATTTTTCAATTTTCATGGAGAATCTTCCCCTTTTCAACATAAATACCTTGAAAATAATATTTGTGAAATATTTTCAGGGGTAATATAATAAGTGGTATGATTATTACCGATCATTTTTTGGAGTATTAATGAATTGCAATCCCAAAGCTGAAAATAAAAAAATATTTTCGTGCATTGGGATTGCCAATGAATTGATATTCCAAAAAATTATAGGTTTTTAATCATACCACGAATTATATTTAGAATGACAATATATCGATTTAAAATTAAGAAAAATCGTGTCACCTGGTAATTGATACTTTACTTGTAGCCGTATTCAACGGAATACTCTTTTCCACGTCCTCATCTATGATACCAATGGAAATTTGTTCCCAACGATCGTTCATATTGATAAATAAAGATTACTAGTCAAAACACATAAATTTGACGTTTATAATTTAAATCATTATTTTCACTTGACAGATAGTAAAACAAAAACTAAGCAGGTTCATCACCGTGAAAATACAGCGACAAGCTATATTTTCACTGTAGTTCCGATTCTATCCGCTGAATTTCAAAATTTGACATCAACTGATTGGTTGTTAAGCAAGGAAATATATTGTCGAAGCGATATTGGCATTAAAACATCCAACGATATTTGTTTAATATAATTCAGTTGTATAGGAAGAATAATGAAGTGAATATGTTGCCCCGAAATATAAAAAAAATGTCGAATGAGTCGGAACTGCCACCTAGATTTGTTACCAAGGTTTGATAATAATTTACATTAATACTGTTCATTGAGTTGTTTATTGTTAAAATTGTTATTGGGAAGATGCAGCCCTTACCTTTTAACGTGTGATGCCGTGCACGAGGTCTGTGTCGGCGCGGCGATTCGAACCCGTGTACCTTGTTATAGCAAGCCAGAATAATATTCGGCCACTATTCAAATCCCAATAATAGTGATATGTTTTCTCTGTAATATTGTATCAATATAATTAATTCAATATGTTCTAAAGGATTTCGAAAAAAAGTTTATTCGGCAACCGTCCGGACAGTACCTACTTCCCGGACGATTTTTCTTTGAGAGAGTATCACTTCCCTGACTAGTCCGGGAAGTACATACTTTCCGGACTAGTCCGGGAAATGCCCGAATTTCAATATGAATATTTATATAAATAAGAATTAGAATGTTTTAGTTAGTACCTATCTTCTGTTCGCATTTCGATATTTAATACAAATAAGAATTAAAATGTTCGAAATTTTCTTCTACAAAGAAATATAAAAAATAAATGTGTCTCGATTTGTTATTCTACACGGTTACCGAAAAAATTGTGTACGCAACACGTCCGAAAAATGTTTTTTTGGACTCACAGACTTCCGGGACTCGCTACGCTCGTTCTAGAATCTTGTCCACTCGTCCAAAAAAACAGTGTTTTCCGGACTTGTTACGTAAATTACTATTTCTTCCACTCGCAGGTGATTCCACATTTATTTTATGAACCTCCCGTTCGTATTTTCAAATCGAAATCAAAATAATAGGTTTATGTCAAAAGAAACAATTTTCACAGTGTCACCGTAGTAGAAATATTTAGTGGAATTGTTTCTGAAGAGTATCCTTCTAAATTCTTCCGACCTCCCTAATGATCTTGTAGGAGTAAAATAGATTTTCGTCGATTTTTTTTTAGATGTCCGAATGTGACGTTTTTGAAATTTCAGTCAAAAGCAGCGGGTTATTCTGGCCAATCATTCGGTTCTATACTGACAATTCAATTCATACACTGTATATCCCATAACAAGCGGTGTTTTTGTCACTGTGACAGCGAAAAAAGTTTGCCTAACTTTAGCAGCGGCTGACACTTCCTCGCAGAACTTACTGAAATTACCCCATTTTACTAATTTAATAATTTTCGGAGGTGTTGAATGGTTTTGCCATTTATTTTCGATACAATATTAATATTATACATATATTATATTGATGATATTTATAATAAATACCCTCCTCAGACCCAAGGTCCAGGGTAAATATATTTATTCAGCAAACCTACTTTTTTATTGAAGACTGGGTCCAAATAACACCATATGGTTGAGAAAAAAAATTATTTCTTTTTTTTTTTTGAAAAAAAAATAAGGTATCTTATATGACACGTTGGGTCTAGAGGCATACAAAAACAACAGATCTATAAAAACATTTTATTGATTAAAAAGCGCGAAACAATTTCTGTCAACGGTACAACAAAGATAAATATTGCATGAGTTACATTTGGCAAACGTCAATTTACCACATTTTGGAAATCGACATTTTGATCTTGTTTTTTGTTCTTGCTTCGTAAATACTGGTAGGTGGATGTTACCAACGGTCCTGACTCTTCTATCCGGAACAGGTTGCACCTTTCTTTGTTTCAGAGGTGGTGTCTCTTCTTCATCACATTCACTTTGTTCCGAATTTCCTTCACTTTGTTCAGAAGGTTTTTTAGTAAAAATCAAATATTGAGCAATGGATAATTTGAAATCAAGATAGTCCAAAGTGTCTTTTCTCCTCAAGCCTTCTGTACTGGCATTTTGACGATATTCGAGCCAACTTGCAGCTACTGCGAAATCGAAAAAGTGGTAGATTGCACGTACTGTCCATTTTTTGGTACGTCCACGCATTGCATATTTTCCAATCACCCTGTCTAGTAAATCAACACATCCCATTTTAGCATTGTAATCGGCTACAATTGCTGGTTGTTTGATTGTAATGTACTTATTTTCAGTCTTAGACCATCTAATACAACTACCTAAAGGTTCAATGCCAGAGGAAGAGGAAGCAAAATGCACTGGCCTAGAATCGAACCATTTCGTTAGAATGATCTTTCCATCTTCTCTAACTAACCCATCATGTGAACCACGACCTGATTTTTTCAATTGATTATTATTTAAAAATGCTGCGTTTTTTGGAATCCTAGAAGCCATAATTGTACCAGCTAGAGTTATTTGTCTCGAGGAGAGAAACTCGATCAACGAAATTGAGGTAAAGTATCGGTCGGTGTAGACTGAAACTCCGATTGGCAGGGTCTCTGTGAGTTTCAGTACCATTCTACCACCTACATCAAGTTTTTCGGGCATTTTCACCAAGAACGAGTCCACAGACGATCCCTTTCCTTCGTAAAGATAAAAGTCTAATGGGACCCCTTTTGGCGTTGTCATAACGAAATTCTTCAATCCTACGGGATTGGGTTTGCCTCTAACAAATTGACGCATTTTAACTTGCCCATGAAATGGTATCATCTGTTCATCTATTGATACATATCGAGTCCTTTTATTATTGCGGCATCCTTTTTGCACCGTGTCTAACATTGGCCTTATTTTCCAAAACTTGTCCAAGTTCCTTTCTTCTTTGGAAATTTTCTGATCTTCCACAAGTTTTAGGCGCGATCGGAGTTTGAAATACCGATTTCTGGATATGTTGTCTGAAATAATAGGTACTCTTGTGTTTCGCGCCCAATACATCCTAATCCTCGGTAGACCATAAATTCCAATCAACATGGAAGCTCCAAAAAATATTCGCATTTCATATTCGGATGTTTCAAGGGAACGACCTTTATCAACAACTTCGCGCATGTTTGTGAAAAGGGCAACGTCTTCGAAAAACGTATCCGAAATATATTTATTTAGGTGGGCAATTGGTTGTTTTAACTCAGTGTCTATGTTTTCTTCTTGAAAATTGAAATAACTTGGTTCAAACTGACGAGTACGTGACCATTTTTTCTGGTAACCTGGTAGGTAGTGGGCAAGAGGCTCCTCATCCGATGAATCGCTCATGTTGTCTGCGATCTCTATATCATCTGGATCGGAAACCACATTTTCCAAACCTAGATCAACCTCATCCTCATCATCGTCCGAAGAAAGATCATCGAGGTCCGACTGATCGAGGTCTAAGTTGAGAGCTATCTCTTCGAGCTCCAACGCGGTCAAAGGCCCTAAAAAAAATAATATTTCAAATAAAAAGTAAACTATATTTGTTTCCTCGTTAAAATCCCCAAAATCTGATTTTTACATTGAAATTAAATTTTGTAGTCAGTGAGACCCAAGGTATCACCCATGATACGTTAACCGAATCCCCCCATTGCGAAATATTTGTAATATTTAAAACAGAACCCATATTTTCCATATGTTCTGTAGTACACATTCAACAAATATATATCAATAAAACACCAAAAAAAAAATTACTTACTTTTATTTCGCGGTAGAGGCATCATCTTAGCACGTGCACTTGTAAACATAAACAATCGACTGACTTTTCTTGCCGCCGTACGCAACCAACATCGCATCAAAAAATTAGGCGCATATTTAGCAGGGTATCCTATATGATACCATCGAGTACGTGCGGCTAAATGTAGCTGGAGGCCGAGAATAAAATATAAACCTGAGGTATCATATATGATACCTGGGGTCTGAGGAGGATAAGTAAAATGTGCTGGATTCAAGATTGTATTGTTCATCATTCCACTAGTGGTAGTGGTTCTATTACTCCATTAGTGGATACAGTGGTACTTTATATGATTCATAAGTGTGGATAAAACTTCAATTATAAGGTGATTGTGTATGAAAAAACGTATTCTTGATCTTCATATTTTCAGCTTACTTCCTGAGGAGTGATATACAACCCCTGGCATCATTTTCTGGACACACACAGTACTCCGCACGTAAGTAATCAAAATTATTTTTTATTGTCAAAAAGAAGCTTATGAACTACCATTATACCAAGAAAAAAAAATTCAAAACAGAATTCCAATCCGTTCAAACGTTAACATGGGTGGGGTTACTCTAAGAGAGTTCTAACATTATGTAGCGCCATTTTGTTTTGGATGTATATTTTTGTTTGAAATTTTGCGGTCGTATAGAGAATTGTAAGACGTTTCGAATGAGGAACCCCCATGCATTTTAAAAAAATCTTTCAAAATGGCGTCGGGCCGCCATTTTGAAAGATAAACATTTTGTTTTGTCGTCAGAAAGTAGCTTATGAACTGCCATTCCTCCAAAAAAATTTTCATGCGAAAATTCCAATCCGTTCAAAAGTTAACAGGGGGGGGGTTACTTTATGGAAACACTGTATAACCATCTGGCAAAAACAAATTAATGATGACGGATTCGAGCATTAACTCTCCGTCCTGGCCGCGTCTGCACTGATAATCGGCAGAGTTGAGAAACTAGTATGCAGATAGTCACCTGTTTTGATTAAAATTTGCTAGTTATTACAGTGCTTGAAGTGTGCAAATGTTTTTGTAGAAATACTTTGTTATGTATTAGGCAGATGTGATTCGGCAGCCATGTGGTTCAGTAAGGCAGCCCTTATTCACATGTAGAATATTTTATTATTCTACTTGATGTACACCCAAATATTTTCATTTGGGAGTCTGATTCTCCATTCTTGTTTTCGCAACAAGTGATTTTATTATCGTATAAGATTTTCATCTTATTTTCAATTGTTGCTAAATCAGAAGTCTTATGATACACTCCATGTCATTAAATATAAACATAGCAAGATATAGTTCCCAAGTAGGATACTCATATTGGGACAATATTGGTGTAATATTGTGAAAATAGTATTGGCAAAACATACAAATAACATATTATTGGCGAGAAAAAAAAGTGAATATTGGGCGAATATTCTCGACGCAATATTGGCTTCAAAATGTTGAGCGATATTGGTACAACATCAATATCGCCGTAGCATACTCACATTGAAATAATATTGGTAAAATATAATAAAAATACAATATTGCTGTAGCACACTTACATCGGAATAATAATAGTTAAAATATTATAAAAATATTGGCAAAATATTCAAACGAAATATTGTCGAGATAAAATTATAATTATTTCGGGATATTGGTGAAATATTACTTGGACAATATATACAAATAACATTAGTGAAATATTGTGAAAGCAATATTGGCCTAAAAATATTCAGCGATATTGGTACAATATCATTTGTATATATATTGGTAAAATATTAACATTAAATATTTCCAGAAATGGTCGAATAACTTGAAAATTGTACAATTTCATTCATACTTTAATAAACCACTGAGTAGATTGACTTGTAAACGCATTGTGAGAAGCCTAATTTGATATATGTTACTAATGTTACTATATTTGATAATATATGATTCATTTCGTTATATTGATACGATATAGTCTTTCAAATATTGACGTGAGGTTTTCGGAACAATCTCAATCAATATAGGGTCAATATAATTTTTCGAATAAGGATGAAATAATATTCCACCAATGTGCTATCAAAGGATATAAAATATTGTTTTTTATCTCTAAAATCGACATGAGAAGAATATGGAAATCGCAATATTGGAGCTAGATGCTGAAAACAATATGTAGGCAATATCGCTCTATCGATATTGGTGAAAATTATTGAACCAATATTCACCCAATTGTTTATGAAACAATGTACATTCAGAACAGGTTGAGCCAATATTCCACCAATATCATTAAGAAGGGGTTTACCTTCTGAAATAAGTCAAAGTGAGCCTGCGGAATAAAGGGCGAGGTAATTATTCCAAGTGATGGAGGCGGAGCCTCAAAATAAAAGAAATCTAATTGTGTCTCACTCAATCTGTGTTGCTGTATAAAACTTCTGTTTCTAAGCAACACAGTTTTCGTGTCAACAAGGCGAAAGTATTTTTCGAAAATTCCGCATTTTGTGGGGATATTGTTACTGACAGTATCCCTCATATAATATAAACCAATCAAATGCCATTATTTTCTCATTTCAATTCAATGACAACCGAACTCTTCGAAAACACTACAATACTTAGGGCCGGTTTCACCACTTGCTGATAGCCCTGATAGCCTAATAGGAACTTAACTGCCAGATGAACTACGACTTTTGTTTTCACAGGTCGCGAATAGATATATCTGGCAGATAAAATTGCTGGTAACTTATCAGCCGATTCAAGTGACTGTTAAAGTTTTTATCTGGAAGATCCAAAACAAAATTTGTTTCTTTTGAGGTTAGCAAGTGTACATTGCAGTCAAAATTGTCCTGACATGGATTTACTTGGCGTTTTAGAAGACGAATTTGATGGATATTATGAACATATTACGCGACCTCGTAGGAATCGAGTAATTCGACCTAGATCAAATTATTTTAAAACACTCGACGATGCCAATTTTAGAAGTCGATTACTGCTAAGGAAAGGAAATTGTGGTGAATACCTGTCAGAAAACAACCACTTCCTTGGATAATACCACGACGGGTATTGAATTATATCTGACAGATACTTGTGCAATGTTCCTCAAACCAATTGCAAGTATTCCCCTGTAACCAAATTACAGAGTTTTGATTCGGTCAGACCTGCAGACTGGTCTTGAGGTTTTTGCCTCTACATCAGTACAGGGTACGTCACCACAGACCAACCTGAGGCCATCTATCTCCCTTCCGAATCACCACACCATTTCATTTATGTGGTCTGGTATCACGTAGGTGAAACGATGTAAGCCGCTCCACCTCGTGAGCAGATGTCCGGGTTGAGAGACTCAATCATATAAATGAACTAAAAGCTCAGAAATTTTTTGGGAAAGCGTTCAATGACGATAGTCGATGCCGATGTTCCACCCTTTTAACTACCATATACACCTTCAACGTTTGCTTATATTGTGGCAAAAACCTCGGAACTAGCTATTTGGTTACAGGGGAGCACTTGCAATTGTTTCGTCTACAATGAGGTACATTGCACAAGTATATGTCAGATATAATCCAATACCCGTTTTGGTATTAACCAGGGGGTAGTTGTTTTTTAACAAGTATTTTCCACAATAAGCCTACATTTAAGGTGTATATGGAAATGGAAAGAGGGGATATTTTGTTCTTCATTAGGTAATCAGGTTATTATTGAGTCCGATGTTGAAGTTCCTTAACCGTATAACCGTATAACTATAAATGAAATCAATTGCCTATAAATGGATTAATCGAAAATAAAGTCAATTTTCGTAACTTTCATTCTCGCAATCTCCATAAAATGGATTGATGTGTTCCAAACAAAGTTATTGTGAACACTGTTTGCAAAATAATACGTTTCTCGATTTCTGCAATAAGCACAAAATCCATGTTCATTTTTGCACCTTGCTTGCGGGGGCAGGGGCAGGGTGGTCATACCAGAGAACTCCATTGCCAAACTCCTGAAATATTTTCTAATGTGTAAATTGGTTGATCGATTAATTATATTTTCCATGACCGAGTCATAAGCACTTTCCTCAAATCTGGAATCAAGATCGCTCATTATTTCACAACGGTCCACATCTGATTCTGGCTGCCATCCTCATATTGAAACTTATCATCAGTTGAAACTTCATCGTGTAATGTTTACAGTCATTGAAGTTCTTCCAAATACGGATCTATGTTTTTTCAGTAACTCCAAATGGGATAAAAATATAGCAAAAACCATAAGTCACCAGGAAATTTTGCCAATACTTGGGTAGGGTCTGTGAGACAATTTTTGGCAATAGAAGTCTGTCATGATCTAACTCAGACTAACTATTCAAGCCATGTGCCGATGTTGGAAAATCCCGAAGCTACACGAACGATCGGCTCGATAGAAGCTCAACTGAGCAATGAAAATCACAACTGAACTGTCTCACAGACACTACCCGAGTACAGGAGGGTTAATAATTAGATAGTTGGTTGTTAGTTATTAATTTATTGTATTCCTAAAAAAAGTTGATATAAATATGGCACCTACTTGGCAAAACCGCATCTGCATCAAAACAACTACTTACTGTAGGAGTCAACACTGGAGTTGTGCTCGTACCGTCAGCAGTTTTGTATAGCGCTCAGCTCGAATCACAGCACTTTTTTTCGTAGTATCCCTATAAATTATTCATCTGCCACTTGTTTTATCAGGGAGTTTGATGGTGAAACAGAATGGATATATCAGCAACCCTTATTTGTTTTATAGCGTTATCCGTTAGATAACTATCTGAAACTTTATCAATAACTGGTGAAACTGGCCCTCAGTCGTATTATACGTTGGTATTCGTGAAAGAGTGTCTAATCGAATATCCCTCCAAAATGCAGAAGTTTCACCTTGCCCGCCACTCAAACTGATGTGCTGCTGTACAAAACACCACTCGACAAAGCTCTCGTGGTGTTTCTAAGCAACGCACTTTCTGTTCCAGCAAGGTGAAATTTCAAGCGGGTGGAAAGTTCCGTACGCGAGCCGAAGACGAGCATGAGGAACCACGAGCATCGCGAATTTTCATTCTTACGGAATAACGGACTGTACATTCTTCACGATCACAAATTTGAAATTATTAAATCAAATGAAAATCTAAAGAAAAATAATTTTGACAAACCAATCTTGTCACTACGATGACTGCTAGAGCTACCATTATTATTACGACAACAGTTCAAATATTTTCGTAATTTTCTTTCAATATGGCAACTTTCTCTTCACGTTCTGAATGTCAAAATGACGGTCATGTTGTGTAGTGTTAGTATGAAAATAATTGTTGATGTCGATTCATTAGCTGCTTCAGATTCATTTGTTAATAAATTTAAATAATAAATAATTTAATAAATTTAATAAAAACACACACACATACAATTTCAAATTTCCTCCTCTTTGATACGGTATCCTCAATATAGTTTGTTTTTGCTGCAGATTTTCGAGAAATGAAAAACAAAAATCCAACGAATTTGATCGAAATACCGTGACAACAGAAAGTTAGATCCCGGCAATGAAAAAAAAAAAAAATTTGTCGCTACACCGAAAAAAATGTGGTACATTATATCAATGAATGCCGTTTTTTACCTCTCCGTTCATTGGCAAAATACATTTTTCATCGTGGCAATGAATAAATATTCACTGACTTTTGAAGGTATTTATTGAAACAACGAATTCAAGTTTATTGAGATCAAAGATGATAGTTTCTTACATTTAAGAACAGTTTTCGTTGCTCCTGCGGAAAAGTGTATTGAGGTGAGGAAAGGAGTACACTGAGATCAATGATGATCTAATTTCAGACCTATGAACATATTTCGTTACGACTTTGAAAAAGATTATTGAAATGAAGAAAAAAGTACATTGGAACAATGTATATTATTTCATGAAAAAAATGTGGTACATAATATCAATGAATACCGATTACCTTTCCGTTCATTGGCACAATTACAATTAACTTTTCATCGTGGTAATGATTAAACATTCACTGATGTACGAAGGTATTTACTGATACAATGAATTCAAGTTCATTGAGATCAAAGTTGATGGTTTTTTATATTTATGAACAGGTTTCGTTGCTGCTATGGAAAGGTTCATTGAGGTGTGGAATGTGGTACACTGAAACAATTTGAAATTGTTCATCACATCAATGAACATAATTCATGGTCCCAGAGCACTGATTTATATATTTTAAAAAAATATGGTACATTTTATTGATGAATACCTCTTCGTTTATTGGCACAATACATTTTTCGTCGATTCAATGAATGAACATTCACTGAAATATGTATGTTTTTATTGTTACAATGAATTCAAATTTATTGAGATCAATGATGATCTATTTTCAGACCTATGAACATGTTTCATTGCGGCTATGGAAAAGATCATTGAAATGAAGAAAGAAGTACATTGAAACAATGTATACTATTTCATGAAAAAAATGTGGTACATTATATCAATGAATACCGTTTATTACCTTTCCGTTCATTGGCACAATACATTTTTCATCGTGACAATGATTCAAGTTCATTGAGATCAAAGATGATCTTTTTTTACATTTATGAACAGGTTTCGTTGCTGCTATGGAAAAGTTCATTGAGGTAATGAAAGGGGTACACTGAATCCATTTGCAATTGTTCATCATATCAATGAACGTAATTAATGGTCCCAGAGATGATTTTATTGTTACAATGAATCCAAGTTTATCGAAATCAATGATAATCTATTTTCAGATCTACACACAGGTTTTATTGAGGCTATGGAAAGATCATAGAAGGTGTAACGAAGTTACTAAGTCCCAGTTTTGTTAGGCAGATAGAAGCAACATTTTCCTCCCATTCTATAACTCCTTAATTAATATGAAAATCATTTAAACTATACCTAGTTTTACTACAGATATTAAAACGGTTTTTCATCAAGTATCAGCTATATCAATTCAAAAGATGTTCATTAAGTTGAATACTACGTTACTTTCACACAGACTCGTTCATTTGCGAGTCAAACAAACTGGTCTTTCATAGTTGAGTGAAAGAGCGAACACTGTGTCAAAACAAGTACGTAGTTTAAACTCATCCTGTTGATGAGACATGAATGTACTATAAATACATGTAGAAATATGTGAGTTGACTCCTCAATGAAAATATTTTTTATTATTTGATGAAGTTTCGACCGTCTATGTTATTATTGCATCTAGGTTGTTGGGGTTAGGTCGTCTTATAGAAAAACCAGTATTTTTCAACAGGCCAACGTTTCGACATCCTCAGGGCTCTAAAATATAAAATTATGGACAATTGTTATTATGTAGATAAATATAATTTTTTATTTATATAAAATTATGGACAATTGTTATTATGTAGATAAATATAATTTTTTATTTATCTCTAAAAATATTTGAAAAAATTTTAGAAAAAAAAACTCTTTTCTTTTTTGGTACATGTAGATAAACATAAAATATAGGAACAAATCTATTTGAATTTTCAATATCAAATCACGTGTAAACGTTTATGTCATAAATGGTATTGTTAATAGTGTATTTATGACATAAACGTTTACACGTGATTTCATATTGAAAATTCACATAGACTTGTTCTTAAATGATATATTTTTTTTTTCAAAGATTTTTAGAGATAAACTTTTTATAAAACTTTTTTATATATATATATACATTCATATCTACATAATAACAATTGTCCATGATTTTATATTTTAGAGCCCTGAGGATGGCAACATATATTGCCGAAACGTTGACCTGTTGAAAAATACTGGTTTTTCTATAAGACGACCTAACCCCAACAACCTAGATGCAATTTATTATTATTGTTACCAATAGGTGAAAAAACGTATTTCTTTTGACTGGCCATTTTAGTTTCAGGGCCACGACAAGGAGTGGATATTAGGTTCGGTGAGTACCGATTCATTTTTATGTAAACATACCTAGTCCAGTGTTGCTTAGTTTAGCCTTATGAATAATCCAAATTTCAAGCAAGTGGAAAATTCCAACCTAACCTAACGTAACCTAAACTAACCTAACCTGACCCAACCTAACCTGATCTAACCTAACCTAACATAACCTAAACCTAACCTAACCTAACCTAACCTAACCTAACATAACTTCATAGTCGACATTTTTTCAACATGGTAATTGAGTCATAAGCCTGAATATTTAAAAAGCAGTTGATTTAGGTACATATTGAAGATGGGATATTCTCTTGAACATAATTATTACATATTGGAACTTCGTTACAGCATCTGCATCGATACGAGAATAAGTATGTTCAATTTAGAAGTGGACGGTTGGTTCAAATAACTGTCTGGTATCATTCTGGCACAACCGTTGGTAATTTTTTCAGTGATGATCAATTCATGTAAAATAGATTCCTCAATATACAGGGTGTCCCAAAATGAAGGGGACAAACTCCGAAGGTAGAATCCTCACTTCATTTCAAGGCTGAAAGTTCTAAAAAACATATACCCTAAAATGAGTATTAACCGAGTTACAGGGTGTTGAAAGTGAAATAAAAAAATAGATTTTCCAGAATAACTCCATAACGGTTCAATTTTTCTTAATGAAATTTGGTATGTCACTTGACAGCATTCAGTTTCATATTTCAAGGCAAATCAAGTGTTTTTAACTCTAAACAGGGGTGTACGGCAGGTGGGTACCCCTATTCGCCCCTCCCCAACTTTCACGCCACTGGATTAATATCGATTTCGTCTTCTTTTTCTTAATCTCCAATATTTCCTATACCAAAAAAGAATACGTTTCGTTTCACAAATATCAACGGTTTTCGAGATATTTGAAGTTGAATAAGTGGGTGCGTATGTGATACGGATACTCATTAGTGATTATTTGTTAGTGGCTATGTAAGTTTTAAATATCGGGAAATTTTTGTGAACTAAATCCCTCGCAAATGCCAACAATCTTAGAAATATTTGAATTTATACTCATTGCAAGGTATGAAATATGTTGGTTATAATGTTATAAATAGTTACTGTCACATTCCTTTCAAAAATAGTAAACATTTTGATACGCACGCACTAAAGTCAACTTCAAATATCTCGAACCACAAACTACGCCTGTAATATTTCTCATTACTAGCCCTGTTCTTCGTGATCATTATTGACTCCTTGTCCGGAAGTTATATAACTGAAATAGTTTATATTGTTAATGTTATCAAACAATTGATTTCAAAAAGTAATATGAATAATTCAATTTTTCAAAAGGTCCCCTAAAGTTTTGTTCAATCAAAAGTAGCAACCTATATGGCGTAATATAGTGAATTTCAAGAATGCATATCCGAGTGCATATCTTATTAAAAGCGAAACATATAAAGTTGACAAAACTCTCGTATACAGTGTAACCCATTTGAGATGGAAGCACCCTTCTAAAACTTACATTTTACAACCGATTGGAATGATTTAGTTTTCCTCAGGTAGACGTTCCACTACACCACTGGATTCGCGACATTTTCAAATGGTTCATATGTAAATTACGTTGAAATGCGTCAATCAATAAAAAAGTTATAAGGGAATGAAATTTGAAAAATATGCCGTTTAATCAACCACCAATTCAATTTCAGAACTTTTATCAAAAATTTGACTACACAACCGGATTAAGGGAGTCTCGAAATATCACTGACTATAATTTCATTGAAATTTGTTGATAAATAAAAATTATGAGATAAAATGTCATTTTCGTGATATTCCATTTACATACTTCTGAAATTTTATTATCTTATAATTTTTTTATTTATGAACATATGTCGATGAAATATTGACAAGTGATATATTGAGACCTGCTGAATACAAGTTCTGCATAACACTGTATAACAGTCAACATTTTCAAAATAGCGTGAGTGGAATAAGGTTTAAATTAAATAAAAAAAAAAACATTATAAATTACCTGTACCCAAATGAAAGGAAGTATTGAAAATTGACTCCAACATAAAGGTACCTTATCTTTTTTTATTCAACGCCCAAAATAAATTATTGAGGTTATTTGAATTACTTGAATTTCAGAAATTAACCCTACACATTCGAACTCCACCAACAAAAACATAATGTAATGGAAATAGGGTATCAACAGCAATTTATTAACTGAAAAATAGTTTGCCAAATATAACAAAGACTTTTTTTGCAGATTCAGATACAGATTCAATGGATTATTCATGGCCAGGAGCTTTTCCTGATAGAATACCAACTACTACTGTTACACCAAAACTGAAAGTACCGTCATCTAGTGTTAAACCAAAATTGGAGACGTTATTACCTTGGCTTGTTGGTGTTTTAGATGCGAATAAATCGCTGAATATATCAGGAGGTAGTTATTAGTTGCATTATGTTAGTTAGAAAATAGTAATTTATGTTGGGAATGAAATGTGGATCAAAAATTATCACTGTCTTCAATCGCCTCGTCCGAAATCAACCCACTCGTACTGTAATAGATTAATCATTAAAAAACTTTTTAAAGACAAGCTTTTCTTTCAAATGTTCAAAAAAAGTTTTCAGCTTGAATATGAAAGCGATTAGTTTTTCTGTCACTCACAGAACAACCCACATTATGCATCTCAAGAAATTATTTTTTAATTTTTAGCGCCTTCGGATTAAAGCTTGTTCTTAAAAAGGTTTTTTAATTGATTAATTTATTTTGTATTTTCAGTTAGTGCGCATTAGTCTATTGATTTCTGATGAAGCATGGTTATTACAAGGTCCGTTTCCTGTGAATTTTGAGCTATGTAGGTCTTCGATGAAGAAGCCATCTGAATATGAACTCATCCGTCATCTTGGAGCCGCCATCTTGAATTTATGAATTTTAACAGATTCCTGATATTCGGCCCCCAATCACACCCACATACCAATTCTGAAGAGAATCGGGCAATAATTAACTCTTCCGATATCTTGTATAAATGAATTTCGATACAAAATTAATAGTCTTTGAACTAGAAAACCTCAACGTCCCAAAATTGAACAGAAACTAACTATAATCACAAGAATCATTTTGTTTTTTCTCTGCATTATCATCGAAATTGTGAATATCTGCAAAATTTCCAGATAAGTGGACGACTAGAAGTGGGTCGAAATTCACTTGCAAGATTTGACCCACACAAATATGGCAAGTTGGTAAATAATAATAATAAATGCTTGTAATAAAAATGTAGTTACCATTATAACTATTACTCAACTAGACAGGATTTGACTGAAAGTAGAAAATTAAGAATCAAATCATTTAAATAAAATTGCCTAACTCCACAAAAAAAGTAGGTATCCTAACAACTATACTCTTCTTTCCATACATTCCAGTAAAGTGAAAAATATGAGACAAATATCTAAAAGACTACTACCACTCCACCTTACATCTATTTGTACATCGTTCAAGGAGGACACTTAATCCAGTACGATTGGGTTTTGAGACGAGGAACGATGATTGTAGCACCACCAAATTTGGTATGCTAGTTGTTGGAACCATGATAAACACGAAAAAAAATTGTGTACCGAAACTCCAGGAGTGGAACATATTTTTTTTTTCTCGTTTAGAAAAAAAAAATTGATTTTTGCTGTAATCTTGGAAAGTATTTGATTTATCGGAAAAAACACTCAACAAGGCGAAAGACAATTATTAAGTTCAACACAAAAATGATTCCCAGTAATTTTTCATGAAATGCGCTCGTTTTCCCAGAAAACGTCATTGAACGCCGACATCAAATTTCAGGTTCACGCTTAACCGCTGCTGGAAGTTCTGGCGGAGTCGAATATTTGATTGGTCATAACTCTGCTAAAAATGATCGGAGAAGAAAAAGGAAAAGTTTATATCGTTTCTGAAGACTCCTACCTTCTCGTGCAAATATAATATGCGAGTATTAGAGTACCTAAAATGTGTTTTGTCACACTTCACGGAGATGTTTGCGGATGATCCGAAAATCATGAATAATTCAGTAAATATGGAATTATTATACTAATAAGCAGCAACCCATACCCTCTTTGGTCTATATGCAACAATTTTAGAGTAGTGTGACAGGTCCCACTTTATACGTGCCAAAGAAATACTTTTTCTACGACAGTGCGTAAACTAAGTGTTTACGCACGGTGCGTAAAGTGACACTTTTGCGCACAAGTGCGTAAAGTAATTGTTTACACACTGTTCATACTTTTATGCATTTTTGAAAAATACAGTATTTTGCGTAAAATATAACCGGTAGTCATCATTTGATAAAACGACCACAATTCATAACTTAAAGTATTCAGATTCAATTTGGCAATATAATAACTGTCGAAGAAAAAACTTTGTATGATACACTTTCGTAAAGGGCTTTTTTGTACTCGTGTGTTTGTTGAACTCGGCGGCGCCTCATTCAACAAACTTCACGCTCATACAAAAAAGTCCTACTTTACGAACTTGTATCATAAATAGCTATTGTTTCACTCCTGCCTCATTCCCACCACTGTGCGGCGATTGAACACCTCACTGAATTCCAAAATTCATTTTAGTATTGCCTGTGCGACGTGGAAATGTACCTAATTCTAATGTAGCGGAAGTTGCCTTTACGATATTATTTGTTTTGTTTGTTTTGCGAAGAAATTATTTGACTTTTTTACCCAAATAAGTTCTTGCTCTCAAAATGTCAGTGATACAGTTAGTTGTCAGCCGTAATGGCTGTGAAAATAACTGTAAATCCTGGAAAATCATAATGAAACTAAAAAGAATTCTAAAACCAAGTAATTCGTATAAATGAGAAAAAAAATTATTCTATTGATTTAATGAAGTAATTGTTCAAACAAGCCGCCTTCCTGTGCTAAACAATATCCAAATCTACTAATACGTTCTCTGTAATAACACTATTGTGAAGCACAAACCTCAATCTTGGAATCTCATACTTCATTTTTTATGTAGGATGTGTATGAGCGATTATTTTCAACATTTACTGAAGAAATTGCCGGGATTATGGGGTGAGTTGAAAACTGAGGCAGGACTCGGCGGGAGTAAAACCCAGGTTTTTCTTTGGCACGTTTAAGTGAGCTCTCTAGTCTAAAATCATTGCATATCCCAAGTACACTCTTATTGGGACAATACTGGTACAATATTATGAAAATATTGGCAAAATATTCAAATAACAATATTGGCGAGAAAAAAATGTGAACATTCGGCGATATTGGTTCAATATTTAAAAAATAATATTGGTGTAATATTCTCGAAGCAATATTGGCCTCAAAATATTAAGCGATATAGGTACAATATCGCTGAGTACACTTACAATGGAATAATATTAGTAAAATATTGGCAAAATATTCAAACGTAATATTGGTACAATATTACTTGAATTTTAGTTCGAAAATATGAATAGGAAATTCATAAAATCTTTTCAGTTAGAGTCTTTTCACAATATCTATCAGATGTAGTTCAATGTCCAGCGTGGCTTGTGCCGGGGAAGTAGTTGTTTTCTGTTAGATATTACAAATAAGTCACATTTTTTATTTTTCAATTTTCATGAAGAATGTTCCCCTTTTCAACATGAATTACTTGAATATTATACAAATAATATCAGTAAAATATTATGGAAGCAATATTGGCCTCAAAATATTTATGAGGGATTATTATTATTATCATTCGTTGGTTGGGCCACCAGGAAGATTTCTGAAACATGTCATGTATGAAGGCGGTTATTCGCAACCAGATATGGGGCATAATAGTCTTGAAGTATCTGTCACTTTGGAATACGTCATAGTATGCAGGCTGGATTTTTTATCGTTGGTAGATTATGTGTTACCAATCACGAAATCAACCGTCAGACCCTCAATTAGCGATAGGTTGTAGAGATACATGGTGTTGAATATGTTAAATTATAGTTCTTTTTTTAAATTTTGAAAATTTTATAATTTATTCCTAAGAAATGTTTTTGTTCCATAAGTGTTTCATTTTGAAAAAAAAACATTTAATTGTCATCAGTGGCGTACAAGAACTGTACCATAGCACCTTTTCTATTTTTTACGCCACTGGAAATATCAGGAAAAATATTAGATTTTTCATTACTCCTTTCAATTTTTAAGTGACAAATGTATACTTGTTTGTACCCAAAAAAATCAATCGTTCTCAAGCTAATTGTGCTTTATGAATACATATTAATAATGAAAAAATTGTTATACTGACGTTAATTTTACAATCCAAATTACTGCTTCAAATTAGAACTGGTTATTCTACCGAAAAAATTAATGTTACTTTTATATGCATTTTTTCACCAAGCTGCTTTTTTGCAGAAATATAGGGAGTTGAAAATTGAAAATCAAAAAACAAAAATCAATTCCACAGTGGGGTACAAGAAGATTTTCATGGATGGGAGTGAAGTTATCCACATCCACAAGATACACTAAGAAAAAAATATTGAAATTTTAATTTCTGTAGTGGAGACTTTGTACACCACCATTCATTCAATATGATTTTTCCGGCGAACTGACTAGAAAAATAGTGTGTTAAGCTTTTCAGGCCGTATAAGGGGTGTAAAGGGGGTTGAAGACTTGAAGAAAATTATAATTCGGAAAGTTGATTTTTACTCCTGAAAAACATCACTTATATAAGACTTTTTTTCACTTATTTCTCAAGAAAAAAAAAGGTTGTACAAAATCCAGTTTTTTATATTTTAACCCCATTTTCCCACCTAAGACGGCCTGAAAAACTCAGGGACCCATAATTTAAGTCAATTCGACAACGGGTAATCAGATATTTGAAAGTGAATGGTGTACAGAGTCAACTACTAGAATTACACATTTTTTTTCTTCTAATTCGTCAACCCCATTCCCACCCCTTGGGACTGTCTGAAAAACCGAGGCGTCATGTTTTTTTTTTATTTGGAAGACCGCCGGTAAAACCATATTCAATAACTAAAGGTATACAAAGACTCCAGCATAGAAATTGAAATTTCGATATTTTTTTCTCAGTGTATCTTGTGGATGTCGATAACTTCACTCCCGACCATGAAGTTCTTCTCGTATGCCACTCTGGTAACTGTTTTTTTTTTCAAAACAGGGCACTCTTTGAAGGAAAATGTCTCTGCAGATTATTCTGAATCTTTTTGAAATCTATATTAGTTACGGGAAAAATGCTTTTTAATTATCCAGTTTCAACACCCTGTATTTCTGCAAGAAAGCAGCTTTGTGAAAAAATACATGTGAAAGTAGCATTGATTTTTTGGTGGAATGTCCAGATCAAATTTGAAGCAGTAATTTGGATTGTAAAATTCACTTCGGCTGAACATTTTTTTCATTATCAGTATGTATTCATAAAAGCGCAATTATCTTGAAAACGATTGATTTTTCTGGGTTCAAACTAGCATATATTTTCTACTTAAATTCGAAAGGAGTAATAGAAAATAGATGATTTTTCTGATTTTACCAGTGGCGTAAAAATAGGGGAGAAAAGGGACAATGATACCCTTCTTGTACACCACTGGTGGCAACTAAGAATGTGATTTTTGTTCAAAGTAAAGTTCTAATTGAACGAAAATAATTATTTCGATTAAATTGTAAAATGTTCAAAAATGTGGAATGCATAAATGAAAAATATCTTTAATTTTTCATATCGAACACCCTGTATCTCTGGAACCCACCGCTAATTGAGAGTCTGACGGTTAATTTCGTGATGAGTTTCACATGATCTACCAAGTATATAAAATCCAGCCTGCATACTAAGACGTATTCCAAAGTGACAGTACCTCCCGGACTATAATATTCAATGCTTCATTGCATTACTTATCTGAGTACCTACTTATTTTCTCTCAACTGAACATGAATTGACTAAAAAGAGAAAATAAAACATTCAATCATCTAATTGAGAAATCCAGAACCCAATAAAAGAAGTATGTAAAACCCATGTCGTATTACGTCAATCTTGGAAATGTGAGTTATAAACAAAAAGAACAAAGAATTGAGACAGCGAAATATTTCTGAAAACGTTAATTGTTTAGGAATATTTATCCTAACAACTAACTATTCTCAGTTCTAATAAGTCGGACAAATCCGGGGCATAATTGTATTAATTCTACTACTAAGTACTTATTTTACAGAAAATATGGGTTGTCAACAGAATCTTATGAATTTTTGAGTTATTTAGTAGTCTTACGTCTCCAAAATTAAAATTATCAGCCCTTGAAGATTTATGTAATGAGTTTTAATTTTTGCGATTTAGGAAATCAGTGGAAATAAAACAGGATATAAAACAGAATTGAAAAATTAAGCTTGAATTCTTTCAGCAAAATTGATTGTAGCGATGACAGTTTTCTGTTAGAAGGAAAGCTCAAATTCTAAAACTCAATGCTAAACTTGTGTCTCAGCCTCAAATCGATAGTGAAACAATTTATTCTGGACTATTGGAAGCATCGTTATCCTAGAAACATTCCAAATTCAAGATATGGTTGAAAAGATAATTGAAGTGGCCTTTCGATCGAAAAATCTCTCGTTTTCCCTGCTACTAGAAATTTCATCAAAGTTGATAGTGCCTCTAGCGTTTTCACTATGAATGAATAGTTTATTTATTTTTCCTTTCAATAAATCACTAGCAAAGATGAAAATGTCAAATGGCACACAGAAAATCAGATAACCGGACACCTTTTGAAATGAATAAATGGTATTTTTGTGACTCCTGTACCATTTTTCAATAAATAGCCAAAGAGTAAAATATAATAAATTCAATGAATCCACTTTTCATCTGAGTAAACATGGAAATATTGAATATGTTGTATCATAGAGATAATATTTTTTCAATGGCTTTTGTACCAATTTTGAATAGATCACTATTGGCTATCTAAAATATCATAAATTTATTGAATTCAATAAATCCACTTTTCATCTGAGTGAACATGAAAATATTGAATATGTTGTATCATAAAGATAATATTTTTTCAATGACTTGTACCAATTTTCAATAAATCACCATGGGGTCCCATGGGGTCACTATTTATCTGAGTGGATATTAAACTAACGAATCTGTTGTATCACAAAAGAAAAATTACCATAGCCGGATAATGTGTTTTGCAGGTGTTTATGAACTGGGTGAGCATGCTTCCATTGCTGCAGGTCTTGATTGTCCCAAAACTCCACTGAATGGCTCCGTTTCAGGAGAATGTTCCCTGCTCAAGGACTGCCCTGAAGTATTCACTTATTTGACTGATTTCCAAGAGTACCAAAAATATTTCTGCCCAATGCAAAACAAGTAAGTTAATTTTTCAATACCGATGTTACATGTGTCTTATATAATTATGAGGCCAGCACTCTATAATTCTCATTAGTACTGGGAATGGCGAAACATTTGCAAGTTGTTACAGAACACTTTGCCAGGTATTGGGCAGAGTTAATTTGGCAGCCGTGTTGGGCTGTTGGATTATTTTCTGCTCGATGCTTGCCGATATAACTTCTTCAGTACAGGAAATTTGCGAAAGGTTGAAATGTTACTAATCCGTTTTCATTATATGAAATAATGGTAGTTTCTTGAGTATGAATATTCCGTATTTTGATAAAATTTCCATATTTTAAATGCCAAGCAAATTCAAATTAGGTAAAACGCGCGCCTTAGTATGACGTCAAAGTCCATGTCAACAAAACGTATTTTCATGGTCTGGTCTTGTACTTGGTCGAGTTGTAAAAATGTTTGTAAAGGTATTATATTTGTATCATTGAGTTATTGTAAATCTTCCAGAACTAAAGAACAATCCTTTGAATTACCACTAATCCGTTATTCTTGGTAATCAATGATATTTCTGACAGTTTTCTTATTTCCAATCCAATAGATTGGAATAATTGGAGAAAACATGCATGAGATCTATTACACATATTTATATGGAATACTTATTCATTTCACAAGATAAAATGTAGTTCAGATTGTCTGAAATGGAGTATCTGAAGGAGTAAGTCAAAAGGTACACATATATTCAAATAATCGAACACCTTTTGAAATGATCAAATGCTTTTTTTATGACTCCTGTGCCATATCCAAATAAATCACCACGGGGTAGAATATCATAATGTTAATTTTTGGAAGCCATGACGAAATTCATTATTTTCCTTAGTCAATACGCTGTCCAGATAGGAAAATATGTGACAAGATGAACAACAAGTGATCACCAGTAATCAAAATAACGAAAAATTTGTCAAAATGTCAAATGACATATAAAGGGTGTTAATTGAGTACGTTGACAAAGGGCCGCGCAACAAATACTTGGGAAAATGGCTTTCAGCCAATTTTGATAATTTTTTGGGATATTGTAGTACAAGTCACTTCTACTTCTACACATGAAAAATTAAATTAGTTTCTATGTCCAGTTTCGGAGATACGAATTTTTGAAAATCATAAAAATTGCTGTTTTACCAAAACATAGCAAGGTTCACTGATCCAAAAGTATTACTTTTTAGATACCATACAGGGTGGGTCAAAAATAACGACAATTTAGGATATTTTGCAAAACTTTATCAACGGTCCCTATGTTGAGACCGAGCATTTTTCATTAGGAAAATACCTATTGGGATTACTTTCTTACGACAAGAAGATTTTCTCCAAAAATTTAGACTTTTTTAAAACACATTATTTTTTTCAAATATTTGTTTTTTATATCACATGTTTTTAACAATATTCACACCAAATAGCCTTTTTGAGTCAATAAATCCGCTTTGGAGCCAACACTATTTGAGAAAGACTTATAGTAATTGCTCAATATCATCAGCTTCAAAAAGTACGATCACATTTTGTACGGGGGCTGTTTAAAAATATTAGTTGGAATCGGTTTTGTACGTAATATATATGTTTGTTAATTATTTTTGAATGGATCTCCAATTTGAATCACATTTTTAAGTTATACTTCCAAGTAAATTACCCTGTACTCGGGTAAGTTTCATTCATTTGCTATGTCTGGTTTTTGAACTATAAATTAAAATTGATATTCTATAGAAGATATTATCCAATCTTATTTTATTTGTATTTTTGACCCACCCTGTATAATAGGTGGCTTCTTCTATCGTAACGACCGACTAACTGACATGACATTCGAATTTCTCCAAACCAGCAACGCTACTATTTTGTTACTAATCCTCTAAAAAGTAATACTTTTGGCTGAGTGAACCTTCCTATGTTTTGGTAAAACAGCAATTTTTATATTGATTGAAAGTTTGATTTTGTGGAGGAAATCCGATTCTTGACATGATTTTTTGGGTTCATGACCTTCCACGATCTGAAAATGAAAAAATGTTAATCCAAAGAAATCTGTACAAGTGTAGGAAGGCAAATTAATTAATTTGCCCGATAAGTTACTGCGTTCACAAGACTGCTTTCTTGAAAGAAACTGATTTTTGTCAGTAACGTACCCTACAGTGAATTTGCCTATCTGAAAAAATGAAATCGACTTAACAAAGAATACTTCTCTTTTTTTGAAAATTGTTGACGTTTCGGAGGCTGTATCTGACTCCGTTATCAAAACTTCTTGGAAATACGCTAAAGAAACTGAATTTCTTTATGTTATGCGATACTGGAAAATGTTTGCATTAATATTCTTATTGTAGCTCCTGAACCGTACAAGTAAATGAAAAACTATGGGAGAGTAAAAAGATGTTGAATGAAACAACATTGATTATTTCTGTCTCAGAATATGTCAGTGACGGCGGAATGTTTTTTTTTTAAGAGTTGCACAAGGCTTGACTCTGAAAAAAGGAGGACTCTGTGAATTATTTGAGAAATGAATTATTTTGTATCATGCATTATACTTGCCTGATTTGAACTGATTTTTGTGGAAAATGTCGAAGTCAACTCCAAAAAATCTTGAAAAAAATGTACTTATTTTTATCACCCTGTATCTCGAAAACCAAGCCGTTTGGGACATAAGTTTATATGAACTTTTCGTTCTGAAACCTTTCAAAGAATCACCTCTTGAAGATTGTCAAATTACCTAATTAACACCCTGTATAATATAGTTATTCGTATTCCAGATAGATTTTTGAATCTTTTTTTATTTTTTAGGTATGCCGGTGTATGCTGCCCCAAGAAAACTACACCATAAAACCAAATGGGAGTGTTGAGATATTTTTCGATCATATTATATTTGATTTTTATTAAATTATCAATACCAGTGTTTGAGTTATTGTAGCAGAACCTGTAAAGTATGCTGGGCAGGTTCGAAGTAGCTGATCATTCTACAATTCATATACGTATTGGTCATTCTCAGATCTTAGTAAAACTTTCGATGATAAAAATGTTCAACTTTCCACTGAACATATTTTAGAGAGTGATATGCCTCTTCAGTAGAGGGTCTGAAACCACCAGCGTAGATAAGGAGAGGGTATCCTTACGAGCAACCCTCAGAAGTCTTCGAGTGACTTGTACGAGCTGTAGAAGACGTACCCCTTACTTTTTAACGTGTTATGCCATGCACGGGACCGGTGACTGCGCTGGGATTCCAACCCATGTTCCTTCCGATGATTGGATTGAGAAGCGAATGATTTACCACGCGCCACCTTTGCAAGTGGTTGTTTCACAATTATTTCTCATAATAAAATTGCAATCAGGGACTGTTATCAACAAATTTAGGAGTTAGGTCTTTTTGGTTCAAATCCACGAAATACTCTTGTTCAATACACAGTAATAAAAAATACAAGCTTGTATTTTCTAAAGAGAGGACGATCTCACAATGTAATTATATCAGTATAGTATCCATATCAATGAAATCCCCCATTTTAATGTTCGGTATTACCATCAGCAGTACCCTTTCATGGAAAAACCATGTGAGGTCCATTGGCAGAAGTGTCTCCCAAAAACTTGTTTTTTGTTCCATACTAAGATCTATTTTATTTCCCTTCAACATGTTATGAACTATAAGGGAAAATACCACCAGTCCTTTAATACTGTTTCCAAATATGAAGTGCAGTGCCTAAACATATACTCAAATTATTATAATTATGCTATTACGCAGTTGTAGGTTACATTACATTAATGGTTATTTAACGAACAAGTGTATTAATGAGGGCGTTATGTTTGAGATTGTTAATCGCCATTTTAATTCACGAGTTTGTTACAAAACTTTTCCGTCGACAGTAGTTTTCAAAAACAGAGATATCTTACTTTCAATGTTTATTTATTTAACGATACGATAAAAAACAATCACTATTTCCTATTTATATTAACTCTACTCAAAGATAGTTTAATTTTTCTCAGTGGTAGTTTTATTTTATTTTTATTATTTATTTTCAAATTGAAATTAAAAAAAAATGTACCCTAGGTGGGTTTTGAACTCTCGACATCTGTGTTGCATGCTAGGTAGATAGATAGATAGATAGATAGGGTTTTTATTTACAATTTCCATCAATTTGACATTTCACATATAATGACAAGCCACATACATATATTTCATTCCCGCAATCCAGGGGGAAGGGGTAAGGGCATATGGGCGCAATAGTAGCAACCCCCATGCACCTTTTCAGGGGTGCATGAGGGGTGCCTTGCCGAGGCGAACATAGCGCCCCCGCGAAAGGGCGCGGTAGTCCGCCCGCGCTGGGCCGGACTTTTCATTATATAGTGGTTATGGTCGGTAAAACACGCCTCCTGCAAAGCTTATGCGTGTTGTTCGAATTTCTATTCCTTGTAGATACGCCTTTGTTGCAGTTTGCGAGGATAGTTAGTTCGATGCTAAACCCCGGAAAAGGCTGATGCAAAAAACCGGGTCAAAGTACTCTGCGTTTCAGTCTGACTTTCGACTTAGTTCCCTACGGAACCGGTTCTTCCCTTCTTTCTTTAAAGATATCAAGAGATTGATAGATGAGCCCGCCGTGTTTGCGAGGTTCATTATCAAACACTCTGAGCCTGGTTATTTCTCTAGTAAGAGGACTTTTGTCGAGCATGTATTTATAAAACTTATAAGATAAGTTTCTTATAAATGTCGGAACGAGTCGACGCCTCTAAGCTCCCTAAGGGTTTCCACTCGAAGGTATCGTCTGCTACCAGTGATGATACGGAGTACCTTATTCTGCATCCTATCAAGCCTCGCAAGGGGAGTGTCTTTCAGGCTGCAGAATACTGGGCAAGCGTATGTCATAGCAGGGCGAATAATCTGCTTATAAATAAGCAGCTTATTCTCCTGAGACAATTTCGAGCCTCTGGCTATCAGGGGGTAAGTGCGCTTTAGCGCAGCTCCACCCCGCTGTATCGCCAATGTGATATGCCGCCCGAAATTTAAACGCTTGTCCAGGTGTACCCCCAGGTACCTCGCGTGGTTCACGTTCTCAACAGCTTCGTTTTTGACTCTCAATTTACGGTATAGCTTCGAGAAGGTATACTTTTTCGTAAAATTGATTGTCTCCGACTTAGCCGGATTCACCTCGATCTTGTTCTCCGCTAGATACGGTATGACCTTCCTATCCAAATGAATTTGGATTCTCGATTGAGCAGCGACGCTTGAGAAGGAGTGGGCGAAAATGGCCGTGTCATCGGCATACACAGCCGTGCCCATGTCCGTTCTCTCGCACTGAGGAAAGTCATAAGTATATAGAGAGTACAAGTGCGGGGATAAACTCGAACCCTGCGGGACACCTGCTTCAATTGGGAATTCTGCGGAGCGAGTGTTGTTTACACGCACCATAAAACTCCTACCAACAAGATAAGAGTTCATCAAACTCACCATGTATGAGGGCATGCCTGCCAACAGCATTTTGTAGATTAGACCCTCAACCCATACCGAGTCGAAGGCTTTCTTCATGTTCAGCAGGATCATGACTGTATTGAGCCCTCGCTGAGCGGCCTCTTTCACCCCGTGTACAATTCTCACAACCTGTGAGGTTGTACTATGCCCTTTGCGGAACCCGAATTGCACATCGGGGATCATTTTGAGTTTCCCCTCGAGGTTCAATAACCGTCTTAGAAGAATCTTCTCGACTACCTTAGCAATCACACTCAAGAGCGAGATAGGTCGATAACTTTCGAGTTTATGGCCATCCTTACCGGGCTTTAGAATCGGTATCACCAGTGCCTTCTTCAGACAATCTGGGTAACACCCCCACTTGATGATGGCGTTAATCAAGTGTATAAACTGTACGAGGACTTTCCGCGGCAGATATCTGAGAAGAACGGCGTCCAAGCCATCCGGCCCAGGCGCCTTATTCGTCGGAAGTCTTTTAATGACTTCCGTCAGCTCCTCATAATTTGTCATGACTTTGGCAAACCTATGAGGGCCGATAGGAGGAAACACAGACTCCCGGAAGTCCTCAGTTGCCTGAGACCTCCGCCTGTGCTCCTCGCTAACGTCAGGCGCCCTTTTGTGGACGTCAGCATGCTAGGTGAACTTTACCGTTACGCCACGGGACCATATATGGTTTTGAGTGACAACTGGTGTAATGAACATTTTCTAAAATTTTAGTTGAAAATTGACAAATAAATAATGACATACTTAGTACTAACCAATATAAAATATATAAGAGCAATGTATGTTGGGTTGCATATAATCAAATCGTTGATTAATAGAAAATCATTCATCAACAGGGGTCATTAATCAACGATTTTGAGTGCGTTAAAATACATCATAAATGAACGGTTGACGAAAATGGTTATTTAACGAACAAGTGTATTAATAAGGGCGATTAACAATCGAGATAATTTAACGCGTGAGCGGAGCGAGCGCGTTAATGTTTGAGATTGTTAATCGCCATTTTAATTCACGAGTTTGTTACAAAACTTTTCCGTCGACAGTAGTTTTCGAAAATAGAATCTCACTTTCAATGTTTATTTATTTAACGTTACGATAAAAAACAATCACTATTTCCTATTTATATTAACTCTACTTAAAGATAGTTTAATTTTTCTCAGTGGGAGTTTTATTTTATTTTTTATTATTTATTTTCAAATTGAAATAAAAAAAAAAAATTGCCCTCGGTGGGTATTGAACTCTCGACCATAGTGTTGCAAGCCAGGTGAACTTTACCGCTACGCCACGGGACCATATATGGTTATGAGTGACAACTGGTGTAATGAACATTTTCTGAAATTTTATTTGAAAATTGACAAATAAATAATGACAGATAGTACTAAGCAATATAAAATGTATGAAAGCAATGTATGTTGGGTTGCATATAAACAAATCGTTGATTAATAGAAAATTATTCATTAACAGGGGTCATTAATCAACGATTTTGAGTGCTTTAAAATACATCATAAATGAACGGTCGACGGAAATAGTTATTTAACGAACAAGTGTATTAATAAGGGCGATTAACAATCGAGATATTTTAACGCGTGAGCGGAGCGAGCGCGTTAATGTTTGAGATTGTTAATCGCCATTTTAATTCACGTGTTTGTTACAAAACTTTTCCGTCGACAGAAGTTTTCAAAAATAGAGATATCTTATTTTCAATGTTTATTTATTTAACGTTACGATAAAAAACAACCACTATCTCCTATTTATATTAACTCTACTCAGAGATAGTTTAATTTTTCTCAGTGGTAGTTTTATTTTATTTTTTATTATTTATTTTCAAATTGAAACAAAAAAAAAATAATTACCCTCGGTGGGTTTTGAACTCTCGACCTCAGTTTTGCAAGCCAGGTGCATATTACCATTACGCCACGGGACCATATATGATTTGGAGTGACAACTGGTGTAATGAACATTTTCTAAAATTTTATTTGAAAATTGACAAATAAATAATGACAGATAGTACTAACCAATATAAAATATATAAGAGCAATGTATGTTGGGTTGCATATAATCAAATCGTTGATTAATAGAAAATCATTCATCAACAGGGGTCATTAATCAACGATTTTGAGTGCATTAAAATACATCATAAATGAACGGTTGACGAAAAAGGTCCATTAAACATATCCCCTGCGAATGAATTATTTTTGACAAAATGATATCGGGTAGGTGGTAAATCTGCAACGCTCCCCAATAACATCGCGAAATTAACAAAATAAACAATATACGAAAATAATTCAAAATAGGATAGTAAAGTATAAGTAGATAAATAGGTCTTTCAAACACCCATGATTTTTCGAACACGACGGCGCAGCCAGAGTGCTCAAAATAGAGCAAGTGTTTGAAAGATCAGTTATCCACGAATACTTTACGTTATTTTTTTCAATTGGTACTCTTTAAAATCATAAATACTGGTTTCTTTATCATAAATAATGGAAATAAAAACTTATAACTGCTTTACGCAGAAAAGCTTTATTCGAAGTAAGGAAACTATATGTGTATCATAGTATACTATGAACACTAAATTCTCCAATATCTTTTAACACACATACATACAATACAGGAACTACCGCCAATCTAGCTATACAGATTCCTCTATATTCTAAAGGCTATAACAGAAATTAATATCCTACTATGACCAAAATTAACAGATTTAAAAAAGCGATAAAAAAATATATTGACATCAATTATGATTCATTTAAAAGACTTTTTGACTGAATGTTCTTTTTTCCTCAATTGTTAAAAATTGTTTAAAAAAAATTGTTAAAAAAAATTGTTAAAAAAATTATTAAAAAAATGTTAAAAAACTGTTAAAAAGATTGTTAATAATTGTTTCCCATTAGTTATTAATTTGATTTTTATTTGTGGAACATTAAATATTTAAATTTATTTCATCTTATAGACTGTGCACAGTACAAGCCAGGCTTAGGTGACAGTCTATGAACTATTGAAATAACAATATTACGTTTATACCATTACCTGAATAAAGCTATCTATCTATCTATCTATCTATCTATCTATCTAAAATGGTTGAGTTCGTGATGTGACATCAGTATACCTTTCGTAAATGTTGGAATAAAAGTTTTGCATTTGTTTGTAATATTGCATTTGACGTAACAAGGTTCTCCTGTCAGATCAATAATCATAAAATTGTCATTAAGACTTCACGGTTCTTGAGTTGTTGATGTAGCCATGGTAACTTTTAAAAATGCGCGTTTTTGAAAGTTCGATTTACACACGCCGGGGCGTGCTTTAAAAAGGTGAAAGGGGGCATCAATTGAAAAAAAATTATTTGACTCATGTTATTCCCGAAATGATTTGTACATACTATATCTAAATATATAGCAAAGATTGTGTATATACTTTCTTTCTTACTTACCAAATTGCAAGAAACATGAATTGAAATTAGACCTATCTTCTATTTCGCCCCTCTGTTTGGAGATGACATTTGCTTGTTTCAAATTTTTAAAGCGACTCCTCGGCATTTGAGAACTCAAAATTAGATACTTACCTGCGCCCAAGTTGCAAAAAGTCGAACTATTATGTAAGTACATCGTTAATTGTTGTGTACGTTAAAATTACTATGATAGTGGTCATTGTTGTAACTTTAGTAATTTTCTATGTAAATTTTGTTGAATATTCAGTGATTATATTGTAATTCAGGAAATTTGTATTCGACAGGGCCCCGTTTTTTGAAGTGCTGAATCCGAATCTGAAGTTTGCCCTGGTATACAAAAGAACTCATTAATCAGATAAACATGAAAACCCACTATCTAAGAATGTTTAGGAAACGTAAATGTTTATACTATCACGAAAAATACAAAAATTTAAGAAAAGTTATAAAAAAAACATACAAATAGCATATAGGAATTTCATTACTAACTCAGAAAATGACTTAAAATCAAATCCGCAAAGTTTCTGCTCGTATACCAACTCAAAAAAAAACAAAACTCGAATTCCAGGAGAAATGACCTACAATAACATTACATTATCAACTCCAACTGATATCGTTCATTCTTTTGCCTCGCACTTTAGTAGTGTGTATAATACCAAAAACTATCGAAATATACAAAATAATACACTTCATAACACAAGTCAGCATCTCGATATATCTGGAATATCAATCGAACAAATAATCGCAGCCTCGAAAAAATTAAAAAATAAATTAACTTGTGGTCCTGACAATATCCCAGCTAAAACTGTAAAGAAACATATAGACCACTTCTTACGTCCCCTTTTTATCCCATACAATAAAGTAATATTGAACGGAAGCTTCCCAGAAATATGGAAAACCTCACGAGTCTGTCCTGTTTTTAAGTCTGGTTTGACATCCGCTGTCATAAACTACCGACCAATAGCACTGATCTCAGTCTTTTCTAAATTGATTGAGATTATTCTATCAACCATCATATATGAACATATGAAAACCTCCTTGACTGACTGCCAACACGGGTTTGTAAAAAAAAGGAACACATCTACCAACCTTTGCACTTTTACCCAATTCGTGTCGAATGCCTTGGATAACAGGCAACAAGTTGATGTTGTGTACACTGATTTTAGCAAGGCATTCGACAAAGTTTCTCATCAACACCTTCTAAACAAATTGAATTACTTTGGATTCTCCAGAAGACTTCAAAACCTCCTAAAATCATATTTATCAGACAGAACCCTATATGTCGAATACAGTTGGGTGAGAAGTTTCAGCTTCGCTGCAACCTCCGGTGTCCTGCAGGGGTCTAATCTGGGACCCCTACTTTTCTTACTTTTCATCAACGACATCTGCGACTTCATAAGCTCAAACACTCTACTATTTGCTGATGATCTTAAGATGTATAAAATAATAAAAAATATCTCAGACTCAATAGCCTTACAAAACGATCTAAATAACTTAACAGATTGGTGTACTTGTAACAATCTGCCACTGAACATAAATAAATGTAAAATTATGACATATAATAGAACTGTGTCACCAGTAGAATTTAACTATAATCTAAATAACATATCTATCAATCGCATTACCGAATGCAAGGACGTTGGAATCTTGTTCGATAGCAAATTAACTTTTGCAGCACACATTGAAAATATTACATCTAAGGCAGCCCGCATCCTGGGCTTTGTTATTCGTAACTGTAAAGAATTTAGTTCCATAGACGCAATGCGTACTGTTTACTTTTCACTAGTTAGAACTAAGCTGGAATATTGTAGTTCGGTTTGGAATCCTTCACAAGAGAAATATATTGTCTCACTAGAAAGAATTCAACATATATTTTTAAAATTTTTATATTTCAAAAAATATAACAGCTATCCAATTAACAACTACAGCCATGAACATCTGCTAGACGAATTCCAGGTTGTTTCGTTGCGGAAGCGCAGGGAGATCTCTGATCTCGTATTTCTTTATAAACTCCTAAACAACTTGATAGATTCCCCTCCGCTTCTCTCATCAATTAATTTCTCCGTACCTAGATTTACTTCTAGATCAAACTTTACCTTCCATATCATTGTTCCCAACACATATCATCATTTTAACAGTCCATTACTTAACATGTGTTAACAGTTTAATAGGTTAGAAGGTGTTGACATCTTTAACCTGACTCTACAACAATATAAAAAACTTCTCTTCAGAAGGATTCCCTTAAACTGAGAATCTATCATTCTTTTTTTCTATTATGTAAATTTATTATAATACAATTATTCACTATTTTTATTTTATTTTTTTCTGTATTTGACTGGGATCACCATTTGTATCTTTTGTTATATACTCCAGTAAGTGGATTTAATAATCTGTTTGGATGTATATAAATAAATAAATAAATAAATAAATGTTTTTGTTGTTTTTCGCTTATAACTCGAAAATTATCAGTTTTCCGTGAAATACTTTTCCATACAGAATAGAAGTATATAAAATTTCCTACAAATTACACTATTCAGGTTTTTTTTCGACAAACAGTTCGGTCTCAAACGCCAAATAAAAACTGGCGTATTTCTGCTGAGTCAGCATACACCCATTTTTTCACTGCAAAACTCTTATTGACTATTTAATGACATTTTTAGTGAATTCCTCAAGGATATATATATTGTAATAAAACTAAAAGTACTCTTGTTCGTCATTGGAGCAGTTTCAATCAAAGGACTCATCTGAGGTTATGTCGATGACTGCTAGTGACAGTGCGATAAGAAAGGAGTGTTTGAGAGTCTCAAACAATGCCAAACGGTTCTGGGCCATTCAGGGCATTACTTGCTCCTTCTTGAGCTAGTGCATGGGCCTCTTCATTGCCTCTATAACCTGTGTGTGCTGGTACCCAAACAAGTATTGAGGTAACTTGCATTGAGTTGACTGCTTTTATTGCAGCTTGGCTATCTGAGTATATGAGTATATGTTTTTCCTGAAAACTCCTGCATTATTAGGTATTGAGCATAATGGTGTATTCCGACGATATTCTGATTCTGAGATTTTCATCTTCCGCTTGGTTCCGTAAATTCCGGCTCCTGCACCTTCATCATTTTTTCGGAGGTCCCTCCTTCCACGCATCCATCTCCGTTAAACTTGTTTTGAAAGATTTGTCAGAGCTATATCTGGAAAGTATGCCATCAGATGGCATTCTTGTAACTGGGTTGTTTTTCAACTATTAGTATAAGTTGTTGTAGTCTCTCCTGTGCATATTGCTTATGGGTGCTTGTCCTGACCTGGCTTCGCCTTGTATGTATATGTGTAGGGCAGGCAGGTTGAGCAAGACCTCTTAGGCGGCTGTTGGGGTGGTTGTTATGTCCCCGGTGGCACTCAGATATGCTGTTCTTTGCCGTCCTCCGAGCCGTCGAACCATTCCTACCTGCCACCATACCACCGAACTATAAGTTATCATGGGAATTGCGAGGTTGTCGGCATGTCCTAGGGAATGAAAGCCTCTGGAAAATAACCCAAAGTAGGGGCGATTGCACCCTTCCTGCGGACATCCCCTGTTTGCTCTAGATGTTAGTGTTATTCCGCCGATTGCTAATGTAATGACTCTGTTAACGTTTATCCACTGGCACAGTAAGGGAAAAAAACCCTTTTTTACTGGAGCGTTTGCTATAGACTCGGTGGATGCATTGTTGAAGGCACCCTTGATGTCTATAAATGTTGTCATGGCTATCTCTTTACTGATAGCCCACCTGATACTATTGGGTCTCGATATTTCCGTAGCAAGCCTCCATTCCAAAGTTGTTAACCTGTTTGGATGGAAAGTGTGCTTCTGTGCATCCTTATACTTTCTTCGAATGTTGTAGTATAATATTAGCATTGTCATTATTTTTCAAGAAACCTACTTAGTTTACAGTACCTTCTTTGGCTAAAACCTTATGGATTCTTGAGCACGTGATTGCCTTACTAATTTCTTTGTTGTACTGCGTGAGTTTAGAATATGTGGTCCAATATTGGTTAAATTTTACTCTGATTTTAGTTTGAAAATATGAATAGGACATTCATAAAATCTGTTGTGGAATCATCTGCGAACCTTGCTTCAATGAAATGAACGATTTTTGTGAGTGATCTTTTTTTAATAACATTCTCCTTATCTAATTTAGTTATCTGAATGAAAATGCGAATTTTCACTGTCAGATTTTTTCTTTCCTTTTCAGTTAGTCTTTTCACAATATCTATCAGATGTAGTTCAATGTCCAGCGTGGCTTGTGCCGGAAAAGTAGTTGTTTTCTGTTAGATATTACAAATAAATCACATGTTTTATTTTTCAATTTTCATGGAGAATGTTCCCCTTTACTCTGATGTTCATTCCACCAGACCATTTTGTTATTTTGAGCCTTTTTTTCTCAAGACAGCTTTTCTCGTAGGCTTCGACTATTGCCTTGTCCACTTCGTCTACTGCCCTCTCAAGTCTCCCTTTGTCTCGTATTTCAGTCACGGGCCTCTCGAGAGATTTGACTGAAGTACGCGGTACGGTAACTAGATCGAATAATATATGATATATAATAATATATTCATTTGAAATATTTTTTCAAGATTTTACTTTGAATTTCAAGTTTTGTACGATTTTGGACCTCATTAAATAACTTGTTTGTAATTTTTGAAAAAGTGACCTGTATGTACCTTTATTGTATGATCTAAATAAGGTATGCGCAGAAAACTGGGAGGAATCCACTAATTAACATCAATAATAAATTAGAGTTTTGTAGTGAAAAAGTGGGATTTTCCCCAGTCAGCTGAAATATGCCAATTTACAAGTAGTCCTTGAGCCCGAATGGTTCGTCGTAGAAAAAAACTTTTATGGTGAAATTTCATGCTCTTTCATTCCCGAGAGGAAGGTTATTAACGAAAAATTTGAAGTTTTCAACTTGTAAGCAATAAACCGCAGAAGAAAGAGATTTTTTAGGGTTTTTTGCATTTTTTCAATTTTACGTCACGAAAATTTGTTAGCAAACCTCAGATTCGGATTCAGCACCCCAAAAAACATAGAGAATGGAAGTAATCGAAACTACCCCAAAACTTTCTTGGTAGAAATACATTTTGATTAGATTATTGATATGAAATGAAATTCTGTTACATATACATGGTGAATAACAACGATATAATTTTGACATTTCATCACTTTGCTTCGGTTTTATGATGGCAATAAAAAGGATCATTTGAATATGTTAACGACTTCATAAATTTTCGTTGTCACTTTTATGATTTATTTATCACCGTTAAGCTACTGGCATTTAAGTAGAAATAGTTTTATGCTTTAATCTTATGGCGGTTCTTGGGAGCACATTTCAAAACCTCAATGAAACCCTATCGTTAGTTTTATTACAGAATCATTGTATGGACTTGAGTAGTGCTATGAAACAATTATAAGACTTACTTTCTAAGTGGATTATGTAGGAACCAGAAGGATTTATCGTGTATGCTTACAAAGCCATTGTAAAACCTCCATAAAATCAAATATACTTACATCCTAAATGGTTTCATCTTATAGCCTTTAGGGTTGTTTTGAAACAGATTCAAAAATCTATTTGCTGTGGGAGCGTAGTAGGAATAATGCATGACCACCATAAATCAAATTGGCTATTAATTACCTAAGCTTTCCAAAACTTTCATGACACTAGAATGGATCCAAATAACTACAGATTGTCACTTGGGCACCGTGAATGGTTCCATCGAGACTGATCCGTAGAGCTTAGTCCTCACATTCATTGATCATCACTTTGGAGAAATGCCGAACACCTCCTTCTCAGGGCTCGATTTTTCAACGAAAAATAAAGCTTCGGAACTTATTTCCTCGGCTCTCAGGATGTTCTCTGCGAATTACCAAATTATCCTTCTCAACACACATATGAAAGTACAAAATTCATTGTTTTTCCAGAGAGAATCATTAGTTTAAACAAATTCTTGACATTGGTCAATAAATATAGGTAGATGTCTTTGTGAGTCAGAGTTCTGCGTAACCATGAAAGTTTGATGTATTTTGTAATTATTATTATCAAGTTTGAAGGGGATTTTTCTAATTGTTTATATACAGTGACCGCCAAAAAGTATGTACCATATTGGAAAAAAGTATATTATTAGGGTATTGAAAAAAAAATTCTTGGGAAAAGTTTGTGCATGTCCGATAACCTAAAAATCGATTTTGACACATGTCACGTGATCGCTGGTATGGCGGCAAATTGAAAAAAATTGCTATGAATGGTCAAAAAGTCGGGTAAAATGGTAAGATATCGAAAAAAGTTATTTGAAAAAGTTTAAAATTGTTTTTTCCGTTAACCAGCTGTCGTCGCCTTGCGAACGGCAGCCCTCAAAAGTCGAAACTTGTGCGAGCCAAGGATGAACGAGGTCTTACCTTTTAACGTGCGATTCCCAGCACTTTCTCGGGCCATCAGATAAAAATCTGTAGTCGCTAAGGATTCGAACCTAGCCGACCAGCAGTCAATGGTTTCGAACGAGAAAGTCTCAACCACTGAGCTACATGACCCTTAATTTGAAAAAGTTGCTTAGAATTCAATTTTATACACATATATAGATATAGAAAATTATGTGGGAATATTGAAAACAGCAATTTTTTTTAAATAGTTTTCTAGCTGTAGGAAAATATTAAATTATTTTTTTATGAATTGCTTGATCATACTGAAATATTTGTATTCCGATGATAATAACAAAACTTTCTCATTTTCTCCACACCAGAGAGCACTAAATTGAAAAAATCGAATTTTGTCAGAACCCTTGCTGTTGCATTGGTTCGTATCTAACAGTTATATCAAAATTCCACTATTATTGCGATGATAGGGGAATCCAAAAATATCGTATTTTTCAGATTATAATCAATTTTTGATGATAATCGTGCACGAACGTTTCACTTCGCACATAATCTTAAAAATAGTGCGTCAAATTAAAGAGGCTAGAGTTTCCAACATTGCATGCGAAGTGAAACGCTCTGGCACGATTATCATCGAAACTTGATTATAATCTGGAAAACATCATGTTTCTGGAATGTCATGTCATCAAAATGGTCGTGGAATTCTGATATAACTGTTAGATACGAACCAATGTAACAGCCAGGGTTTTAACAAAATCCAATTTTTTAAATTTCACTGGTGTAGAGAAAATGAGAAAGTTTTGTCATTATCATTGAAATACAAATGTTTCAGTATGGTCAAGCTATTCATATGATAATAATTTGATATTTTTATACAGCTAGGAAAATATTAAAAAAAAAATCTATTTTCAATTTTCTCTCATTACCTTTTCAAACTTTGTATATGTGTATAAAATTTAATTCTAAGCAACTTATTCAAATAACTTTTTTGATATCTTGCCATTTTACCGTACTTTTTGCGTTTTCATAGTAATTTTTTTCAATTTGCCGCCATACCAGCGATCACGTGACATGTGTCAAACTCGATTTTTAAGTTATCGGACATGCACAAACTTTTCCCAAGAATCTTTTTTCTAATACTCATACATACTTTTTGGCGGTCACTGTATATGTGTAAACTTTATTTGATAAACACAAATATCTATCTGTCAATTTAGGAAGTATTAAGATCTGACATTTTTTTGTAAATATTGCAATTTTTTCGTCAGATTCGTACAATTTCGATAACTCTTCCATTTCTGTGATACTGTCATATATACATACGAAACCGTTAAATTCAACATCCATTTATTTTCAAAATTTTTAATTGGAGGATTTTGTCTTGTCCGTTTAAATTTTTCACAAAAAATATTAATTGAATTATGCAACGATTTAGATGGGTTCCGGATTTCAATTAGTGATTGAGCTGCTTGATATATTTTTGATGAAGACTCCGAGATACTTGCAGTAAGTCAATATACCAATTTTATACAAGTTGGAAATTGAAAATGACAGTCTATAAAAATGTATTCCAATATACAGGGTGTTGATTAAGTACGTTGACAAACTTTGGAAGCTGATTCTTTGTAAGTTTTCAGGACTAAAATTTCATGTAAACATATGTCCCAAGCGGCTTGGTTTTCGAGATACAGGGTGATAAATATACATTTTGTTCAAGATTTTTTCGAGTTAACATTTTCGACAATAATCAGTTCAAATTGGGCAAGTACAATCCATCCAATAGCATGCACGATAAAAAATAATTCATTTCTCAAATTATTCACAGGGTACTCCTTTTTTCATAGTCAAGCCTTGTTCAACCCTTCAGAATATTTTTTTCCGCCGTCACTGACATGTTAACATCTTTTTGATCTTTTACAGTTTTTCATTTACTTGTACGGTTCAGGAGCTACAATGAAAATATTAATGCGAACATTTTCGAGTATCGCATAACATAAAGGAATTTGAGAAGCAAATATTATCAAAAACTTTGAGGGATGATTCTTTGATAGTTTTCAGGACAAGAGGTTTATATGAATATATGTCCTAAACGGATTAGTTTTCGACATACAGAGTGATAAACATAAATTTTTTTCAATATTTTTTGAAGTAGACTTCGACATTTTCGACAATAATCAGTTCAAATTAGGCGAGTACAATTCAGTAGTACACACGATACAAAATAATTCATTTCTTAACCCTTTGAGGTCAAATTATATTGTCATAACCAAAGAAATGAAAAACAGTTTATTGAAAATATGCAGAGGAAAAAAATACGGCCAAACCTAAAACACAAATGTAGCGACTTCGACCAAAGCCAGTGTCGGGTCTAACTCGACATCGGACCGGGACGTAAAACTGTCGGGGATTGTCTGATATCGAAAAGGAACGTTAAATTTCTACTATCTGAATTATTTGATTAATGAATTATTTTGTAACGTGCGTTCTATTGAATGGATTGTACTTGTCTAATTTGAACTGATTATTGTCGAAAATGTCGAAGTTTACTCCAAAAACTCTTGAAAAAATGTATTTTCATCACCCTGTATTTCGAAAACCAAGCCGTTTCGGACATATGTTTATATGAACTTTTTGTCCTGAAAACTTTCATCAAAGAATTTTCTCCCGAAGTTTGTCAACGTACTTAATTAACATCCTGAATATTAACGAAGGAGAATATCGGTGATTTTCACTTGGTCAATATAAAAAAAAGTTCTTATCTTCGAAACTTCTGATCAACTGAAAGGATTCCATTCACACAAGCATAAAATGAATATCATCAGGCATTCAGGCGTTTTTTTGTAAGGCGTTTTTTTATACCATAAAAACCGCTTTTGTTATGAACATCGGTCTGTATACCGACCGTCGTAGTTTGAAATGAGAGTATGATTATAAATATTCCTTAGGCACCCTGGTTCTTGAAGGAGTAGTGCAGGGGGCAGCCCTTGTTATTTCGTACCCTGGAATCGAGGCTGAGTACCGCATAGTGGCATATAGGTCTTTCTTTATTTTTTTTAAGAAACCATTTTCTAATATCAATATTACCAATATCATGTCTTTCCAATTCAATCCATAAATTTCTAATTATTGAATAAGTTTTCCCCTTGTTGTGCAAGAGATTGAAATGGTAGTTTTCTTGTCTCAAACACCCAGTCTAGTCTTCTCTGTCATGCAAGACCCCTTCCATAGTATTACCTTTTTTTGCATATTGCCCAACCCCGTATATAAATAGGTCAATATACCCATTTCGAGTTAAACTTGGGTAACATTGAACGGTGGATAATTTATAGGTTTGAATCTCCTTGACATTACACTAAGGAATGGGGTTGATATTTAATCAGTTGATGATCCTTGGAAAATTAACTTCAATCAAACTCACCCCCTCTCTCGCAGTTGAAAGGCTAGCTGTGAACAATTAACTCTGTCCATGTTTATATCTCACGTACTCCACATATATTATAACCAATTGATTATATACATAATGCATAAGAAGGGATAAATTTCACAATGAGCTTATCATGAAATGAATAAGATGTCCTGCCAAAATCATTACCAAAATCCTATACAATAGGAATAATTGGTTCAAAACCTGGCTTTGCTAGTTGCATGGAATTTCTGGGTTTTGCCCTCATCAATATAGAGTGGGTCTAAGCAGACAATAACTTATGTCTACAACAAATATTTTAATCATTTATCCATTTCACAGCCTTAGCTCAAACCGCGCCCGCAGAGTAGTGTTCACCAAACTACGAGTGCCATCTCAACCTCAGCCTTCCAACTAAAAGCAATACCCACATTGCCTGATTACCAAAAAGTACCATAAAAGGTGAAAGAATCATCAGTTGTTCATAATGAGCTTACATGGTTTTCACAACTTGAGGGACAATTTCACCACAGTAATATAACCAGAGACGAAACCAAGTTTGCATATTGAAAAGGGGAACATTCTCCATGGAAATTGAAAAATGAAAAATGTGATTTATTGGTGATTTCTAACAGAAAACAACTACTTTTCCGGCTACAGCCACGCTGGACATTGAACTACATCTGGTAGATATTGTAAAAGGACTCTTACTAAAAAGAAAAAATCTGAAAGTGAAAATTCGCGTTTTCATTTAGATAGATGAGTTTTTTTTATTTTCTCTAGTTTTCAATGAACATTCATTGAATAAGATAGGGAGAATGCTATTAAAAAATATCACTCGCAGAAATCGTTCATTTCATTGAACCAAGATTCGCTTCTCTCGCATTTAATCCCCAATACATTTTGGTCAACAAAAATCTATTTCGCTTTGCCAAGTTCATCAAGGAGATTGTAAGAATTAGAAAGAAGGCTCTTCCAGAAGCAATCTATTCTATTCTATTCCTTCTGCGGAAGAAATAGTCCCATCGTCTCCATTCCTGATGTGTAATTGCTTCTGAAGAACCTGCTTTCCAATTCTGTCATTCTTCCTGATGAGCTTGGCAAAGCGAAATAGATTTTCGTCGATCAAAATGTTTGGGGATTAAATGCGAGAGAAGCGAATCTTGCTTAAATTAAATGAACGATTTCTGTGATATTTTTTAATAATATTCTCCCTATATAAATTGTTTAATGAATTTTTAATGAAAACTATATATAATTAAGAAAAATCAACTATCTGAATGAAAATGCTAATTTTCACTTTCAGATTTATTCTTTTCAGTCTTTTCACAATATTTATCAGATGTAGTTCAATGTCCGGCGTGGCTTTAGCTGGGAAGTAGTTGTTTTCTGTTAGTTATTATAAAAAATTATATTTTTCGTTTTTCAACTTTTATGAAGAATGTTCCATTTTTCAACATGAATACCTCCCAAAAGGTTATAGACCATCAGATAATGACCACTGAAAATTATGTCAGTGTTGAGCTCAAAAAATGAAAATTTAGCGATCGGACGTGTGCTAGGTATATGGAAATTTTTTTTTGTGTAAAAAAATAATTTTTTTTTCAATCTCTCATTTATGTCATTTTAACACATTAACAGGTAGGAACAATCTAGTAGTGAGAGCCATAAGGTTTGAATGTCCTTAAAGGGTGGAAATAAGGAAGCCATCTTGTAAGAGAATACTCGGTCGCTGACGCATTTTCTCGCTTATGGCAATCGACAGAATGAAATCTGATATCGTTAGGAACCCGACAGAAAATTCCCATAAGCCAATCAGCTGTTAAACTAAATTTTCCGGCCGGAAAATTTTGGGATTTTTTTTTCATATGCATAGCACACGTCCGATCGCTAAATTTTCATTTTTTGAGCTCAACACTGACATAATTTTCAGTGATTCAAATCCCTGAAACGTGAAAATGAGTCAGCAAAATATTATGTCATTATCTGATGGTCTATTATCTTGAACGATGGAAAATACCGACTAAAGTTTGTCTTCCAGCCACAGATGATTCCACAACAGATTTCATGAATATCCTATTCATATTTTCGAACAAAAAATTCTGTATTTCGAATTTGGAATGTCGATTTGATTCAATAAAAACAATATATAGCAGTAACACAATTACCTCCAAATAAGGTTTTTTTCCTGTCAGCTTGTTGGGTGGAAGAATTCATGCTTGAATCGCGATTCTCTGTTGACATACTCATTTGTTTTGATCAGATACCTAGATTTCAGTTTTCATTTGTTTTGATTCGATATCTGGATTTCAGTTTTGATGTATTGACTGGCTGAACTTTATGATCCGCAATTTTTTTTCAGACTCCATCTGGATTTTGGAATTTTTCCAAGTTGTACTGTATTCTTTAAGCTACTTCTTTTCATTTGATACCTATAATGAGAGGGTTGAAAAAATATTTCATCCACTATTTTGTGGTGGCGGCCATTTTTGATTTGGAATATTTTTGTGATATACTGAATTTTACTAGTCAAGCCCTTTCATTTGATGCCCAAATTGAGGGGGGGGGAAATATTATCCGCTATATTGTGGTGGAGACCATCTTATATTTAGAACGAATCTGAATACTCACTTTTGTATTGTCATCAGAACTGAAGATATGTACCAAATGTCATCAGTCCCTTGATTTTTTTGTAGTACGGTATGCAGTTAACATAAAATATCAGTGAATAAGTACTTATTTTGTTTTGTTTTATACTTATACTAGTTATACATACCTATGAAAACCAAAAATTGCAAGGACTGCAAGTATTTTTTATCGCCTACAAAACTCGATTTGATTATTCATCCCAGCTTGCGTATTAATCGAGGTGTCAATTTTCCGAGCACGAATAAATTAAAATGAACAAATTCTTACGCAAATCCACATTGTGAATCTTGAAAAAATTTCGACATTGATTTTCTCGTAAACTAAAATAGGTTACACCGAAAAATCAATAAAACATTTTCTGTCAGGAAATTTATCAGTCATTAATTTTCATAACAATTTTTTTTATATTTTCTGTGGCTAACGAATTATAGGGGAACATGTTTTATAGACGAAAGGGATGGTTCTTTGAATCAAGGAAAAGAAGCCACCGGAAAAAAAACGAAAAAAGAAAAACGGAAAAAAAAACGAAAACAGAAAACAGAAAAAAAAACGAAAAAACAAAATAAGTATGGAAAAACACCCCCCTAAAAAAAGGGAGTAATTATTTAGTCTGATCTAACCAGAACGAACTAACCTTCTGTATACATTTGAGTGCGTGGAAATTGAATACAAACATTTTGCAAGGAGTAATTATTATTTAGTCTGATCTAACCAGAACGAACTAACATTACGTAGACATTTGAGTGCGTGGAAATTTTATTATTTTTCATAATAGTTTTTTTTGTTTTTTTTTCGAGGGTATTTTTACCGTTTAACTGTTCTTTAGTGGTGAAGCCATGTCCCTTCGAAACAAATTATTGTGGTTTTGTGACGTATGGGACCTCTTCTGACAGTTTATGCAGAAAAATTTCCATGCTGATCTATTGGGTAGATAATAATATATATTTTACTTCAGCGACTGTACTATATTGGTAATGACCTCTACTCTTATGATTTGTTTACAAACTTTATGTTATAACTACCTACCAGAATATAATCTCATCTCCTAAATGATCGTTATTTATGAATTCCTGAGAAAACTATACAAAACTTCTTTGTACATGTTTGGAAAAACCCCCAATTGAAGGCATATTCTCTCTGTGGAAGCTAAATAAATCCTGAACTCGGGGATAACCCCAGTTTGAGATAAAAGCCCAAGCTATAGATATAAATTCTTGGACCGTTACTTCAAAACAACAGAAGGTGTTTCATTGATATGCAGTAAGGTAAATCCGCGGTTTGTCAAAATAGGTACAGCAATTTGAAGATGATATTTTTGTGTGTTGTGGCAGCACTATGCACTGTTTCTCTAGCAGCACCAAGTGATAATAGCTATGTGGTCGCTTCTGAGGAACCGCTGAAAGAAACTGAGAAGGTATTTATAAATATTTTCTGTAAGAAAATGCAGTTCAACGAAAGTTGTCATTTATGTGATAGTATATTGTATATATTAAGTAGAAAAAGCTGACAGTCATGAACAAGGTGAAGATTGCTTGTAGGTATACATTCTAGTTTTCCACAAACCGTTCAATAACAGTTGAACTTCTACTCCAAAAAATATTTCAAGAAACTATCACTCAGTTTTTTTACAGGAGTACCTACGAAACTGACGAATATTTTGTGAAAGTTATTTTTATTGCTTGAGAGTCACTAGATACATGGAATATAGAATCTCTTAAAAACTTGCAATCCATTTTTAAAGCAGTTGCTGGCATCGGATTGAGTTTAAATAATAAGAACTCATGACAAAACATTGATGAAAAGGGGAACATTCTCCATGAAAATTGAAAAATGTGATTTATTTGTAATATCTAACAGGCAACAACTACTTCCCCGGCACAAGCCACGCTGGACATTGAACTACATCTGATAGATATTGTGAAAAGACTCTAACTGAAAAGGAAAGAAAAATCTGAAAATGAAAATTCGCATTTTCATTCAGATAGCTGATTTTTTTTATTTTCTCTAGTTTTCATTGATAAAATCATTGAATAAATTAGATAAGGAGAATATTATTAAAAAATATCACTCACAGAAATCGTTCATTTCATTGAAGCGTTCGCTTCTCTCGCATTTAATCCCCAATACATTTTGGTCGACGAAAATCTATTTCGCTTCGCCAAGCTCTTCAGGAGAATTGATATCAGATGTAGTTCAATGTCCAGCGTGACTTGTTCCGGGGAAGTAGTTGTTTTCTGTTAGATATTACATATAAATAACATTTTTCAATTTTCATGGAGAATGTTCCCCTTTTCAACATGAATACCTCCCAAGAGGTTATCTTGAACGATGGAAAATAGCGACTAAGGTTTGTCTTTCACTGGAATATGATTCCACAACAGATTTCATGGATATCCTATTCATATTTTCGAACTACAATTAATGAAAAGTTCTAGGCTCAGGCTCTCTAAAAGCTAGAAAGAAAAGGAATTTGTGAAAATTCCTGACGATTTCGGTCGTCGAAAATCACTTCGAAAAAAAAAAATCGAGCTGGGACTCAAAAGCATTAAAATACCGGACCGTCGAATAATTTGATTCGAAAAATTCAACCCCACGCAACTCTGAAGGATTCACATAGAACGCATAGAACCTCGGCAAAATTTCTGGCGGTTTCAGACTTTGAAAATTATGGCAAAATTAATGTTGGATCATTTAGTGCTGTATACAGGGTGTTATGTAATAAGTGTCCGATATTTTAGAGGACTATTCCTCAGTTATTTATAAGGTTAAAAGTTCATATCAACATGTGTCCGGAACCGCTTTATTTCTGCGATACAGGATGTTGAAATTTAACAAAAAAATCAGTTCTTTCTCAATATCTCTAAAACCGTTTTGGCTTGTTTTTCAAAAATGGTACATGCAAAGTACACATAGAAATTCATTTTTTCCACGATGAAGATTTTCTTAATTTTCATCAGTGGCGTCCCTGTAAATATGCCCTGTCGTATTTTTGATCAAAATAATGATACGCTACAGTTCTTTTGTCAAATAAATATTATTTTTATAATTGTCTTCTATCTTTCCATGAACATGATATGCTGACTTTTTCTATCCGACGGACGGTTTTTGATTTAAAAAATAAAAGATCTCCTTTTGCTTGTACCTATGCGATTTTTTGTTAATCCATTTTGTTTTTTTAATCGAAAACTGTTCGCTGTTCGAAAAAAAATCACGAGACCAATTTTATGAGTAGATACAGGACAATCATAAATATAATATTCGTTTGAAAACAAACACAGTGGCGTATTATTATCTTTTATTAAATTTAAACACCCTGTACCTCAAAAAGTGAAGGCCTTGTGGACCCATGATTTATGAATTTTTTACCTTATAAATTACTGAGAAATCATTCTGTAAAATATCGGACACTTATTACATAACACCCTGTATACAGGGTGTCCCAGAATAAAGGGGACAAACTCCGAGGGTAGAATCCTCACTTCATTTTAAGGCTGAAAGTTCCAATAAACATATACCCTAAAATGAGTATTAACCGAGTTACAGGGTGTTGAAAGTGAAACAAAAAAATAGATTTTCCAGAATAACTCCATAACGGCTTAACTTTTCTTAATGAAACTTGGTATGTCACTTGTCAGAATTCAGTTTCATATTTCAAGGCAAATCATGTGTTTGTAAATCTGAACAGGGGCGTACGGCAGGTGGGTACCCCTATTCGCCCCTTCCCAACTTTCACGCCACTGGATCAATATCGATTTCGTCTTTTTTTTCTTAATCCCCAATATTTCCTATACATAAAAGGAATACATTTCGTTTCACAAATATCAACAGTTTTCGAGATATTTGAAGTTGATTGACTTAGTGCTTGCGTATCAAAATATTTACTATTTTTGAAAGGAATGTGACTATTTATAACATTATAACTAACATATTTCATACCTGGTAATTAGTATGAATACAAATATTTCGAAGATTGTTGACATTTGCGAGGGATTTAGTTCACAAAAATTTCCCGATATTTAAAACTTACATAGCCACTAACAAAATAATCACTAATGAGTATCCGTATCACATACCACTTATTCAACTTTAAATATCTCGAAAACCGTTGATATTTGTGAAACGAAACGTATTCCTTTTTTGTATAGGAAATATTGGGATTAAGAAAAAGAAGGCGAAATCGATATTAATCCAGTGGCGTGAAAGTTGGGGAGGGGCGAATAGGGGTACCCACCTGCCGTACGCCCCTGTTTAGAGTTTCAAACACATGATTTGCCTGGAAATATGAAACTGAATGCTGTATCCATCTTATTTATAAAATGATCAACTGGATATGAACAGTTCCCCTTTGTTATATCAATTGAGTAGTATATAGCTATGTTTTGAGATTTCCAGGTAAGTTTATTGTTATGTCAATTTTTTAAGTTGTATGGGTCTAGGTATTAGCAATAATTATAGGTAGTCCCTAATTATGTTAATGGATAAGAAAGGTATTTAAATAATTTCAATGAAGAATAATTCAATGTACTACATTCGCTTGAAAAAGATACTGTGTATCGAAACATGTCGCAAAGACAATATATTTTGTGGAAATTTTAATCGTGTTTTACCTTAGTGTCATAACTATGGATTTTCATCGAGTAACGGCAACGTCAATCAAAAAAAAATATTTACCATTATTTTTTTCTTTGGTTTGTTGGCATCGACTGCTATGGTCATTAGCCACATTTATTAATATTATTATTATCTATAACCGTACCAAATAACGTTTCGGATGTAAATATTGGATATAAAAAGATTGATAATATCGCATTTTAAAATTCACACAATTCGATGAACACTTCATCATTTAGTAACCAGCGTCGGTACGTAAAAAATATCTGTGTGCTTGGCCATGAAGAACAAGACGAAAGGTCAATAACAGGTCGTCAGCCGATCGTCAAGGTGTTCAACACTTCTAGACAATCTACCACGAAAATCAAATCATCCTAATGTAACGATTTCAGTATGCCTTGTGTTAGATACTATGATTGAGAAAGCCCTAAAATCATTTACCTACGGCCACTGCAGAAAATAGACAAAAACACACGACTCACAGCTTCAGTAAATAGCTCCTTACGCATGGTAAACAAATCGCACAGTTTTCATAACAAAACGATATATCTCGGAAACGGCACAATCGATTTGGGAAAACTTTTGTATGTAGATAGGGTTTTGCTTTTTAAGTTTATCTATATAGGCGTATTTTTTGGAAACACAAGATATTACTGATAATAATAATAATAACGATAATTTTTGGATCTCGAAAACGGCTTCAACGATTTGGATCAAATTTTGTATTCAGATAAGGTATTGCCACTTAAGTTAATCTATATAGGCGCTTTTCATGAAAATATGTGATTTTACTCATAATATTAATAATAATAATATGAATTTTTGGATCCTGAAACGGCTCTAATGATTTGGATCAAATTTTGTATTTAGATGCAGTTTTGCGTTTACAGTTCATCTATGTAGGCGTCTTTTTTAGAAAAAGGCGATAATAATAATAATAATGTGAGTTTTGGTTTTTCGAAAACGTCATCAAAATTTTGAATCAAATTTATTATTCAGATGAGGTTTGCTACTTAAGTTCATCTATATAGGCGTATTTTCGTATTTTCTGAAAAAAAGGTCATTTAACTAGTAATAATAATAATATGAATTTTTGGATCTCGGCAACGGCACCGTAGGTAAAGTATAGTACGTATGGAATTACGCACTCGCCGCTACGCGGCTTCCTGCGTAATTTTTCCATTCGTGCGTAATATGCCTTTTACAACACTTGTTACGTAATATACTATTAACAAGTCTTCGAAATAGGAAGAGCTGAAATTGGTGATGCATGCAGATAGTATGAGGCAGTCAGTTGTCCGTCAGAGATACCCATGCATTATGAAATTCGCATGCTGCTTCTGGAGAGTTACAAAGATTTTGGTTGAGAAAGCTCGTCACTTTTTCCTGAAATATTTTGAATTCAATGAGCGTCGAATAATTTAATTTCGTAATATTCTGCAATCCCGGCTCCCTGCCACCCTGGAGGCTAGATAGAGAACGCATCGAAATTCTGGAAAATTTTCGACGGTTTTGGTGATCGAAAATTACTGTGAAAAAACTATATAGTTGTGGGATCTCTGACCCATCTTTTTCTCGCAAAAAGTAGCAATAACTGCCGAAAATAGAATCTTAAAATCTCCATATGGAAATTTAAAAACAGTAACGTCGAATGATTCAATTTCGAATAATAATAATAATATTTTTCATTTTTTAATATTCATGAAGAATGTTCCCCTTTTCAATAAACGCCTGTTCTGACACCCAACGAAATTCCTTCAATTTCTTAGAACCGACCAATCAACGGTCAATAATAGTGATGAAAACTTACATAGCTTTCTCAATAACTGATTATGCACATTGATCACGTGATCAATCACGCTGTGAATGGTAGTGTTGACATTTTTGTCTGGAAAACTGTAACTGTCAGATTATTTTCTAGTTGTCAACATAAGTCTGGTGTGGTGAAAATGAGAAAGTTTTGTTATTCTCATCGAAATACAAATATTTCAGTATGGTCAAGCTAGTCATAAGAAAATAATTTGTTATTTTTCTACAGCTAGGAGAATATTTAAAAAAAAATGCTACCTATTTTAAATTTTTTCACATTATTTCTTCAAACTTTGTGTGTGTGTACAACATTAAATTCTAAGCAATTTTTTCAAATAACTTTTTTTGATATATTGTCATTTTACTCGACTTGCCATTCATCGTAATTTTTTTCAATTTGCCGCCATACCAGCGATCACGTGACATGTGTCAAAGTCGATTTTTTAGGTTATCGGACATGCACAAACTTTTCCCAAGAATAATCAAAAATGAGTAGTAATAGTGAGGATCAAATTAGAAAGAGACATATCATTGAATAATAGAACAATATTGAATGTCGATTCTATTATTGAACTCATAAAACTCTGTACTGAAAAAACGTATTTCCAATTTAAAGATGAATTTTATCAACAAGAATTTGGTATGGCAATGGGTTCTCCATTATCACCCATTTTGAGTAATATATTCATGGAATATTTTGAAGAATTTTTCGTTGAAACGTACCAGAATGGACCCAGAGTATGGTGGAGGTATGTTGATGATGTGTTTGCTGTTTGGAATCAGAGTAGAGATGACTTGAAAGTGTTCTTAGATTACATTAATAAACAAGAACCAACGATAACATTCACATTAGAAACAGAAAAAGATGATGAACTTCCTTTCTTAGATGTTTTGATAAAAAAATCAACATCTCGAGTTAACACAACTGTTTATAGAAAGACAACACATACCAATAGATATCTCCATTATAACTCAAATCACCACACCAGCGTGAAAAGGGGAATTGTCAAATGTCTTTACAACAGGGCACAAGTGGTTTGCAATTCAACACAAAATCTGAAAGAAGAATTGAATTTTATAAAGTCCGTTCTCAGGGAAAATGCTTATCCAAATGAATTCGTGGAAAAAACCATTAATGAAATTGAAAATAGTACTACACTTTACAATCGAACAACACAACACACAGACATGCGACATATCCATACATATCCAACAAACAATATTATACCTTATGTCCCTGGACTGTCTGAAAAGATAAAACGGATTGGCCATAGGTATGATGTAAGAACAACATTTAAAACAACCAATACATTGAGATCAATACTCACACATACAAAACACAAAAACGATGTTCAAAAAATTGTGTTTACAACATACCTTGTTCGTGTGGTAAGAGTTATATAGGTGAAACATCAAGACCATTGATTGTGCGCCAGGAAGAACATAAAAGTTACATCAGAAATCGAAAAATAACGGGTTCGAAAATATCCGAACATATTCTAACATCTGATGGCGATCATATGATGGAATGGAATAATACCAAAATTTTATTGAGAGAATCAAATCAAGAAAAAAGGAAGTTGAAGGAAACTGCGTGCATTCTTTTATCGAACAACTGCTTCTCAACCAATTCCATCGAAATGGACCGCACCTGGTTACCCCTCCTCAGAGATGAAATAAGAACTAATAGAATGGTGATTGATTGATACCGAACACCCTATGTATCAAGATACCAAATGTCAATCAAAAGAATGTATGACAGATTTCATTTGACTCTGTCAAAGAAAGGTCTTATTACCAAAATCGCAATTCAAATTCAGTTTTCTCAGCGTCTTTCTAAGAAGTTTTGATAACGGAGGCAGATACAGCCTCCGAAACGTCAACAGTTTTCAAAAAAAGAGAAGTATTCTTTGTTAATTCGATCTCATTTTTTCAGATAGGCAAATTCAGTGTAGGGTACGTTACTGACAAAAATTAATTTCTTTCAAGACAACAGTCTTGTGAACGCAGTAACTTATCGGGCAAATTAATTAATTTGCCCTTCTACACTTGTACAGATTTCTTTGGATTAAAAAATTTTTTTCATTTTCAGATTGTGGAAGGTGATAAACCCAAAAAATTATGTCAAGGACAGTATAGTACTTCATGAAAGTCATGGGAAATGAAATATCCTGTAGGTACTGAAATGATCATTACAGTACAGCTCGCGATGTGAATGAAAAAGTGTTTTACGATCGGCCTACTTCCTTGATCGATAAAGCGCATAAAATGGGCATATTTCCATGTGGTCGTAGAAAAACAAAAATGGCTAATATAAACATAACCCTGACATAACCTAAATATTCATCTAACTCTTGTTATATGTTGGCAACCATGACACTCCGAACCATACGTCTGATAGCCACCCGAACTCTCTGAAAGCTGTTTTCCGCGGTAACCCTGTCAGTATATACAGGGTATATTTTAAACGATGTCATTAATTTCATGAAAAAAAGTTCTTATAAACGTGTGTCCTAACTTGCTTCATTTCTGAGTAACGGGTTGTCGAAGTTTAATAAAAAATCGAGTTTTCGCATGAATTACTCAAAATTCTTTACGCCGATTCTGATTAAACTTCGTGTGTTTGATTGTAGTAGCAAGGGTCTTCTTTTCATGAAATTATATAATGAATTTTAATTCCAGTGGTGTCGCAGTTGATACCCTGTTACACAGAAACGAAGCAAGTTAGAACATACGTTTATAAAAACTTATATTCTTAAAATGTGACAAGGAATCACCTCCTGAAACTAATGACATTATTTAAGTTACACCCTGTGTAGAACAACTCTGGTCTGTATCACGTAGTTGTGTATTAGTCTCCCTAAAATACATTAGAGGTCATATTTTCATAAATAAATGAATTTTAAATTGCATTCACAGTTGTCTTTATTGTTTTTTGATGAAACATCTCGCATTAAGGAACGTAAAAAAAAATCGCTCGAGCACTAGCTATTTTTTCACTCCCTTGGATATCGATATTTTGTCATGACAATAAAGTTCTCATGCAATTATATATTTATCGATAAAAATTGATCTCTTATGTATTTACCTCGGAAAGCTCGATAAAGAACACGTAGGAATTAGGAAAAATGTTCGTATGATTCTGACGTGGAAATAACTACCAAAAATACATCAGTTGTAACAAAAAATTCACAAAGTATATTAGAACACCATAATAAATCTTAAAAAAAAAATATTAGCGATTTTTGTAGAAAAAAATCTGACTGTACCCCTGGATTCGCGAAATTTTCAAATGGTTGATGTTAATATTATGTTACAATTCTTCTTTCAATAAGGATGCTATATGGGAATACAATTTGGGAAATGTGACGTTCAATACCACACACACACACACCTCCTTAATTAATTTTCTCAACTTTTATCAAGAATCTGACTATACTACTAGATTCTTGTCTCGAAATATCATTAGTCATGACTCCATTAAATCTGCCAATAAATAAAAATATATATATATATATGGAACTAGTAAATAGTGGGGCTTTGCAGCAAAATCAAAGAGTACTACTTTAAAGTTTGTCCAAGCTTTCGGAAATTTAATAAATCATTTCCATCATCAGGGATAATCTTTGTTGAGATTGTGAGACGCGATGTTATTCAACAATAAGTGACACATTGTGCAAGATGAAAGTTGATATAAACATGTAAAATTGGTAGGATGCTCTTCAACCAAGAGCATTGATTTGGCCTGGTGTGGTCAAAATAAAAGTAATTTTAACAATTTTAAATGTAACGTATTTTATGAAAAAATTTTAAGACATCCTACCAATTTTACATGTTTATATCAACTTTCATCTTGCACAATGTGTCACTTATTGTTGAATAACATCGTGTCTCACAATCTCAACAAAGATTATCCCTGATGATTGGAATGATTTATTAAATTTCCGAAAGCTTGGACAAACTTTAAAGTAGTACTCTTTGATTTTGCTGCAAAGCCCCACTATTTACTAGTTCCATACCTAACTAGTCAGCAACGACTACCCTTCCTCTATATATATATATATGTTGTTTTCCACTTGTTTTTCCAACCTTATTATCATATAATTTTCTTATTTATGAACAGATTTCGATAAAATTCTGACCTGTGATATTTCTTATTGATAGACGCATTTCAACCTAACTTCAACATAAACCGTTTGCAAATGTCTCGAATCCGGTGGTGTAGTCAAATTTAAGATTTTTGACCTTGAATAATAAGAATAGTTGGCACTAAAAATAAAGAATTATTCATGAAATTTCGTGTCCTATAAACTTTTTGAATTATACTATGAAAGAATTTTTGAATGAGTATTCAAATATTTTATTTAAGATTGAGACCGAAATGTCATTACTCTTTAAATAAGGCCTCAAGCTTTTAAAAAAATATTGGAATTTTCAAAAGTTCTTTTTTCTTCCTACACTGAAAATTATAACTTTGAAATTTTTGGTGCAGTAGTTCATGAATAAAAGCTACTTCTCAAAGAGATTTTTTCTGTACAACTGTCATTGAAAATTACGTTTTTAATTCATTCACATATGAACTAAAAACTGACGTTTTCACAAAATCACTTTCAACACTAGTTTTAAAAGTAAAATGACAGATGAGATGATCCATACTCAGTAATATATAGATCTCTCTAATACAATCAGATTATAATCAGAACACTCAAGAGGAATCATTTATAAAAATTCACACATGTATTTGATTTGTTCAATTGGTAATACTAATTCCTTTTAAGTTACAAACGAAGTAGTATTCAGTCCAACTGTAGAAGGTCATTCATCACTGACAAATAATGACATTCATAAATAAAGTGCTTTGGGGTTTATTATAGTTGGAGCTTCTGCTTAATTCATTGACACATGAACTAAAAACTGACGTTTTCACAAAATCACTTTTAACACTAGTGTTAAAAGTACTTTTAACACTAGTGTTAAAAGTAAAATGACAGATGAGATGATGGATACTCAGTAATATAGATCTCTCTAATAGAAACACTTCAATCAGATATTATAATCAGAACACCTACTCAAGAGGAATCGTTTATAAAAGTTCACACATGTATTTGGTCGTTTGCGCAATTGATAATACTAATTCCTTTTGAAGTTACAAACGAAGTAGTATTTAGTCCAACTGTAGAATGTCCTTCATCACTGACAAATAATGACATTCATAAATAAAGTGCGTTGGGGTTTATTATATTTGAAGTATCTGTCAGTCAGCCTTGTAATCCAAAGATCGTGTGTTCGAATCCTTGTATATCTTATTTTTTTTTGTTTTTTCTCACTAGCAGTATTTGTTGAACAAAAAAATTCGTATGATACATTTGTTAAAAGTGATTATATTTTGCTCGTAGGGTTGCTCCACTCGCTAACGCTCGTTTCGCAATATTTCCCACTCACAAAATAAAATGCCACTTTCAACACTTGTATCATAAAAAACTATTTCGTTAATTTTTTATGATACTTTTGCGTTCGAGAATGGCAGTTATTTTGCTGAGCTTCAGCATTCGAGAACGCAAAAGTATTTCGCATTCGAGATGAAAACAATATTTTTTCGAAAATTGCGCGTTTAAAAATTATAAATAAGTATCTGTCATTGTTAATTGACATTTCGTGACATTTCGTGTTTGAACCAAAACGAAAGAACGAGGTGATATTGATGGTATGACTAGCGTAAATAATGGTAGCAACTTAATAAATAATAAACAGAAAACAGGACGCAATAGTTATTTATGTATCAAGGGCGTACGTGATACATACAAAATTGTATGCACTAGCGGTTTATTACCGCGAATCACAAATACTGACTTGAATTCCAATGGTCTACACGTTTCATACGTTAGTATACAATCATCAAGAGTAACATATGGGGAATGTGGAACTATAGTTGCCAAGAACTTTTATATTGAAGAAACTATTTCGAATAAATTGATCATCACTGAAAAAATTGACAACGATTGTGCTAGAATGATACCCGACAGTTATTTGAACCAACCATCCACTTCTAAAATTAATATACTTGTTCTTGTATCGATGCAGATGCTGTAACGAAGCTTTCAATATGTAATAATTATGTTCAAGAGAATATCCCATCTTCAACATCAATAACTAAAGTTCAGTTTCGAAAAAAATATTTTTTCGAAGTGAGCAAAGTGTCTTTTTTCGTTCTAGAACGTAACAGATTTTCATGTTCTAGAACGTGATATACTTTTGCGTCCTGTTTATTTATTACGTTGCTACCATACGAAAGTCACGCAAACAGTATCACCTTTTTCGTTAGTTTTGGTTCAAACACGAAATGTCAGATACTTACTTATTCATTAATTTTTCGTATTCATATTAGTTTTAATCGGGGGGGAAACAGCCGAGGAAATTGTGTTCACTAATTCCCACAACCTTAAGTAATACTCTAATATCCAAGTAATTCCCGAGTAATATCCAAGTAATTCCCGAGTTATATCCAAGTAATTCCCGAGTAATAGTGCCAGTCATTCCCGAGTAATAGTACCAGTAATTCCCGAGTAATAGTGCCAGTAATGCCCAAGTCAGACAAGAAATAAAAATATTGAATCGTGTCTTAATGTTAGGTTTGTTGTGAAGTACAATTCTAACCTTGTTTGTTTTCTTTGCACAATTCTGATTTCCGCCAGTGCTCTCTAGTTTTTCGGATAATTCATGTAATTTCCAATTCTCATGTTTGGAAGACCTTTTTTTTGTTTGCCCTTCAACGATTATGATTGTGCAGTAATTGTTCTGTTACTTCCGAATAATTTTTGTAATACCCATGTGATGCTCGAGTAATACCCCCCTTTCCCGTGTAATGCCCAATAATTTATTACTAATTCCTTTAATGCCCGATTAATACCTGTAAGTAAGTAAGTAATACCCACTAATTTTCAAGTAATGCCTCTAATTCCCGACTAATACTCGAGTAATTCCCCAGCGGTTTCCCCTCGGTTTTAATGCAGTTTTCGAAAAAATATTGTTTGTATCTAGAATGCGAAATACTTTCGTGTTCTAGAATGGTTATTTTGCTTCTCTGAAGCTCAGCAAAATAACTTATATTCTCTAACGCAAAAGTATCATTTCGCGTTCTAGATACAAAAATATCTATTTCCGCAATATGACCGAACAAATATAGTTATTGGATTGAACCAATATTTACTTCCGAACTAAAGAATACCTGCATCACATATTTTCAAAATTTGAACATTTTGATGATAATGAAAGTCAAGTTTATTTATAAATTTCTACTGGTGTATAATTTCATACATATTTGTTTTTAATGAAATATTTTTGAAAGGTCAAGCTGATAAAATATTCGAATTAATGAAACTTTGCCTAATGAGCTTTTAATGATTCCTCTGTTATTTTCTATTCTGCTTTTTGATATAAACGAGTTCGTTGTTCAGGAAAGTTTCCTGTAGAAGAAAGACGCGACATCGTAGTTGCCTTTCCTTAGGATACTCTCGAAATCTTAATTTTTTTAATGATGAATTTTTGGAATTTAAGGCCGAAGTGTACTGCCGTATGTTCTCGATGTTTCGCCAACACGAGTGGTTGTCATTTTCAACGGAAATGTTGACAGTTGCTCCGATCACTGTCCACTATTGATCCAGTAACGACAGACAAACTCGAGCATAAAGTGAAGAATGAATTGTAGCACTTTGAAACTCGGCATATGACATCTAGATATCATGTATTATTAGAAAAAAAGTTGTTTACCAAAAAATCAGGGGTGGAACCTGAAGAATTTTTTATTTGAAAAAAAATATAATTTTTTTTTGTTGTTATTTCAGAAAATATTAAATTTATCAAAAAACGATTTCGATAGGTTGAGAGACAATTCAATTCTCCACAAGAATGATTTCCAATCAACAAATACCTCATGAAATACACTCGTTTTCTCAGAAAACGTGGTTAAACGCCGATATCACATTTCATTCTCCCGCTGCAAGTTCAGGCAGGGCCCAAAATAAGATTTGTCATAACTTCGCTAAAAATTATAGTAGAAGGAAAAGAAAGAAAGCATATCGTTCCTGAAGACTTCTACTTCCTCATGCCAATATAACATGTGAGTATCTGAATACCTAAAATGTGTTTTGTTCCACTCCACATAACCCTTCTACGATATTTACGGAGGATCCGAAAGTCATGGTTATTTTAGTTGATACGAAATAATTTTACTGAAGTAGAAATCAGTACCCTCTCTGGACCATATGCAACGATATAAGGCTACTGAGACAAGTATCACTTATACCTGCGAAAGAAAAACCTGGGTTTTACTCCTATCTCAGTTTTCAAGTCGCCCATAATCCCGGCAATTTCTTCAGTAAATCTTGAAAATAATCGCTCATACACATTCTACATAAAAAATGAAGTATGTGACTTCAGGCTTGAGGTTCTCATCCAAGAATCCAAAAAACATACTAGCGATTTTTTTAAATAGAATTTGACGACGTCACTGGATTCACGACATTTGCAGATGATTTATGTGAATATTACGTAGAAATGGGTCCGTCAATAAAAAAGATATGGGAATAAAATTTGGAAATTATGTCAATAAATCAAACCACCACATCAATTTCAGAACATTTATCAGAATTCTGCCTACACCACTGGATTCAGAATATTTCGAAATATGTTTGATCAGAATTTCATCGAAATCTGTTTGTAAATAAACAAATTATAAAATAATAAAATATTTTTTTTCTGAAATTCCACTAAATAATGTTCTTTTCAAATTTTATTATTTTTTTATTTTTTTATTTATGGATTGATTTTGATAAAATTCTGTCAAAATATATTTTGAAATATTCTGGATCAAGTGGTGTAGACATAATTTTGATAAAAGTTCTGAAATTGAAATGGGTTGGTTTATTGACATAATTTTAAAATTTGAATCCCATATTACTTTTTCATTGATGGATGCATTTTTACGTAATTTTCACATAAACCATTTGGCAGTGTCGTAAACGCAGTGGTCTTGTCAAATTCTATTTAAAAAAAACACTTGTATGATTTTTGGATTTTTGACTTTGAAAAAAATTCGAAATGGGACTTGAAATTTTGATTTTGATTTCGAATTTATGGTACTCAACTAGAACTTTTGATGCTTTTGATGAGAGGTGGCCCGCTTTCAAATGGGTCACTCTGTATATGCAGCATATGAATAAGCGATTATTTTCAATATTTAGTGAAGAGAATGCCGATTTCATGGGTAAGATGAAAATGAGGTAGGAGTAAAAGAAGTTTTTTATTTTGTCATGTATGAGTGGGACCTGTCACACTACTTTAAAATTGTTGCATATCGTCCAAAGAGGGTATGGGTTGCTGCTCCAGTATGATGATTCCATATTTACTAAATAATTCATGATTTTCGGATCATCCGCAAATATCTCCTTGAAGTGCGACAAAACACATTTCAGGTACTCAAATACTCGCATATTATATTTGCATGAGATGGTAGGAGTCTTCAGAAACGATATGAACTTTTCCTTTTCCTTCTCCGATTATTTTTAGCAGAGTTATGACCAATCAAATATTCGGCTCCACCAGAATTTTCAGCGGCAGATAAAGTTAAACCTGAAAGTTGATGTGGGCGTTCAATCACGTTTTCTGAGAAAACGAGCGTATTACTAGGAATAATTTTTGTGGAAAATTGAATTGTTTTTACCCTGTTGAGTTGTTTTTCCGATAAATCATATACTTCCCAAAATTACAGTAAAAACCTATTTATATATTTTTAAACGAAAAAAAATATATATATATTCCACCTCTGGAATTTTGGTAAACAATTTTTTTTTCGTGTTTATCATGGTCCCAACTACTAGCATACCAAGTTTGGTGGTGTTACAATAGATTCTTGTCTCAAAACCCAATCGTACTGGATTATGTGGACAATCCTCTCCAATCCTAACGAGTTTCAGTAAAATCATCAAATCTCTCAAGGTACCCTTCCACAAAAGTTCTATGTACCTGAAATCAATTCATTATTATCAGCAGACGAATATCACAGAAAACTGAATAATAGTAAGGGATCCTCATAACGGAGCTCTTACATTATGTACCGCCATTTTGTTTTGTATGGAAATTATTGTCAGAAAGTTTGTTATCGTATAGAAAATTGAAAGACCATTCAAATGATCTCCAGTACGAATTCAAACAATCTTTCAAAATGGCGCCCGACGCCAATTTATAAAAATAGAAACTTTTTTATGGCAAAAAGTAGTTAATGAACAATCATTCAACCAGATGAAAGTTAACAAGGGTGGTTATACATTTTATTATACAGTTCAGTGGCGGTTCTAGAAATTAATGGCGAGGGGGGGGGGTACACCATCGCTAGGCGTCGAGTACTCGGTATGAAGGAACAGGCGCGTATACAGCTTTGTTCCATGGGGGGAGGGGTAGTTCATGGCGCAAACAGACAGAAAAAAGAAAAGCGCAACAGGCGAAATTTTTTTTCGTTCGTGGGGTATCATAATGATATGAAAAAATAATGTCAAATTAAGTTTATTTTATTTTATATGAAAAAAGAAAAGCATAGTCGAAGAACGAACAAACAATGACACCTTCCAAATAAGAAAAAATGGGATCGATGGAATACCAGAATTCAAAGCTAACTTCATTTACATAGGTAACTAAGTAACTAAGTAAAAAATTAGGTTAACAAATCAAATAATAACACAAATTAATCAGGTATCCAAGTCTCAATTCTAATAGAGATTAGAATTAGATGCTCTCGTCAAGTGGTACCTGTACGTTCATTGCCACGCTGCAGTTTTGGCATTTTAAAGTTTTTGGAAAGAAATAGATTAGACTATTAGATTCATATAGTTGCGCTGAATGATATAAAATTCTTTTATTTGTGAATCTTAATGTTAATTTTTATTGAAACATTGAATTTTCTTCGATCGTGGGGGTTAATTATCCCCATTACCACCCTTAATACAATAGACCCCAACAGGTTTCAGTGTTAATGATCCCCTCACGGTAAATCCTGCATCTGGCTCGTCAGCTTCAAACCAACAAACTCTCCACCTCTCCCTTCATGGGCTATATAGTAATAATAATAATAGTTCCTTATCAACTCTCGTGAGTGTACCCAAAGGCATAGCCTGTGTGGGTAGAGGACGGCTATTATTATTATTTTTTCTTCTTTATCCGGTTGGATTATACCAGTCGGGCCCTGTCTTCGGAGCTACAATACATCCGGAGGGCGCGCTGGTGACATTTACCCACATAGCCACTCCCCACGTCCATGTGGTGAGCAACTAAGGGGTCCAAGAATCATGTGCCCTGAGCAGACGAAGTGAACCAAGAATGACGGCCTACTGCTTTCGTCCGGCTAAGAGTTCTGCCATACTATGGCAAGCCGGTATGATTTTTGAGTTCGAGAGCAGTGTGTCCATCATACCAAGGACCCCTATTATCAGAACCACCATTTGAACAGAATTATTATTATTATTATTATTATTATTTCCTGTGGCGCTCCGGAGCGACTGATTTTTCACTTTTCAGCCTTAGGAAAACCTGTGAAACCTATAGCACCACCCCTATTTAAAATAATATACTATATTTATCATTGAAAAACAAAGTAATGTAGCATCATGCCTTAAATTTTTCATCACGCATATCATGCGATAATCTGTCACGGACAATTTTATCTTTTAATTCATACTCAATCGAAATCGAAAACTGTATACTCGTCAAAGAACCAAACCAAACTGCCACTAGTATGCATTACACAGATACCCAGAGAGGGAGAACGAGAGAGACAGCGAGAGATATGGGATTCACAACTTACCAAGGAATTGAAAGGAAATGTTTTCACGTGTATTGGTTTTACGTGCTTTTGGTGGAAAAAATTTGTTATCCACATCGTTGTAACACTATATTTGTAAGATATCTGAAATCAAAGGGGGCGCTAAGAACGATATTTTGCAGAGGGCTAGGAGGCATACTGCCCCCCTATAGCACCGCCACTGTTACAGCGTGTATACAAGGGATGTAACAAATTTATGCTTTCTCAAATCAACGATATTTCGAAAGAATGCTTGAACACCAAAAGTTCCAAACAGCGCATTGATGGAAGATTATTTTTTGTAATATAAAATAAATTGATTCCGGATATCATAGCAGTTCCTTGTTGAAGTAATACAAATTTATGTTTTCCCCCATAAATATGTCACATCTTTCATGAATATAATTTTCCTTTATTTTAGGATAATGTTCCTGAATTTCTCCATCCGATCATTTATGCAATGGATATCAAATCAAATATTTCCAATCGCTTTGCTAGAACACTAGTGGTTAGTAAAGTGAAGAATGGAGATATCAAAGCGAAGGAAGCAACATTTACAGTCGTTTTACCAGAGAAAGCTTTCATTTCAGAATTTGTTATGGAAATTGGAGGAAAAAGCTATAAAGCATATGTAAAGGAAAAGCAGGAAGCAAAAGATATTTATAACAAGGTGAGTGCACTGAATTTATAAAGTACCTTGAATGCCGTCAAAAATCATATCGCTGCGAAGCGAAGCATTGTGGATGGAATCTTGTACATCTATCCAGATTTTTGTAATTTTGAAAATATTCATACTGCAAAATCATGTACCTACAATTATTTTATGGAAAAAACATGTTGTTTATTCAGGCCATGAGTTTATAGAGGGAAAGCGAGACAGGAAGAACGAGGGAAGGGGAGAAAGGGAGAAGGAGATAATGCGAGGAAGAAAGAAACTGATAAATAGAGAGTCACGGAAATCGTGACTAATGCTTCCCGGGTAAAAAAAGAGTTTGGGTTTCAACAGATTTTCCCAACACTAAATATGTGAGACCATAAAGATGAAATCGTTTGATTTTGTGTCCTAACAATCTGTGAAAATTTTTAGAGTTATTTTAACTATTGTAATTTGGTATTTGTGTGAGACTCAAGGTCCATGTTGAGAGATAAAAAAAAATGTTGTTCGTCTTGGTCTTGGTAGTGGTTATGGTCGGCCTGTTAGATTTTCTCCTCTTCTTCTTCTTCTTCTGGAATCAAAGCACCCGATGGATTCGATTCCACCTTGTAGTTTAAATGATTTACCCTATCAAATTGATTTTTATTTGGAATGTTCAGATTTTTATGAATAACAGAAGGTCTTTGTTGTTAAACATTTCTGTTATTTTGGTTTTGATATTGGTTAAATCCTTGTGGATTTGTATATCTTTGCTGATTAAATCCTGAAGTACTAGGATTTTGAAAATTCCTGTTTTGATTTTGTTGATTTGTATTAAATCTACCTTGATTTTTATAACAATATGAATTTGTATGACCGGTTATTTTACAAAAATTGCAAAATTTTTGGCCTTGTTGGTTGTTGAAATTATTGTTATTATCATACCCATAATTTTCTCGTGAATATACTTTATTTGAAATTGAACCTGTTGGTTTTGAACTTGTTTTTGAAAATCTGAAATTTTTTAAATATGCAATATTTTCTTCTTCAATTAAAAATTGTTCAGCTTCGTCCAAGCTTTGCGGTCTCTGTGATCGTATCACTGAACCGAAAGGCTCGCTCAACCCTGCTAAAACTGTTTTTAATGCAATTTTTTCGTGTGATCGATTTAAAGCTGCTTTTTCTTGTGCTTCAAGATTTTATCCAAAGCTACGCTGCTTCTTCATTTTGTTAATAAGTCTTCAATTCGTTGAACAAACCCCTCAATAATCCTTTCCTATCTATATAATCTCCGTAGTGACAACTTTTATTTTTGAACGAAATATATGTAGAATTTCTTGACTGGTAATATCGGTCGAAAAATGTGTTGATTTTGATAGTTCGGCTAATGGATGAATTCTTAATAATTATTGGGAATCACTTTCATTTTCGGATGATATTTTCAGCGATTATGGGTTCCAGGATGAAAATAATTATCATAATAATTAAGCTTCAGTTATGATTATTTTCGAAATTTTCCATTTCAGGCGGTCTCCAGCGGTCAAAGTGCAGGACACGTTGAAGTAAGTGCAAGAGATTCGAACAGATTTACAGTTTCAGTAAATATTGAACCAGAATCAAAAGCTTCATTCCTCCTGACTTACGAAGAACTTCTGGAGAGGAAAAATGACCAGTACGAATTGGTATTGAATATCCATCCAGGACAAATTGTTAAGAGTCTTAATGTAGAGGTAAGAAAAATCAATTCCAATTCCATGAAAGATAGTATTGCGATAGTTACATGGTATCCACATTTTGGTTCAGAAACTGTACTTGGCTGGATCAATTTAAATTCCACAAGGTACACTCTGTAGACGTACTTCTGAACGTCTTACTCCAACCCATTGGGGGTTGAGTTGAGGCCCTAAAGCTGTAACGGATAAAAAAATCATATCCATCAACTGGCTTACAGCAATCCTCAGAAATCTTCGAGAGACTTGTGCGAGCTAGGGGAGATGCAACCCTTACCTTTCGACGTGTGATGCCATGCACAAGGTCGGTGGGCGCGGCGTTTCGAACCCGCGTAAAAAGGTTGAATGATAGTTTATGAGTATAAGTATAATCGTGACTTTGTGTGGTTGATGACTCATTTATTCTTTTGAGAGTTCATGATGAATAGAAAAATCACTTCCTATACAACACATGGGCGTCCAAAATATATCCCTCATGGACGTCCTTATCGAACAATTGACAGAAGTGATAAGTAAATGAAAACCTGAAATTCACAAAGAACATCAGGAAAAGCTAGTCTGAAATTTTTTTGGAGCAGGACCATAACATTTATAATTTTGCATAAGAAAACATTCTTTAAATGCAATGATAATTCTATGACAGATTTGAATCCAGAGACAAAATAAACATACATTCATAGTAAAAACATGAGTAAAAAACAAAGATAATTTTGTATAAAATATGCATTCTTTGGTATGTAACTTCCTTTTGAAAGAAAAATATAATAGTATATAGGAACAATATACTAGCATCGGCTTCCTTTGGAGACGAGAAATATATGTACCTTTCATTTGGCCACCTCAACCAAGCCTTTTTAGCTTGTTCTGAAGATTTTCTATCATGTGATATTGTGTTGACTTTGGCAGCTTCTAAAAGTATAAACAAATTATTATACAACATTCAATAATATTCCTTACCAAGCAGATAGGTTCTGCTACCTTCGATCTCCCTTTCGCTCCTTGCCAACTGAACTGCGGAGCAAAACCATTGGTGATTATTGATGAGAGGCATGCTTTTGTGTAATCAAATGATGTAGCACCTATTTTTGAAATTTCTGTAACTTGAAAAGTTATATCCGGTTAAAATTCAAATGATGAATAGTCACAACTGGTCTTTTTCAGACAGATATACTTCTAGCAGCACTCCCAACAATCCTTTTCCTACGGAAAAGTTGCTTTTCCGCACGATTTTTCGTTTTGAAAGTTGTACTTTTCCGTACGATTCAAAATCGTTCGGAGGAGTTACTTTTCCGCACGATTTTTACTTTTCCGTACGATTTTTAATTTTCCTCACGATTTTTGTATTTTTGAAAATGATGATATTTAGGACTAACTAAATGATCTATGTAACTACTCTGTCTTATTAGTCATTTTATAGCATTATTATAAAAACTTGTTTATTAAAAACCTTGTTTTTTCATAAATAAGATGTACAAAAACACTCGAAACCTAACTCTTACGGAAAATGTCTTTTCCGCCCTTCACGTGCGGAAAAGTACTACTTTCCGCACTTGTTAGGTAAATAACTATTGGAGTCAATAGAAACATCTTGGAAAGCCACAAAGATCATACATGTACTTCTATTAGCATCTATTTTGACATTTCGTACTTCATCGAGTATTTATTGGTCTACTTCCGATACTTACAGTCTCCAGTCCTTCTTTGTTTTTTGTAAATTTTATTGAGTGCACGTTCCTTGGCATATTTTATTTTTCTATAATGATAGAAATTATTGAAGAAATATTGAATATATGCTCAAATTTTTTTTGTGATTTTAAGGTTAGAACTTTTTCACATATACAGTTTAAATAACTTTTTCTGAAATAACAGCGATTATGGACTAGTAAGTTATTCCGAAAACAACCTTACCTCATTTCGAATAAAAAATCTAAACAAAATAACCTAAAACTCAAATACTACAAACCGTTGGAACGGTTGAACACGCCCTTTTTGACATTCGACACCACAGGACTCAAAATAAGAACTAAATCTATGATCTATTTCTACAAATCACGTACGAGATGGATGTCCATAAGATATTCTTTATGGATATGCATAAGATATTCGTAGTGGACATCCCAAAGGGATATTCTTCGGATATCCATCGCATATCCAAGGAAACAATCGCTATTTGGTTGTATTTTGGATATCCTATGGATATCCAAAATTGATCCAAGGATATTTCGACCTGTATTGGACGTCCATAGGATATCGTGTGTTGTGTGGGTTATGGCTTATTTCCACTAGGTATTTTATTGTTACGATCGGTTTTGGGTTATAACATATTAACAAGTTATTCCATTACCAAGTATAATAACTGACTGAGGTTATAAAATAAAAATACTGGATGGGCACATAAGGTGTGGTGCACTAATAAAGCACCCCCTCAATGTTCACCAGTATGCCTACCAGGCTGGAAAATAGACAGAACTTGCCCTCAATAACCTTGTCTCAGGAATAAGCGTCGCCCTGGAACACCAGGAGGTAGCAGTCGCTACATTCATGGACATAGAAGGAGCATTCAATTATGCACTACCTCACTCCCTCTATGAGGCCACTGTCTCTAGAGGAATTGAACCGCTACTATGTGACTGGATAAGAACTATGCTTCATAACAGAACAATAACGACCTCTCTACAGGGGGAAAGTGTCAGCTTCAAGCCAGCCAGGGGCTGTCCCCAGAGGGGGGTCCTCTCCCCCCTAGGCAAGCCTATCATTATGGACATACCGCAGAATATGTGGCAAAACATGGGGCATATCACCAAAACAAGTTTACTGGCTGTACGTGACCGTCATACGAGCAATGATCACGTATGGCTCTGTAGTCTGGTGGAACAAAGGCCAACAAAAAATAGCCCAGGTTAAACTTAACGGACTACAGAGACAAGCGTGCCTGGCGATTACTGGGGCCATTCGCTCCACGCCAACGGCAGCAATGGAAGCTCTTCTTGGACTACTTCCTCTCCACATAGTTTTGAAGAGAGAGGCAAGATGGGCAACATACAGACTCTACCAAGCGGCCATTAGTCTACCGCAGGCATGTGTCATGAGAGGCAGCAGCATGCTGGAAGGCATAATAGCTCAAAACATTCTGGGAATGCCCTCAGACATCATGCCTAAAACCACTAACCTCAACATGTCCTACACCGTGGTCTTCCCTGAAAGATAAGACTGGGTTCGGAATGAAACTGACCTATGTAGGGCAAATGAAAGGTGGTTCACCAATGGTTCCAAAACTTTGGAAGGTGTCGGAGCCGGAATATATGGTATGAACCCAGTAGTGAAACGCTCATTCAGTTTGGGTAAATTGGCTACGATATTCCAGGCAGAGGTATATGCCATTGGAATGTGTGCAAGGGAGCTGGAAAACCGACACCTCACACGAAAAACAATAAAAATATTTTCAGATAGTCAAGCAGCATTGAAAGCGCTTGAATCCAACTGCTTTAAATCCAGAGCAGTATGGAACTGCAGAGACACCTTGAACCGACTAGCACAAGGCAACAACGTTTACCCTAGTTTGGATACCAGGTCACACGGGCCTAGAAGGAAACGAAATAGCGGACGCCCTAGCAAAAGGGGGGCCGAAACAAGGTTCACTGGGCCAGAACCGGTCATCGGTTTAGCATATAGCACTGCCAAGAATGCTACAACCGCCTGGGCAGACAATAAAAGATTTGAGTATTGGCTCAGTCTACCAGGACTAGCCCATTCCAAAGCATTTATTGCTTGTACAAGGAAAAAACAGGACTCTGACAAACTTCTAGAACTCAGTAGAGCACATCTCAGAGTTATAATAGGTTTGCTCACTGGCCACTGCAAACTCAAACACCACATGCATAAAATCGGACTTGCACAGGATGCAGAGTGCCGTCTATGCATGGAGGATGATGAAACGGCTAAACACATCCTGTGTACATGCCCTGCAGCGGCCAGAACCAGATTTTAATATTTGGCAATACAAAAGTAAGGACAGAAGATCTGGTAAACTGTTCCTCCAATATGTTACTCAATTTCGTTAAGAGATTGGATATACTGGGAGAAATATAACCATAGGGTGAGCCACAATAGGCCATTGGCCGCAGTGGAGGGCCTGATATGGGCTCAATCACATTTAAACCTAACCTACATAATGCATACCTCATGATAGTGATATGGCCGGCGGGCTATAATTTATGCCGACATCGCAGCGACTTCGTTCATATTACTCGATAGGTTTACTTAAAATGAATTATACCAAACAAATAATTCAAGTTGGATCATCTCTTTGATATTTCAGGCATAAAATACTAAAGAGGTGCTACTTAGTTTGCACTTATAACAGCTTACACGCCCATCACCAATGAAACAAATCGTGAAGTCGAACTTCCCATAAAAATTACATCCAGATCTGAAAAGAGTGAAGATTGAGGATCGTCACTCTTCGAACTGCAGTTTGGAGACACACCAGTTTAGTTTATATGTTTATATGAACGTTTCGTCCTGAAAACTGTCAAATAATCGCCTCTCGAAGTTTGTCAACGTACTTAGTTAACACCCTGTATATAAAAATGGTGGTTCATGTCAAAATTTTACGGTACCTTTGATATGTTCATTTATCATCGAAATTATAACTGGTTACCTAACTACATTAAACGTTCTGATGTTCCGATCTACGCGTGATTTTTAACAAGTCCGTCTAATTGAGTTCATTTACACTGTATAATTTTTAATATACGTGGTTATACAAAAAATAACTCACTAAACAGAAATTAAGAAATATATATATTTCCATAGTACCTAACCAATTCACACCCAAAGCGCGTCGTAAAATTTTGACGTTTCAGATTTACTCAAAAAATAATCGCATCAAATACGATTCGTACTTCAAAATAATTGAGGTTACATCTCAAACTGCCTGCACAATAATAATTTCAAATCGTGTCAGTTAAACAGAACGATTAGAATAAACCTTTCGCTTCGCGGTCAGTTCCGTTCAATTGACCATATACAACGTTGCCATATTGTCATGCGACAATACCAACTATCCATTGTTACCAACGGTTAAAAATATATTGTATCTGTAACAAAACCGCCAAAAATCAAAAATGTTTTATTTGGTGCATATTTCAGAAAAATGTAACTGAAGAGAAAATCTAGGATACCGGGGTATACCACATGGGGCCCGATTCTCAAATGTCTACTACCCTATGTCGCATGCGACAAAATATCTCTCTTTTCAATGCTTGGTCGAGAAAAGTGATAGAAATATTTTGTCGCATGCGACATAGAGCACTCGACATTTGAGAATAGGGTCCCTGAGCTTCAATAATGACAACATTAGCACTATAACTTGGTAAAACATTTTGAACTGTATATATTTGCCTTTTAAACATGCGGTAAACAAAAAGGTGCAATTTTTGACAGTGCCTTCTGTAATTTTATCTTTTTTTTTCAAAATATCATTTCCTTTTGATGTTTTTGGAAATTCCGAAACGTTTTTGTCCAAATGAAATCAACTTGATACTAACTAACCTCACTGCCACTCTACTAAAACATTTTTTTATAACTGCACTGCCTAAATAAATATCACTTTAAAATTTCACTGACGTAGGTATATACTTAGTAAATTTGTTTATTCTTAGTTGAGAACCCTGGGTAAGTTGGTATTGTCGCATGACAATATGGCGACGGTGAATATGGTCAATTGTTAGTCTTTATAATTATGCAACAAGTTATTGATGTATAAGCGGATTATTATGAAGGATTACCACTGAATATTATTATTAATATACTCACTATTTTACCTGCGATAAACGTTGTATTATTTTGAAAAACAAACCTTTGAAAGTAATATTTTCAGGTATTTATTAATGAAAGCCGGCCGTTGAAATTTGTTAAAACTCCATCTCTGAGGTCTGGAAATGAAATCAGTAAGAATAGTGATAAATTGAATCCATCGTCAGAAATTCAATTGATCAACTCCACAAGTGCCGTTGTTAAATTCCATCCAGATGCTGAGCAACAGAGGCAGTTTGCCAAAGAAATGGGGGTTAAGGAAAATGAAGGTCTTGCAGGACAATTCGTCGTACAATATGAAGTCGAAAGAGATCCAAGCGGCGGTGAGGTGAGATAATTACTGAATTTTTTCAATAGTTTTAAATTCCAAGAATATATATTTTATGTCCAGGGCATCTTTCTGTTATTGTGTTATCTATTCCTCGGAGCCACACTGCAAATAATATAAATAATAGCTGTCCTCTACCCGCACAAAATATGCTTTTGGTACGGGTGTTTAAAAGGGTTTGTTCATTGGGAAAGCTTCAACATGATCACATGAATAAATCAAACAAAAGTATTTCTTGATCTCAGGTAATATTCGAATTCATAATTCAAGTTGAAGAGAATACCTATTAATTTAAGAAGATATACAAATAGAGAAATCTGCACTTGTTGACAATGAGCTGCCAGGCCTGCTCATTGCAATTAATAATTCTATACGATGATGCTAATTGCTTGGAAATGTTCGTCGAAACCTTTGGACCACCTATAGATCGAATTCTGGGTTTGGCCCTCAACAGGTAGGTCTATGCAGACAAAAACTAACGTCTGCAACAAATAATTCAATCTCCATCCGTCCATTTCAAAGAATTAGTTGAAATTATTTGTTCATTATTCCTTTTGTGCAGGATAAATGCAATGAGCAGTCCTGGCAGGACGTTTTCTTTCTTTGCAATTCTAGAATATATTACCCGGGGGGGGGGGGGAGCGGAAACCGCTTGTGTACAGTAATTCCCAAAAATCCTCTAATGCTTCTAATACCCAAGTAATTCCCCAGTAATACCTCCTCGTAATGCCAATAATGCCCGTCAGAAAAGAAATAAAAACATAAAATCGTGTCTTAATATTAGGTTTGCTGTCAAGTCGGATGACATTATTGTGCAGTAATTTTTCTCTTACCTCGGAATAATTCTTGTAATACCCATGTAATGCTCGAGTAATGCCCAATAATTCCTAAGTAATTCGTCTATTGCCTGAGTAATACACCAGTAATACCTGTAATGCCCAATAATTTTCAAGTAATGTCACTAATTCCCAACTAATACCCGAGTGATGCCATTAATAATACCCAAGACATGTACACCAAAATTCCCCAGCGATTTCCCCCTCGATATTACCCGACATGAAAACTGCAATATTTTTCGAGCAAAGTTATTTTAAAGATCCCAATTTTCAAAAATCTCAACAAATAACCCGTAACATATTGAGGTGTTCTATACCGTTGTTCGAGTCGAAGAATATTCTGAATAAAATGTCTGATACAAATTCTGAATATTTGAAGTGATTTTTTTTTATCATAAAAAGTTGTTAAATTTCTATTGATGAAAATTATTGATAAAAAAATCTTTCTGTTGCTTGTTGTAATGACAGCAACTAAAAGGAAATAATTGCCACGTTTGATTCAAAACTTTCAAAATGATATTAAACGATGACCAACATTTCGGTTTATCGAAAGTACGTGATAGTACAGGAGCCGAAGAGAGGTCGACCTTCACCGTTCTGTTTAACTGATGAAACATACTTCTTTTAAAGTTTCATGAATTGATAAATACGCCTTAGTACAGTAATCACAGACAAATGTATGCCACAAGTGAAGAATGAATCGTAGCACTTTGAAACTCAGCACATGACTTCTTGACAAAATCAGGGGTGGAACCCAAAAAAACACAAGAAGTATACTAGATGATTTCTTACAAAATGCAATCGTTTTCTTAGAAAACCTGATTGAATTCCGATATCAAATTTCAAGCTCGCTTTAAGCCGCCACTGCAATTTCCGGCAGGGCCGAAAATTAGATTTGTCATAACTTTGCTAAAAATTATTGAAGAAGGAAAAGAAAAAGTGTATATCTTTCCTGAAGTTTTCTACTTCCTCATGCAAATATAACATGTGAGTATCTGAGTACCTGAAATGTGTTTTGTCCCACTTCACATAACCCTTCTACGATATTTACGGAGGATCCGAAAGTCATGGATATTTTAGTTGATATGAAATAATTATACTGAAGCAGGAATCAGTACCCTCTTTGGACCATATGCAACGATTTTAGACTAGTGAGACAAGTCTCACCTATACATGTCAAACAAAAAAAAGGGGGTTTTACTCCTGCCTCAGTTTTCAACTCACCAATAATCCCGGTAGTTTCTTCAGTAAATGTTGAAAATAATCGCTCATATTTTTTTTGCATGTATATAAGTGGGATATGTCACACTACTCCAAAATTGTTGCATATAGTCCAAAGAGGGTATGGATTGCTGCTTCAGTATATCAGCATATCTACTAAATTATTCATAATTTTCGGATCATTCGCAACGTCTCCGTTAAGTGCGACAAAACACATTTTAGGTACTCAAATACTCGCATATTATATTTGCATGAGAAGGTAGGAGTCTTCAGAAACGATATGAACTTTTCCTTTTCCTTCTCCGATCATTTTTAGCAGAGTTATGTCCAATGAAATAGTCGCCTCCACAGAACTCTCAGCGGCGGATAGGCGTGGACCTGAAATTTGATGTCGGCGTTCAATCACGTTTTCTGAGAAAATTAGCTCATTTCATAAGATTACTGGAAATCATTTTTGTGGAAAATTGAATTGTTTTCCACCTTGTTGAGTTGTTTTTCCGATAAATCATATATTTTCCAAGATTACAGCAAAAATCTATTTTTGTTTTTGAACGAAAAAAAAAATATGTTCCACCCCTGGAATTTTGGTAAACAATTTTTTTTCGTGTTTATCATGGTTCCAACTACTAGCATACCACTGGATTACCTGAAATGGGTTGTCTATCAAAATGTGGTCAAGACTATAAATAGTGAGTTTCAAAAATTTGCACCATATGGAAAACCATTTTATTATCGATTTGTCAGAAAATTTTATTCCTCATACAAATCAGTGCATCAGTGCAAAATTTAAAGTTTCCAAAAAACTGAAATTTCATCAAGAGTAAACTACGCAGGTTGTGATTCCAAATTTGAATAGTACCTATTCGGCAATAATTTGATTTTTCATGAAGAATACATTTTCTTTTTCTGAAAAATCGATAATAAAAAAGTTTTCCATATGGTGCAAATTTTTTAAACTCACTGTATATAGTCTGGACCACATTTTGATAGGCAACCCATTTTAGGCGTATTCGTCTATTCATGAAACTTCATAAGAAGTATGTTTCATCCGTTTAACAGAACGGTGAAGGCCGATCTCTCTTCGGCTCTTAGACTATGAGTGAAATCGTTATTGTTGCATAAAGAACTACTAGCACTATAGATATTTTATTATAGTAAAATTATTTCGTATTCGTTTGTAATTTGCTGGAGGTGACGATATACAGGGTGTTCCTTAAAGACATGCTAATATTTGAGGGGGTGATTCTTTGACTTATTTTAAGGAAAAAACTTTCTATAAACGTATGTCCTAAAAGTCCTAACTTTTGAGATACAGGGTGATAAAGTTTTGAAAAAAAATCAGTTTTTTAATAATAACTGAGATAATATTGTAGACATTTTTATAAAATTTGGTACATGTCTTCTATGCATCAAGGTGCATTTTTTAATGCACAAACATTTTCATTTTCTCAACCAGTGGCGTCCGTACGGGTTTTGCATTGAATATTTTTGGAGAAAAAAATACTACGCCACTGCTTTCTCCTAAAAAAAAATACTTTTGAGATCCTCATTTATTTTTGAGCAAATTTGATCTCCTGAGTTTTCTTTGTCCGCCGCATGGTTTTCGCTTAAAAAAATAAAAATCGTTTTACTTCAGGATCAATTCCTCAAAAATCTGATGTGGTGTGGAAATGATTGTGCATCGACTTAAAGCAAATAAAGGGATCAGATTTGTTCCAAAATGAATGAGAATCAAAAAAATATGGATTTCAGCTTGTACAAAAACGAATTTTATTTTATTTTATAAAAGTAAGTTTAAATGAACGGATCAAATTCATTAATTATTGACAATACCAACACTGATTATAAAAATTGTTGGATATGGCCACCTTCACTTAATAGGCATGCTTCCGCCCGTCTACGCATGGAATTACGCACACGTTGAAATATTCCCGGCGTATTTCGAATAGTTTCACACGAGGCAACTATTCGCTCTCTTAAATCTTCTAAAGTATTAACGGGAGTTTTATACACTAGAGTTTTAAGGTGCCCCCATAAAAAGAAATCTGAACTGTTGAGATCAGGGGATCTTGCTGGCCATTGCTGAGGTCCTCCGCGACCTCTCCAACGATTATGATAAACTGTATTTAAATGGTTTCGGACAATTACACTCAAATGAGCAGGGGCTCCATCGTGCATGTACCATATTCGATTCCTTAACGCAATTGGTACATCTTCAAGCAACCCATTTAGTTCTTCTTCGAGAAAGTGTAAATAAGACCGACCATCAAGGCGTCCTGGTAGAAAAAATGGGCCTATTAGATAATCACCAATAATTCCTGCCCATACATTAACCAAAAATTGGTGTTGAAAATGGGTTTCGGTTATGGTATGGTGGTTTTCTTCTGCCCACATATGATTGTTATGGAAATTTTGAATAGCATTCCGAGAAAAATTTGCTTCGTCTGTGAACAAAATTTGTGACTCAAACTGCGGATTTAGTGCAATACTCTAAAGATACCACTGACAGAAGTTCACACGCTGTGGAAAATCTCTAGGGAGTAATGCCTGTATTCGTAAAATATGGTATGGGTATAACAAAAAATCAACCAAAATACGCCAAACAATTTGATGACAAATATTCAGAGTTCTAGCGATCTTCCTCGTACTCGTCTCAGGATGTTCTTCGATTTCTTGCAGAACGGCTTCCTCAATTTCAAGAGTTCCTTAGAGGTCTACCTTCCGAAGTACCTTTCTTGAAACTACCAGTTTCCCTAAGTCGGCGATGAATATTTGAAAAGGTACGGCTATCTGGTAAGGCACTATTAGGATATCTTTCCTTATAAATGCGTCTGGCTTCTGTTGCATTACCATCAGCGAGGCCATATACGTAATGCATTGCCGCCATTTCTGCATTCGTGTAATTCACCATATTTACCGATATTCAGAAAAACGGCGGACAACCAAAATAACTTCAATAACACACTTAAAAATCAAGTAAATAATTGTGCGCTTCGCTATTCCTATAGCTTTTTCAAACACAAAATGGTATTCATAACTAGTGAAAACACAATATTTATAGTGATTTGAAGAACAAAATGCTATTAATTACAGGTAGGTAGCTGAATTAATATCGTAAATAAATAAAATAAATAGAAGTGGTGAAAAGAAATATCAATTATAAAGAGGTAGCTAAATTACTATCGGACGATTTATTGTCAACAAAATGTTAGGTACCTACTGCGATATGAAGCAATTTCAATTTAATTATTTTAATCAAGAACCGAGCATCTGACAAGAATTACACATTTTTTTGGATTCTCATTCATTTTGGAACAAATCTGATCCCTCAATTTGCTTTCAGTCGATGCACAAACATTTCCACACCGCATCAGATTTTGGAAGAATTGATCCTGAAATGAAACGATTTTTATTTTTTTAAGCGAAAACCATGCGGCGGACAAAGAAAACTCAGGAGATCAAATTTGCTCAAAAATAAATGAGGATCTCAAAAGTTTTTTTTTTTGAGGGGAAAGCAGTGGCGTAGTATTTTTTTCTCCAAAAATATTCAATGCAAAACCCGTACGGATGCCACTGGTTGAGAAAATGAAAATGTTTGTGCATTAAAAAATGCACCTTGATGCATAGAAGACATGTACCAAATTTTATAAAAACGTCTACAATATTATCTCAGTTATTATTAAAAAACTGATTTTTTTTCAAAACTTTATCACCCTGTATCTCAAAAGTTAGGACTTTTAGGACATACGTTTATAGAAAGTTTTTTCCTTAAAATAAGTCAAAGAATCACTCCCTCAAATATTAGCATGTCTTTAAGGAACACCCTGTATACAATTGTAATTAAGTATTCAATGTTTTTTTTAGGTTTTACTGCAGGATGGCTACTTCGTACACTTTTTTGCACCCGAAGATCTAGAACCCCTTCCGAAACAAGTTGTTTTTGTTTTGGATACAAGCGGAAGTATGGGTGGGGGCAAACTGAACCAGCTGAAAGATGCTATGAAAAGTATTTTGAATGAGATTCGGGAAGGAGATGTCATTAATATCGTAGAATTCAATAGTGATATATTCGTTTGGGATATTGAAACTGAAAAGAGCACGAGAGTTCAAATCAATAATTATCAAGAACCCTATGAAGACTTGCTGGTGAGTATTGAAAATTCCAATGTTGGTGAAACGTCATCGACTTGGTTACGAACTGGGGTGCTATTCTTGACCGTTCGTAATATAGGAGAGTATTCGCATCCCCACATTCTGAGTTAATGATTGACTGTCAAAATGTGGAGCACATCAGAATGTGACGATGCAGGAACACGTTATGGTTGCGAACGATCAAGAATAGCACCTCTGGTTGATAAAATCATACTTCCATCGATTAACCGATATACATCCTTCTCCTATGGATGAAATGGTCAACATGATTCCGGACAACTCAACATTCTGTCGATTACGACAAAGTGCAAAGTCCACAGTTATCAAACATGCGTTGTCTGACGGAGAACACAAGTTTCTGTTTGAAAACACGGAATGGACAGCAACGTCGAATCATTATCCAACCGGAATGTATGTTTTTCAATTGGTGCCCCTTTTTACCCATTTAAAGCACGCCACAGCGTATGCAAATCGAACATACGTGGCATTTTGAAATATTATGGAGTATACATATAAGTTACAAAAGTTACATTTCACTGTGAAATATCTAGACGATGATATAGAGACGATTTTTATTCCACCAGTTAATTTTTTTTATAATAATAATACAGGTTTATTAATACATAATACATCAAAATACAAGGAGCATAAAAAATTATTCAGAAGTAAAATAATATTTCTATAAAGAATATCACAAAACAGTCAGACCGTTACGTAAAACTGGTATGGAGACTGTTCATGAACATTTCAAACAATTTCTATAAATTTCAGTGAGATAATTTGAAGTATAAAAATTAGAATAACAGTCAATCAATAATAATAATAATAATAACAAGTGTGGGCGCGGGATTCGCCTACGCTAGCATCCGCCTTGCGCCCACACTTGGCCTGCCGGCGGCTTAACTGTCGCGCTTCGCGCGACGATCCTAGCCCCCCGTGTACACGTATATCCTTTCCGTGTACACGTATATCCTTTCCGTGTACACGTATATCCTTTTCGTGTACACGTATATCCTTTCCGTGTACACGTATATCCTTTCCGTGTACATATATACCAATTATTTGAATACTACGATCTTAAGGCGTTGTTCTTATTTTAAACGTTCATTGTCAAAATGATTAAAAACTATAATTGGACACCAATAATGTGAATACTACGATCAATGCATGTCTGTCTTTATCATTGAATCCATTTGATACTATAATTGGACACCAATAATGTGAATACTACGATCAATGTGTGTCTGTCTTTATCATTGAATCCGTTTGAAACTATAATTGGACACCAATAATGTGAATACTACGATCAATGCTTGTCTGTCTTCATCATTGAGTCCGTTTGAAACTATAATTGGACACCAATAATGTGAATACTACGATCAATGCGTGTCTGTCTTTATCGTTGGGTCAGTTTGAAACTATAATTGGACACCAATAATGTTAATACTACGATCAATGAGTGTCTTTCTTTATCATTGAATCCGTTTGAAACTATAATTGGACACCAATAATGTGAATACTACGATTAATGCGTGTCTGTTTTTATCATTGAATCCGTTTGAAACTATAATTGGACACCAATAATGTGAATACTACGATCAATGTGTATAATATATCGATTTTTCCGCATTTTTTTCAAATATTTCATGAACTATTGATTTTGAAAAAACAATTCATTTATATTTGTTGTATATTTTCCAAAAGCAATCATAAAAGATTTCATGAAAAATTTGGAAATATGCAGCAGTTTGGGAAATATTTGGAATTATTCAAAATTGTCGAAATTTTTTTCTAAGTCCCGACGAATATTTTTGGGTTTTATTTTTTTCCCGCTGCAGTAATGAATTCGAAGAAACCAAATTGGGATGGGTTGATAGAGTCCATTGAGAGGTATTTTTAACAAAAAAATCCTTTCTCATTTTTTATTGGTCCTGGAGATATATCGATTTTTCCGATTTTTTTTCGAATATATCTCGGACTATTGATTTTGAAGAAACAATTCATCTACATTTTTTGTAGACTTCCCAAAGGCAATCATAAAAGGTTCTATGAAAAATTGGGAAATATGCAGCCGTTTGGGAAACATTTGGAATTATTCAAAATTATCGAAAATTTTTTCTAAGTCCCGACGAATTTTTTTGGGTTTTATTTTTTTTCTGCTCTGGTAATGAATTCGAAGAAACCCAACTGGGATATGTTGATGGAGTTCATTGAGAGGTATTTTTGACAAAAAAATCATTTCTCAGTTTTTATTGGTTCTGGAGATATATCGATTTTTCCGATTTTTTTTCAAATATATCCCGGACTATTGATTTTGAAGAAACAATTCATCTACATTTTTTGTATACTTTCCAAAGGCAATCATAAAAGGTTCTATGAAAAATTGAGAAATATGCAGCCATTTGGGAAATATTTAGAATTATTCAAAATTGTCGAAATTTTTTTCTAAGTCCCGACGAATTTTTTTGGGTTTAATTTTTTTTCTGCTCTGGTAATGAATTCGAAGAAACCAAATTGGGATGGGTTGATAGAGTCCATTGAAAGGTATTTTTAACAGAAAAATCATTTCTCAGTTTTCATTGATTCTGGAGATATATCGATTTTTCCGATTTTTTTTCAAATATTTCCCGGACTATTGATTTTGAAGAAACAATTCATCTACATTTTTTGTATACTTTTCAAAAACAATCATAAAAGGTTCTATGAAAAATTTGGAAATATGCAGCCGTTTGGGAAATATTTGGAATTTTTCAAAATCGACGAAATTTTTTTCCAAGTCCCGACGAATTTTTTTGGGTTTTATTTTTTTCTCGCTGCAGTAATGAATTCGAAGAAACCAAATTGGGATGGGTTGATAGAGTCCATTGAAAGGTATTTTTAACAAAAAAATCATTTCTCAGTTTTCATTGATTCTGGAGATATATCGATTTTTCCGATTTTTTTTCGAATATTTCTTGGACTATTGATTTTGAAGAAACAATTCATTTACATTTTTTGTAGACTTTTCAAAAACAATCATAAAAGGTTCTATGAAAAATTTGGAAATATGCAGCCGTTTGGGAAATATTTGAAATTATTCAAAATTGTCGAAATTTTTTCCAAGTCCCGACGAATTTTTTTATTTTTGAAATAGGAAAAAAATTCATTCGAAACTTTTTGTAGTACTAATGGAGTACAATAAAATTGTATGCATACACTTTTCCATATCTTGTTTAGTTTTTGAGATTTTGGTGCTTTTATAAAAAAAATTTCTAAGTCCAGCCTTTTTTTTGGATTTTAATTTTTTCCCGCTCTGTTATTGAATTCGAAAAAACCAAATTTAGACGATCGATAGAGTTCATTGAGAGGTATCTTCTGCAAAAAATTAATTTCCAAGTTTTTTCTTAATTCGGGAGATATATCGATTTTCCCGTTTTTTTCAAATATTTCCTGTACTATTGAAAATAGGGGAATTATTCATCTACATATTTTATAGATTTTTTGAAGGCGGTCAAAAAAGGCATCGTGGTAAATTGAAAAAATATTAGCAGTTTCCGAGATATTTCGTATTTTTAAAAATTACAATTTTTTTTTTCATATTTTTCAATTTTTCTCAGTTTTCCGGACATTTTCTTAAAAGTGTTGAAGAGGTATGATTTTTTTGTATTTCCAAGCTCTATCCACTGCATTGTTCAAAATTCAATTTCGATCATCGGTACGTTTTTTTTTCATGTTTTTTACTTTTCGGAAAATCGTCCGGAAAACCCGTTTTCATTTTCCGATCCTTCTCAAAAACTATACACCACTGTAGGACATTTGGTCGTACTTCTTAAAGAAATATGAATTTGAAAAAACGAAACCCTGGACCTGTATCGAGGAAACTAGGAAAAACACAAAAATGGCCGTTAAAATTTTCCGGGTTTTCCGATCGCAAAAAAAAATAAATTTTGAGATACATTTTTTTGATTATTTACGTGATTAAAATTTCAACTCGATATCTCTAACGGTTTCGAAAATATAAGGTGTTTTCTAAAGACGACAGACAAAATGGCGGACATACAAAAAATTTATTTTTTTTAATTTTTCGTTTTTTCATTTTCATATTCATTTTTCAATGGGCCACATTTTCCCTTTATGAAAAATGATTCTATCTCTTCAAATAAAAAAGTGAGTGTCACAATTATTATTATTATTATTATTTTTTTTTTTGTTTTTTTTCTTGGATTCTTCCTAATTTTTTACAAGGATTAATTTCTTTTTTGAACCGTGGCTCTATCTACTCAAATAAAAAAAATAGCCCCCCTCTATGTTCTCGGCCTGTTTCATAGTTTCAATCATTTTTTCACGAAAATCAGCTGTTTTTTCGTTTATTTATAGGGTATCGCAAAAATTTTTACGTGACTTTTTTGTAGGTCTATTCAAGGGGAACAAAATTGTTTATATAAAATTTTTCGATATCTCGTTTGGTTTTCGAGTTTTGGGCAATTTGGGAGGGGGAGTACAGATTTTTTATTTTTTTTTTCATTTGTTTCGTATTTTTCCCATCTTTTTATGTAGTCGGAGAAAAACTGTTTGGAGGTATTACTGAGGCATGTGTTGCGGATACGATGCACTTTTATTTTTTTCATTACCTCTATTAGTACGGTCAATATTTCGATTTTCCAATTTTTTCAGATATCTCCCGGACTATTAATTTTGGGAAAAAAATTAAAAAACAAAATTGTAGATTTTCCAAAGGCAGTCAAAAGCTGTCTCGGTGATTCGGAAAAATATCGACCATTTCCGAGTAATTTCGTATTATCCGAAATTCAAATGTTTTTTTTCATATATTTGAAATTTTCCCAGTTTTCCGATCATCTTAGAAAAAATATCGAAGATGTGATTTGTTGGTATATTCGTGCACTGCCAAAAACATTTTTCACAATTCAGTTTCGATTGTTGGTTTCGTTGTCATTTGTGTTTTACAATATCGGAATTTTTCGGAAAATTTCCCGGAAAACCCGGTTATCATTTTCCGATCATTCTCAAAACTAACAGCCTTCTGTAAGACATATTGAAGTATATCTAGAAGAAATTTGAAAGGATTCGAATCAATTCTTAAACCGGCATCGAGAAAAGTAGGAAATTGAAAAAAAAAATCGGAAAATCACCGTAAAATTTTTCCGGATTTTCCGATCGCCAAAAAAAGTCACGTGACAAATACCGTCATCGAGTTGATAAAATGACTGAAAGTCCCAAGCGATATCTTTGATAGTTTGGGAAATATAGCCTTTTAAAAATTTTCGAGGGACAAAAATTTTTTTTTATTTTTTTAAATTTTTTTCAGTTTTTTCATCTTTTATAGTGTCAAATAAGGATCATTAACCCGTTTGAACCATCTCTCTATCTTTTCGAATAAAAAAGTTAGGCACCCCTACAGGTCGAAGTTATTATTATTATTATTATTTTTTTTTCGATTTTTTTCTATTTTTTATTAAGGATCAAGGTCCCGTTGGATTCAAAGTTCTATCTGTCCAAATAAAAAAGTTAGGCTCCCTCTGTCCGAAAGACCGCAGAATACTACTTCTCTAAAGATCGTAGTATAATAATAATAATAATAATAAATAAATACAGATACACAAAGAACAGTAGTTAGTAATTTCACAATAGAGGAGGCCTTGATTAAATACTGAAAATGGATATTAGTTAGGTTTCTTTCTTTGTGCAAGCATGTACTTTTTCAATCGATTTTTAAATTGTAAGATGTTTCTAGAATTTTTTATCTCAATTGGTAATCTATTAAAATTTGACAGCTGAACGTTTGAATCTGTTTTGTCCAAAAATTGAGTTAGCAGGATCAATATGGAACAAGTTATGTTGTCTAGTATGACTACATACTATGAATTTCAGAATTTCAGAATTTCAGAATTTATAGTTAATATGAAGTTTGATTTAACTTTTTTATTCACAATATTGAAAGACATTTTGAAAGTTTCTATTGTATAAAGTTTTTCTAACAAAAAATTTATCTGTAATTATATAGAGTTGAATTGTTGGTGTATCATATGGAAGACTATACAAGACTTTCAAGGCTTTTTAATATAAATTGGAAATTTTGTTGAAAAAATTTTTAAAATATGTTCTCCAAAATGTTCATAAGATAGGTAATGAGAATGTACAATCATATCTGTAATTTTTGGATTGAGTTTAGGACATCTTCTCAGGGCTCCAATTAAAGGAGAATTTTTTTTCATAAGCTCTTCAATAAGTTTTTTCCCAGTTCAAATTTTCATCAATCCATATTCCTAGATACATAAGTGGAGTTTGTTTTAAAACATAGTTTTTTAATTTCAAGTTGGGATTAATTTTTTGTTTATTTCTTTGTTGAAAAATTATGTATTCAGATTTATTTGTATTTAATGACAAAAGATTAGAATAAAGCCACTTTTCATATATTTCTATATCTTCGTGTTGATAGGTAATGGTTTCTAAAATTTAAGGATTCTCATATAAAATCACTGTATCATCAGCATAAATGGTGTATTTACCTTCTAAACCCATTCTGGAAATATTTTGAATATATAATAAATATAAAATTGGACCTAAAACAGAACCCTTAGGAACTCCTCTATTAATAAACAGCTTGTTAGTCTCAAAGTTACAAGATTTAGTGCTGATTGTTCTATAAGATAGATATGATTTAATGATATCATTTACAAGAGATAGACTCCAAATGTTTCAACATTGTTATGTGATCAACACATAATTTCCTTTGTCTAGTCCTTCTCGAATTTTATCAATTACTTGTAATGCTGCTGATTGAGTACCACTGTTTTCTTGTAATCCAAACTGGTTTTCATCAAAACCATATTTTTCATTGATGAAATTAACTATGCGTTTTTTCAATAGTTTTTCAATAATTTTTGAGAAAATGCTCAGTATACTGCTATGGGTCTATAATTACCGGGATTTTGAGGATAGCCATTTTTGTAAATAGCTCTAACTGAAGCGTGTTTCAATTCATCTGGAAATATTCCTCTTGAAAAATTTGTATTAATATTTATTGATAAAGGTTTCGCTAAATTATGTTTCAATTCAAAAATGTCTTTGGTTACCAAACCATTTGGATCAGGAAAAGATTTTTTCAAAGTATATTTCAAAATTTAAAATTTCTTTTTCATCAGTGGGAAACAGAAGCATTGAATAATTATTATTGACTGGAGGAAAATCTTCTCTTGGGATATTATTATAATATGTAAACATTTCTCTACATATATTTTCACCAATAGTTGAAAAGTAATTATTCATCACCTTAGCAATTTTTATTTCATCCATAATAATATTACCATTTGAATTCATTATTAATTAATTTAACACTTCAATTTTTAGTTGAATACATTGCCAGCTGCGTCAACTGCAAATAATGAAACCCTGAAAAAAGCAAAAAATGTTATCCAGAATATGGAATCGACCGGCGCTACCAACATAATTGGAGGTTTAGAAACCGGACTTCATTTGGTAAAACTGAATAAAAAAGCAGATGATGAAAAACTACAGCACCAACCGATGATAATATTTTTGACAGATGGACAACCGAATGTCGGAGTTTGGTCAACAGAAGAAATTACGGAAATTGTAAGTGAATTACCGAATCAGATCTCCTTTAATATTGTTTTTACGAATTTCATTCATAGGTTAATCGCCTGAATTTGCAAAACGATAAGGTTCCAATATTCTCCCTATCTTTCGGAAGTGGTGCTGACAAAGCATTCCTCAGGAAATTATCTTCGAAGAATTCTGGATTTTCAAGGCACATATATGAGGCATCAGATGCATCATTACAGTTACAGGAATTCTACAGAGTTATCTCTTCTCCCTTGTTGTCAAATGTTGTATTCAAATATGACGCCGAAGTCGAGGCAGTAACTAAAACACATTTTCCAATTTTCTTCAGAGGGTCTGAGTTTGTGATAAGCGGGCGATACGGGGGTATGTGATAATCTCCCTCTTTTGTCACAATATCAAAAACCAATTATTCATTTCAGGATCTAATCTACCGATAGAAGTCATTGCTCGTGGGCCGAAGGGACCTATCATTTTAACTCCAAAAACTACCAGTCCAGTTACTTCACTAGAGAGACTTTGGGCATACTTGACATTGAAGCAAAAACTGGCTGAAAGGGAATCAGCTGATAATAAAACTGTACTCACCCAACAAGCCCTTGATCTTGCTCTGAAGTATTCGTTTGTTACTGATGTGAGTTCTCTTGTTGTTGTGAAGCCTAACGATACAAGTGCTGTTGATACTGAAGACGCATCAAGTGAGTATTTCTTCAAATAAAGAACTACAATGTAAATAAGTATAAAATTATGAAAATAATTGAAACCACTGGAAAAGTAAATACATAAATTACACATTAATGATATCAAAAATTAGACAAGGAATTTATAGAGTAATCTCACTAAAATGTTTGAAGGTCCGTGAACAAAATAACGACCTGTGATAAGTAACAGTGAATTCAATGCGAGCAGAAAGGCAAGCTCGAGGAACCACGAGCACATCGAATTTTCATTTCAACCGAGTAACAGACTATACTTTTTCCACGATCAAAATTTTTTATTTAAATAAATGAAAAGTTACCAAAAATTCATAAGGAATAAGTAACACTGGATTAACCCAAACTACTTATTTACTATAAAAAAGCGGTACATTGAAAATGTTTAAAATATAGGATACATCGAAAATTTTCTTTAAAAATACCATACTCTTACCATTATCATACCATTACCATTGCCTGTTTTTGCAGAAAAGGTGTAAAAGGCGGGAACTATATACACTGCATCATAATTCGAAAGAATGAAAACCTGAATGAAAATAATTGTGTATCATACTTTACCTTCCATGCAGTCAAATTTCACAATACATTTCTGAATCACCCGATACATTTTTCATGATAGTTACTCAAAATCTACCTCAATCTACGATATTCGATGACAGTCAAGGCTAATGTTGTTATTGCTATACTTACCAATTGATATTTTTCTATCTCTGGAAAGAGAATTAAATGAAATGAAATTTTCTAGGATCAGAGGTGGAGGTAAGATATTTCTTCAAAATTGAGATACAGAAAGTCAGTATTTTGATATCAAATTTGATTTCGGAATTGGTAAATTCTGTGATGATCGTGCAGTTAAGTAATATCTTCAATAACACCTTGATTCAAATGGTTAAATAACTGAATTTTCATCACTTCAGTCACAGAGAAGTTCTCCATGTCATACATACCGGGTGTTTCCGAAATTGGAGCGATAAATGAAGTGGGAAATAGAAGATGACAAAACAAAAGGTTTTGAATAAGGAAAAAAAATATGTATGTATATATTTTGAGAGATATTGAATTTTAAAGTTTTCAAGACTTTTTGGCTTGCGCAAGCCACGCTAAAACAATTCCAGCGTGCAGTACACTTTGGCCTAGAGAATCAAACCAGCGCCTCCCAAATAAATGTAACTGAAAGCGATTTCATAAAATTTCATGAAAATTTCGAAAAATTTTTATTGCTTCAAAAACGAAAATTCTTGACATTCGTCGCTCTAATATCGGAAACAGGGTGTGACCTACGTGTGACCTAACCTCACGAGTGTTTAATGCTATTTTATAACGAATGGCAGATGTGAAAAATTCGAAAACAAATTATGGAAATTTTAAATTTAAAATTCGGAAAATCTTGGAAACCGTGGTTTGAAATTACACAGTTTCTTCTACCCGGCAGTTCTACTATTATTGCGGCTCTGCTCTGGTCAGCTGACGTTCGGCGGATAGCGATTCCCAAAATTTCCACGAATTTTCCAACACAATTTAAACTTTCCACAAATTTTTTTCGAATTTTTCACACCTGCCATTCGTTATAATGGCATTATTTCACGGGAGTGCAACAGGTTAGATTACACCCTGTATATAAAAGACGGATCATTTGTATACTTAATATTGGGGCAGATATTTATAAAAATTTCTTAATTTATGATAAGGTTGATTGCGATTTCAGAAAATAGTATATTGTGTATCTAGTAGTAAAAATATTACATTCCCGGACGACAATGTACTTTTTTTCTGAAGTCGCAATCAACCTTATCATAAATTGGGAAATTTTTATAAATGCATAATAATTTTTGATTGATGTCATTATTATGCCTCGGCCAACAATTTACATCGTCGTCCGAGAATGTAATGCTTTTACTACTAGATACACAATATACTAATCTGTGTGGAATGAATCATAACAAAAGAATAAGGAACGAGCAAACGTTCCAAAACGTACTGAAAAGACAACAGACTGAAGTTTTCGAACTGATGACCAGCGATGGCGTGGAACTTTCTAAAATATGATATAGAAAACTTTAGGCTGTTCTCGAATGAGAATCTAGTGAATTCGAGAAAATGAACCACCACACAGGCTCCGGGAGATACTACGCTTTCTAGAATATAAGAAATATACTTTAATATTTCTCCGAAGCTTCTGGAAAGTTCTTAAAAAAAATGATATCTGCGTGGAATGAACAGAGACTCCAGAAGGTTCCAAAGCATACAAAAAAGATACACTGGACCGAAGTTTTCGAAAATTCGATGACCAGCGATGGAGTGGAACTTTCTAAAATATGATATAGAAAACTTTAGGCTGTTCTTGAATGAGAATCTAGTGAATTCGAGAAAATGAACCACCACAGAGGCTCCGGGAGATACTACGCTTTCTAGAATATAAGAGAATATACTTCAATATTTCTCCGAAGCTTCTGGAAAGTTCTAAAAAAATGATATCTGCGTGGAATGAACAGAGACTCCAGAAGGTTCCAAAGCGTACAAAAAAGATACACTGGACTGAAGTTTTCGAAAATTCGATGACCAGCGATGGCGTGGAACTTTCTAAAATATGATATAGAAAACTTTAGGCTGTTCTCGAATGAGAATCTAGTGAATTCGAGAAAATGAAACACCACAGAGGCTCCGGGAGATACTACGCTTTCTAGAATATAAGAGAATATACTTTAATATTTCTCCGAAGCTTCTGGAAAGTTCTTAAAAAAATGATATCTGCGTGGAATGAACAGAGACTCCAGAAGGTTCCAAAGCGTACAAAAAAGATACACTAGACTGAAGTTTTCGAAAATTCGATGACCAGCGATGGCGTGGAACTTTCTAAAATATGATATAGAAAACTGTAGGCTGTTCTCGTATGAGAATCTAGTGAATTCGAGAAAATGAACCACCACACAGGCTCCGGGAGATACTACGCTTTCTAGAATATAAGAGAATATACTTTAATATTTCTCCGAAGTTTCTGGAAAGTTCTTAAAAAAATGATATCTGCGTGGAATGAACAGAGACACCAGAAGGTTCCAAAGCGTACAAAAAAGATACACTGGACTGAAGTTTTCGAAAATTCGATGACCAGCGATGGCGTGGAACTTTCTAAAATATGATATAGAAAACTTTAGGCTGTTCTCGAATGAGAATCTAGTGAATTCGAGAAAATAAACCACCACAGAGGCTCTGGGAGATACTACGCTTTCTAGAATATAAGAGAATATACTTTAATATTTCTCCGAAGCTTATGGAAAGTTCTTAAAAAAATGATATCTGCGTGGAATGAACAGAGACTCCAGAAGGTTCAAAAGCATACAAAAAAGATACACTGGACTGAAGTTTTCGAAAATTCGATGACCAGCGATGGAGTGGAACTTTCTAAAATATGATATAGAAAACTTTAGGCTGTTCTCGAATGAGAATCTAGTGAATTCGAGAAAATGAACCACCACAGAGGCTCCGGGAGATACTACGCTTTCTAGAATATGAGAGAATATACTTTAATATTTCTCCGAAGCTTCTGGAAAGTTCTTAAAAAATGATATCTGCTTGGAATGAACAGAGACTCCAGAAGGTTCCAAAGCGTACAAAAAAGATACACTAGACTGAAGTTTTCGAAAATTCGATGACCAGCGATGGCGTGGAACTTTCTAAAATATAATATAGAAAACTTTAGGCTGTTCTCGAATGAGAATGTAGTGTATTCGAGAAAATGAACCACCACAGAGGCTCCGGGAGATACTACGCTTTCTAGAATATAAGAGAATATACTTTAATATTTCTCCGAAGCTTCTGAAAAGTTCTTAAAAAAATGATATCTGCGTGGAATGAACAGAGACTCCAGAAGATTCCAAAGCGTACAAAAAAGATACACTATACTGAAGTTTTCGAAAATTCGATAACCAGCGATGGCGTGGAACTTTCTAAAATATAATATAGAAAACTTTAGGCTGTTCTCGAATGAGAATCTAGTGAATTCGAGAAAATGAACCACCACAGAGGCTCCGGGAAATACTACGCTTTCTAGAATATAAGAGAATATACTTTAATATTTCTCCGAAGCTTCTGGAAAGTTCTTAAAAAAATGATATCTGCGTGGAATGAACATAGACTCCAGAAGGTTCCAAAGCGTACAAAAAAGATACACTAGACTGAAGTTTTCGAAAATTCGATGACCAGCGATGGCGTGGAACTTTCTAAATTATGATATAGAAAACTTTAGGCTGTTCTCGAATGAGAATCTAGTGAATTCGAAAAAATGAAACACCACAGAGGCTCCGGGAGATACTACGCTTTCTAGAATATAAGAGAATATACTTTAATATTTCTCCGAAGCTTCTGGAAAGATCTTAAAAAAATGATATCTGCGTGGAATGAACAGAGACTCCAGAAGATTCCAAAGCGTACAAAAAAGATACACTATACTGAAGTTTTCGAAAATTCGATAACCAGCGATGGCGTGGAACTTTCTAAAATATAATATAGAAAACTTTAGGCTGTTCTCGAATGAGAATCTAGTGAATTCGAGAAAATGAACCACCACAGAGGCTCCGGGAAATACTACGCTTTCTAGAATATAAGAGAATATACTTTAATATTTCTCCGAAGCTTCTGGAAAGTTCTTAAAAAAATGATATCTGCGTGGAATGAACATAGACTCCAGAAGGTTCCAAAGCGTACAAAAAAGATACACTAGACTGAAGTTTTCGAAAATTCGATGACCAGCGATGGCGTGGAACTTTCTAAAATATGATATAGAAAACTTTAGGCTGTTCTCGAATGAGAATCTAGTGAATTCGAGAAAATGAAACACCACAGAGGCTCCGGGAGATACTACGCTTTCTAGAATATAAGAGAATATACTTTAATATTTCTCCGAAGCTTCTGGAAAGTTCTTAAAAAAATGATATCTGCGTGGAATGAACAGAGACTCCAGAAGGTTCCAAAGCGTACAAAAAAGATACACTAGACTGAAGTTTTCGAAAATTCGATGACCAGCGATGGCGTGGAACTTTCTAAAATATGATATAGAAAACTGTAGGCTGTTCTCGTATGAGAATCCAGTGAATTCGAGAAAATGAACCACCACACAGGCTCCGGGAGATACTACGCTTTCTAGAATATAAGAGAATATACTTTAATATTTCTCCGAAGCTTCTGGAAAGTTCTTAAAAAAATGATATCTGCGTGGAATGAACAGAGACACCAGAAGGTTCCAAAGCGTACAAAAAAGATACACTGGACTGAAGTTTTCGAAAATTCGATGACCAGCCATGGCGTGGAACTTTCTAAAATATGATATAGAAAACTTTAGGCTGTTCTCGAATGAGAATCTAGTGAATTCGAGAAAATGAACCACCACAGAGGCTCCGGGAGATACTACGCTTTCTAGAATATAAGAGAATATACTTTAATATTTCTCCGAAGCTTCTGGAAAGTTCTTAAAAAAATGATGTCTGCGTGGAATGAACAGAGACTCCAGAAGGTTCCAAAGCGTACAAAAAAGATACACTAGACTGAAGTTTTCGAAAATTCGATGACCAGCGATGGCGTGGAACTTTCTAAAATATGATATAGAAAACTTTAGGCTGTTCTCGAATGAGAATCTAGTGAATTCGAGAAAATGAACCACCACAGAGGCTCTGGGAGATACTACGCTTTCTAGAATATAAGAGAATATACTTTAATATTTCTCCGAAGCTTCTGGAAAGTTCTTAAAAAAATGATATCTGCGTGGAATGAACAGAGACTCCAGAAGGTTCCAAAGCGTACAGAAAAGATACACTAGACTGAAGTTTTCGACAATTCGATGACCAAGGATGGCGAGGAACTTTCTAAAATATGAGATAGAAAACTCTCACGAATGAGATTCTGGTGAATTCGAGAAAATGAACCATAAAAGAGTATCTGGGAGATACTATGATTGATATACAATACTGACGTAGAAATGCCGAAGCCAAAGCATATTTACGGAAGCTTCTATATTTTTATAATGGGTGGTATTTAACTGTCTACCAAATTTGCCCAATTTTTCTGTACAAAAAATACTTTTGTTTCCCAAAAATACTAAATTCTCACCAAAATTAAGAATACCAAATATTTACATCGTGCTATAGTCTCTTATATTATTTGTTCATCAAATAACTTTTTCTAAATGTTCACCAAATTTTGTTTGCCGAAAATGCTCGCAGTTGACACACAAGCTAACCTAGCTTGCGAGTCGAAAATGCGTGAATTAGTTTTTTGTTCACAAGTACAGTAACCACAGATAAATGTAAGCCACAGGTGAAGAATGAATCGTAGCACTTTAAAACTCGTCACATGACTTCTTGACATCATGTATTGTTAGAATAAAAATTGTTTAAACCGAAAAATCAGGGTTGGAACGCAAAAAAAAATTATTCAAAAAAATTATAATTTTTTTTTGCTGTTGTTTCACAAAGTATAAGATTTATCAAGAAACAATTTCAACAAGGCGAAAGATTTCTCACAAAATGCGCTCGTTCTCTCAGAAAATCTGATTGAATTCCCATATCAAATTTCAGGCTCGCGTTGACCCGCCACTGCAATTTCCGGCAGGGCCGAAAATTAGATTTGTCATAACTTTGCTAAAAATTATAATAGACGAAAAAGAAAAAGTGTTTATCGTTCCTGAAGACTTGTACTTCCTCATGCAAATATAAAATGTGCGTATCTGAGTACCTAAAATGTATATATATAAATAAGCGATTATTTTCAACTATTATTGCATCTAAGTTGTTGGGGTTGGGTCGTTTTATAGAAAAACCAGTATTTTTCAACAGGCCAACGTATCGGCATTATATTTTGCCATCCTCAGGGCTGTGAAGGGTTTTGGTTTTCCTTCGTCAACATAAAGTGTAACATATAACATATAAATAAAATCAAAAGTAGACACTTGAGTAGTCAATACACGTTTGCCTTGCGAGAATGATCGATGATATTTTCCAATTCGGGGAAGCTTTATTTCAATTTTATGTCTTGTCTAGTTTTGATATTATTTATATGTTAAGTGTTATACTTTATGTTGACGAAGGAAAACCAAAACCCTTCACAGCCCTGAGGATGGCCAAATATATTGCCGAAACGTTGGTCTGTTGAAAAATACTGGTTTTTCTATAAGACGACCGAACCCCAACAACCTAGATGCAATAATAACAGACGGTCGAAACTTCATCAATATTATTATCAACATTTACTGAAGACAATGCCGGTTTAATGGGTGAGTTGAATGTGAGGTAGGAGTTAAACAAAGTTTTTTTTGGCATGTATAAGTGGGACCTGTCACACTACTCTAAAATTATTGCATATAGTCTAAATAAGTTATAGGTTGCTGCTTCAGTACAATAAATAATTCCATATCTACTTAATTATTCATGATTTTCGGATCATCCGCAAACATCTCCGTGAAGTGCGACAAAACACATTTTAGTTACTCAAATACTCGCATATTATATTTGCATGAGAAGGTAGGAGTCTTCAGAGAAGATATGACCTTTTCCTTCTCCTTCTCCGATCATTTTAAGCAGAGTTATGAACAATTAAATATTCGGCTCCGAACTCTCAGCGGCGGGTAAGCGTGAACCTGAAATTTGATGTCGGCGTTCAATCACGCTTTCTGAGAAAACTATCGCATTTCATAAGAAATTTCTAAGGATAATTTTTGTGGAAAATATAATTGTTTTTCACCCTGTTGAGTTATTTTTCCGATAAATCATATATTTTTCAAGATTACAGCAAAAATCTATTTATTTATTTTTGAACAAAAAAAAAAATACCACCTCTGGAATCTGGGTAAACAATTTTTTTTCGTGTTTATCATGGTTCCAACTACTAGCATGCCAAGTTTGTTGGTGCTACAATCAATCCTTGCCTCAAAACCCAGTCGTACTGGATTACACGATTGACACACAAACCTAACCTGAGCAAGCTAACCTAGCTTGCAAGTTGAAAATGCGTGAATTCTAAATTTGGTAAATATTTATTAAAATTATTTATTTGGGTTTCATTAAGATTTTGTGATAATCATCAAATTTTTTGCGGACTGCGCTAGGGATGTATAGTTTAATTGTTAAAAAAATGTTTTGTTCAAATTTTTCATTACAAATCTCCGAGGTTTTCGCAGAAAACCCCTCAAAAGTAGAGCTTGTCCGAGCAAGGACGACCCGGGACCTACAGCTTAAAAAGTGGGTTCCGAGCCACTTTAGCTACGTGATGGCAGTCGGGATCAAACCCGGTCCGCCTGGGTGAGAACAAAAGCTCTTAACACCTCGACCACTTTGCTATGTACATTATATATATATATATTCCCTTTTGTAACTACAATGGGCTGCCTACCCTATCATGTTTTCAAAATGTCAACAAAATAGTATTCTGATAATCAATAGATACTGTCGAACCACCATATAAGGTCTTTTTTATTGTTCTTAAAACTTGCGATTTTCATTCACTTGCATAAGTTCTTACATAACTTGCATAACTGACTTGTACTGCAAGATATTCTTCCTGTATTAAAACCATGAGTAAGGCTTTATAAATCAACATCAGGAAACCTGGAATTTTTTGATTAGTTTGACCCATTTCGTCATTTAACGAATAATTTTGTCAAAGTCGAAAAACCCTTTTCTACATACTTCCTCGCAACATGAAATATATGATGCAAACATTTGAAAGAAAAGAAACCGCTTCCCTTTGTGGACATTGAATTGAATCTGACATCCACTTGTGCAAATAATTTAATCATATTTTCCGTCGACAGTTTATTTATGATGTATTTTAACGCACTCAAAATCGTTGATTAATGACCCCTGTTAATTAATGGTTTTCTATTAATCAACGATTTGATTATATGCAACCCAACATATATTGCTCTTATACATTTTATATTGGTTAGTTCTATCTGTCATTATTTATCACCAGTTATCACTTAATTTCATATACAGTGCGGCTTTTTATAGTCCCCCCCCCCTGTTATCTTTTGAACGGTTTGCCGTAGAGAGATAAAAAAAACCGTTTCGAGGGTTTCAACGATACTTTTTGAAATATAACGCATTGGGATTGCTCGACAGATGGCGCGAGGGGGCACAAAAACCTAATTTTTTTAAATGGCATGGGGGGTCGAGTGACACATCGTTGAAAAGAGAATTTGATTCTCTTTTCAACCATCTAATTTTTTTTTAATTTCGTTGACACGTTTTACACGTTGACACAATAAGCATTTGAAGTGTCAAGTGTAAGAGCGGATCTGAATTCGTTTCCTTACCTTACCTCAATAACTTTTGAAGGGTTTGATGTAAAATAATGGGACGGAAAATATTTTGGGTGGTATTAAAATAATAATGTTTGAAGAAAAATACCTTAATTGTTCTAGTGATTCACAATTGCAATCAATACCACGAAATACGGTCAATAAAGACAATTCACAACATTAATAATTATTCATTTTGAATTCCTTTCAAAGCTTAATCAGGTATTAGGATATCGAAATTATACCCATTTCATTTATTTTTAATGACAAAAGTAATAACAGGTACTACGAAAGGACTATTTATTGGATTTGTTTAAATGACAATAATTAATTAGTTACCTATAAAAGTACAATGGATTGATGAAGTATTATATTCATATTCACTGAGGAGTTTTGTCTACTTATAATTATTATTTACTTTGAATATTTGATATCAATTATCATCATGGTTCGTATACGTCCTTTCGAAGAAAAAATTGAAGCAATTTATAATTTTGTTGAGGCCCATCGGAACTACCACGAAGCGGAGAGAATTTTTAATGAAAAATTTCCTGAACATCCTATAACTCGGAAATATTTGAGGGAACTAGTTGAAAAATTCAACAGAACTGGCAGTGTTCGTAGGAAAGGTGGAGCTGGTCGAAAATCAATTCCGGAAGAGACAAAGGTTTCGATAATTGCCGAAATGGCGGTAAATCCGCAACAAAGTACCTCTCGTGTAGCAAGTACGATTGGGGTCTCAACAGCTACAGTAAAAAAATATTTGAAGAAACACAAGTTCCATCCATACAAATCAGTAATGTTACACCAACTCACAGGAGACGACACAGACCGAAGAATGGAATTTTGTGAAATTATGGAGGAAAATATAGCTAGGAACCCTAATTACATTAGGAATATTTGTTTTTCAGATGAAAGTACCTTTTTTTGAACTGAAATGTGAGTACACAAAATGTGCGATACTGGAGTGATATAAATCCCCATATCTTTCGAGAAGGTCACACACAGTTCCCACAGAAAGTAAATGTGTGGGCTGGAATTCTGGGAGACCATATTGTAGGTCCCTTATTTCTGGAAGAAAACTTAAACGGTAATTTGTACCTGGATTTACTAAGAGATACGGTTGAACCACTCATACTTGGAATATTAGAAGAAAATGAGAACGAATTTCAGGAACACATCATCTTCCAGCAAGATGGGGCCCCTCCTCACTTCCAACGTCAAGTTCGAGAGTATTTGGATGTAACATACCCTATGAGATGGATTGGAGGTCGTGGACCAATCGAATGGCCGGCACGATCATCAGACCTTATACCTTGTGACTTTTCGAACACCTACTTCGTTAATTGACAACAATTTTGCTTCTAATTATTTAAATACTACATGTCATAATAGTTTGCTTTCTTTTTGTTACATTGACACTTCAAATGCTTATTGTGAAAAAACATATTAGCGAAATTAAAAAAAAATTAAATGGTTGAAAAGAGAATCCAATTCTCTTTTCAACAATGTGTCACTCGATCCCCCATGCCATTTAAAGAAATTAGGTTTTTGTGCCCCCCCGCGCCATCTATCGAGCAAACACAATGCGTTATATTTCAAAAGGTAGTATCGGTGAAACCCTCGAAACGGTTTTTTTTTCTCGCTCTACGTCAAACCGTTCAAAAGTTAACAGGAAAAATAGGAAATAGTGATTGTTTTTTATTGTATCGTTGAATAAATAATCATTGAAAGTAAGATATCTTCATTTTTGAAAACTACTATCGACGGAAAAGTTTTGTAACAAACTCGTGAATTAAAATGGCGAGTAACAATCTCAAGCAATAACGCGCTCGCTCCGCTCACATGTTAAATTATCTCGATTGTGAATCGCCCTTATTAATACACTTGTTTGTTAAATAACCATTTCGTATTTTTGTTTATTTTTAAGGGCGAAGTCTGAATAATAAAATCTGAAATTGATAATATTGGTTTTCAAACTTGTTCTGATGTGTTAGCTAAAAATCAATTTTTTGGTAATAAGGTTCTTTGGATGTCCTCACATCCTCCAGCTGACAAATACTTGTTCAGTTGTTGAAGAGTAGGCATGAATCTATGTTTACTCCTCAGTTTGGGCCTCAGAAACTATGGATACAAAATCTGCCAAAACCACCAAAAATAATGATGATTATTTCTTTTTTCAGATAAACCAAGCCAATTTGATGACCTCAGACTGTATTCATCGCCCGGCATGTCTAATTGTGAGTTAACAGTAATTTATATTATTTCAACTAGTTTTTTACCTACACGTTTTGAAAACCATCCCTCATATGACGGCAGTATTTTGTGTTGTATATAAGATATTTTCTACGAGCGTAACTAAGTCCTTAAAACCTGTTTGAGTGAGAAAAAGAGTAAACCTGTCATATTTTCTATATTAAAAACGACGGCGAATAACTTTTTATGAATATTGAACCAAGGCTACGGTGTTTTCTAGTTTCGCACACCCTGAAATATTATCGTTTTATACACTTAAATAATTAATGAGATTTCGGCTTCTCGTTTCGTACACCGACCAATGCGAAAATGCATTATGTTCAATTTCCACGAACTGAAATGTCTGAAAGTTAGTTCAATCTGTTTAGATCAGAGCAAATAATCACTCTTCGCAAAATGTATGTGTTCAGTTTCCACACACCCAAATGTCTACGTAAGGTTAGTTCGTTCTGGTTATATCATACTAAAAATTATTTTTCGCAAAATGTATGTGTTTAATATCCCCACACTTAAATGTCTACGTAAGGAAAGTTCGTTCTGTTTGAATCGGACTAAGAATTACCCTTCGCACTATCTGGCACCAGAACCCATTCTACCATCGCAGTGGTTGGTGTACGAGAATAAACTGAAGAAAATACTTTACGGATTATCTGACCATAGCGGTTGGTGAGGAAATTACTTCCGCCCGTTCTAGTCCTTCCAGGAATATGAAAAACAATTTTCAGCTTTCATAATTTGAATACTGTGGCTATTTCTGATCGAAATTTGCTTTTATGGTTATTGGTAGTAGCAAAAGAGTTAACTTGACTTGCATTATATTCGTACCGAAAATAAACACCAAATACGTTGATGGATGTAGACGATACTATGTAGTAGGAGATCATCCTGGGAAATGAGAAATGAAAAATGAAACTTTTCATGTTTTTGTAGCTCTTATTTGTCCGGGCACTAAAGGGGGGTCGAGTATCCATTTTATGTCCACGGGGTAACTTGATTTTATAACACGTATTTTGGGTCGCCGATTCGAAATTTTGAGGTTACCAGGCCCAATTCCGGTCCCATTTTGAACTATGGCCCATTTTAGGCCAAAAAAACGCGAATTTCTGACTATTCACCTGAAATTGAACTGACATAATTTTTGTAGAAAAACTAATTTTGAACAATTTTTGTACTATAATAATCCTTCATTAAGTTGATATTCAGACCGTAAAACAGACAAATGAGTTAAAATTGAAGTATGCGCTGAAACTGTACTAGTATATCTCAAATCAGAGGTAGAAGATATATTCATTGGTTGTTAATACACATTATTCGAATACAGTGTGTCCACTAAGTGTGCAACAAATGGGAAACTTGTTTATTATCGATTTCTCAGAAAATTTTATTCCTGACAAAAGTTGGTGCATGTTCCAAAACTACTTATACCAAGTGTACCTGGAATGGCTTTATGACAAACACCATACAGGATAGGCCAAAAAATATAAAGTTCGTTCAAGAGTAAAGTACCCTTATTTCAAAAAATATAGAAATATGTTGAGGAGAAAAGTTGCTTAGAATTGAAAGTTATGTTCAGATGCGAAGTCATGGCCTGCTATTCGAATTTTTTTTTCGTTTGGAAAATATTGAATTACCCCCGTATGATACATATTTTTACTATTATGATTTAAAATGTATGTGAAGTAGCCACAATCAAATCAGTTTGGAGTATTTTATTTCAAATTGAAGTGTATTTGTAAAATTTACTTGGATTTGTATTTTTTTAGGTGACCGTCAACTTCATGTTTGTTGCAACAATATTTAACAGAACTCTAGAATAAAACAAAAACTCTTTTTAACCAGGCAAATACTTTACTAAGTAGTTGTTCACATGAATAAACTGTCAATAAAAGTATAAAATTTCTGTTCTTTTGACAACAATGCCTCAACTAGAACAGATATTAAATAACACTCCAAAATCTATCGCCATGAACAAAAAAGAACCAATAAGCGATAGTACAGAAAAATACAGTAGGTAACTGAACAGGTGCTAACAATAAAAATTATCGAAGCATCTCTGTATGTCCACCTTCTCTTTCGATGCATCTAATTGTTCGCTCATAAAATTCGTTTACTGTAGATCGCAACACATTAGCGGGAATATTTCTGCAATGAACTCGTATTGAAGTTTCAAGTTCAGCAACATTATTAAAGGGCAATCTCTGTAGACTTTTTGTTTTAAGTATCCCCATAAGAAATAATCCAGAGGTCCTATTCAGCCACTGAGAAACATTTCTAGTAGAATGGGCAGGACATCCGTCATGTTGGAACCATAACTTCTAATACCATATCATCCAAAAACTCTCCTATTTCAGTTTCCAAAAAGTTCAAGTACCTGTCACCATTCAAATTCTCTCGAAAAAAAAACGGACCTAGTAATGTATCATTTAATATACCACACCAAACGTTTGTTTTCTGATAGTATCGATTTTTGTTGTAAATAATAAAATTTAGGTTGACATCTGTCCACCATCTGCAATTTTGTGATGATACAACCCCATTTGTTGTAAAAGTCGATTCATCTCCAAACAGAATACATCGATGAAAATCTCTTTGTTCTTCTATTTCACCCTGAATCCACATGGAAAAATCATATCTCAAATCAGTCTCTTTCTTGCAATGTACAAATTAATGTAGGTTTGTAAGCATGGTACTTATGTTTCTTGAGAATACGCTTCACAGAGGTTTTTTTTATGCCGGTATAATCACTAATTTCTTGGGTGAACCTTCTAGGATTTTCTACTACTGCTTGAAGTACGTCAAGCTGGTTTTCTTCTGTGCATACAGGTTTCGTACGCTCCGTATTATGTTTATATTCTAGTGAGCCGGTCTGTTTGAAATTCTTCAAAATTCTACTTACACTTGAATAGCAAATTTGTTTGTCTGGATGCCGCTCGTTGACAATATTTGCAGCTTCGCGCATTGTTTTATAACCATCACCACAGATTAAAACTAATTCTGCCTTTTCAGTTAAAGTTAATACTAGTGGGCGAGGCATTTTTAATTAAGGACAAATGTGAAAACGTTTGACAGGCAAGTTTCAAGACGCCACACTATCAAACTACAGTATTGTTTTCGGGCGTATGTGTTTTTTGTTCATGACTATCCGCAATAGATTTTGGAGTGTTTTTAATATCTGTTCTAGTTGAGGCATTGTTGTCAAAAGAACAGAAATTTCATATTCTTATTGACAGTTTATTCATGTGAACATTTACTTAGTAAAGTATTTGCCTCGTTAAAAAGAGTATTTGTTTTATTTTAGAGTTCTGTTAAATATCGTTGCAACAAACATGAAGTCGACGGTCACCTAAAAAAATACAAATCAAAATTTTAAATTCTCAAATAGTGTACAGGGAAAAAAATAGAAATTTTGAACAGGCATAAACTACTCTTATTTTTGACCTTATCAATAAACTTCATTTAAAAGATTTGTTTATAATTGAAAACAATAATCAGATTTGGAATGACAGCCACCGATGCAACAAATAATATTTTTCTTTTTTTTGAGGGGGTTCTAGCCTCATTAAAAAGTACTAGTTTCCCATATACATCTTAGGCGGCTCCCTCATATTTCTGTAATAATAAGTCAATTCCAAATTTGGACTAATTTATTATTGTTGAAAATGGTTTGAATTTTCACTAGTTTTTTTTTTTGGTGAAAATTTGATTTCACTCTCTATTTATGTCTTTAATAACTATCAATATTATTTTATATCAGAAAATTATTAAATAAATCCATTAATTAATGCTACATAATCGAATAATACAAATCTACGAATTTACGATCGCTTTAATCATAAAAAATAGGAGAAAATTATTTTATTGCGTAGATGGCTATCTTAAACAACTTTTTTCGAACGAATTTTTTGATAATATCAAAAGTGAGGGTAGTTTACTCTTGATCTAAATTTCTATTTTTATGCTCCTCTGTACACTGTTTGGAAATTCAGGATTTTGATAACTCAAATAAAAGTTTTTCGCAATACTTCAATTTTTATGAAGAATAAATAAACAAGTTTCCTATATGGTGCAAACTTTTCAAAAGTCACTGTATAATATCGGGTGTATGAAACCAAAAACTTTTGTCAATTCAAATACATTTTTAAAACCTTGAGGCGTGAAATCACACTTTAAATAAAGCCATCAAAGGGGTAGGTAGTGGAATTTTTTGCCCAATCGAATGTCAGCATCTGCTTGGAAAATGGATTGCAAATTTTCAACTGGAATAAAAGACAGACCGACATGTGAACAAAGCAAATTAAATAAAATTGAGTTCTTATTTTTGCCCCCCCCCCTCCCCAAAAATTTAAACGATTTACTGTTATCCAAAATGAAATACTCATACTTTATCTTTTCAGATTATTCTATGAAAGGTGTGCGTCCACAGGCATCATTTTCACCAGGACAAAGTCAGTATTTCGCAAGTAAGTAATGGAAAATGAATAAAGAACTGCATGTGAATTTTGTTCTGAAACAATTTCGAATTGTTGTTTGCTCGATATAAGTATAGTAGTTACTGTTTGATTACTTTGCCCAATTGAATCTCAGTTTTGATTCGAGTCACGATGATAAGAAAAAAAGATTACAAAATGAATCGATTTTGAAATGAAATACATTTCCACAACTTCAAATAATTAATAAGAACAAGAAAATTTGTGTAACTGAAGTCCTCAAGGTAACATACAGCAAGGGGGAAATCGCTGTGGAAATTGTGTACGCTAATTCCCAAAAATTATAAGTAATGCCACTAATACCCAAGTAATTTCCGAGTAATACCCCCTGAGTAATGCCAGTGAAAATATAAAATAGTGTCTTCGTGTCTCAATGTTTGGTTTGTTGTTTTTTTATTGCCCAATTCTGATTTCCGTCACTGCTCTCTAATTTTTCGTATAATTCATGTAAATTCCAATTCCCATGTTTTAAAGACCTTCATTTACAACCATATATGTAATGCTGTCATTACTAACGTCCTCGGAGGTTGGGAAGTGTCACATTACTCACCTCTACTTCCCGCCTCACTTCCCGCCCTTATTTCATCTATTCTAGATGCATATTTTTCTGACATTTATTGACTTTATTTATATTGGTGACAATTGTATACACCGTAGTCACGGTAACAATATATCTACTTGATTATTCTGAAAAAACCGCGTTCTTGGTAATTTGTCGTTATATGTAATATTTTAGGTATTTTCAGAGCGAAACAGAGATTTATTATTGAAAAGGGGAACATTCTCCATGAAAATTGAAAAAATAAAAAATGTGATTTATTTGTAATATCTAACAGAAGACAACTACTTCCCCGGCACAAGCCACGCTGGACATTGAACTACATCTGATAGATATTGTGAAAAGAAAAAATCTGAAAGTCAAAATTTGCATTTTCATTCAGATAGCTGACTTTTTTAATTATTTCTAGTTTTCCTTTTCGAACTAAAATCAAAGAGATTTATTAATTTTGATCGAGATATGATGGTTGTAAATAAAATAGTGTACAAACCTTGGTATGAAGTTTCACTCCTGTCTCGAGATCATAGCTAACCTCGACGGTTTGCGTCTCCGACAGGAATGAATCTCTTCCCACCTCGGTGTGTAATATACTATTTTTTATGCCCTCCAACGATTATAATTGTGCTGTAATTGTTCTCTCACTTCCGAATAATTTCTGTAATAAATAAAATACAATAAAATAAAATAAAAAAGAAATCTGCATGCATTGTTCACAATAAGCTTGTCAAGAGAGAAACAAGATGTCCTGCACTACCAGGACGACGCTTATTGCGTGTCTGTAATACCATTGTAATGGTCGAGGAATACCTCCCTTTCCCGTGTAATGCCAATAATCAATAATGCCTAACTAATTCTTCTAATGCCTGAGTAATACCACTAATGCCCAAGACATGTACATCAAAATTCCTCAGCGGTTTCCCCCTCGACATACAGTCTGTCCATAAAATAACAAAACACCCCCCTTGTTAACTTTTGAAGTGAGTGCCAGGCGACATGTAAAAAAAATAAAAACATTCAAATGATATATTGATCGAATTGTTTTTTTAATTCGTTATATGACTAAAAAATTTCAGGCGAAATTATTCATCCGAAACAAAATGGCTCCACATACTGAAAACTTTTGTAGGAACCAAAAAATATTATATTATATAAAGCTCTCTAATAGTAATTTATTCGGAAATATGAGAATTCTGAAAGCATATACCACCATTTTATTGGAGGACGATTCAAATGAGGTATTAGTTGACCCCCCCCTATGTAATTTAAAAAATTATTTCAAAATTGAGTTAAGCCTCCACTTTGAATGGTTGCCAAAGTGCAGTGTATGAACTACCGTTCGATCAAACAAAAATTAAAAAAAAATCGAATTTCAAAAGTCAACAGGGAGGGGGGGTGTTATTTTATGGACAGACTGTCGGGACATCAGACGCAGTTTCACTTGTGCCAAATTATCTACCTTAGATTAGTTCATTCTGGTCAAAACATACTAAATAATAAATTACTTTCCTTTTCACAAAAATACTTCAGCAGGTATGATAATAGGGGTGGGGCTGCAACTGTCTCAGTTATATTTTATCAGTATTCGAAAAAGTAAGAGAGGGACGCGAAGGTATTGAGAACAAAAACGTTTCCGGGACACAACGTACCAAGGTGGTAAATATACACTATAAAAAACATACTTGTAAAATTCAGGTAAATAACGTTGGTTATTTTATGACCAACGTTATTTACCTGAATTTTACCATCGATTCTGTAAAATGACATTACAGTACCAGTACCTGAATAATAATACAATAAATATACTACTTTTTTACTTGACGATTTTCAGGTATCTATTTAGTGTTTTTACACAGAGATTTTACATTATTCTGGAAAAGTTCTATAGTACTTTTCGTGTGTAATTTTACTCTGCTTTTCTAAGGTGTACAAGGTACATTTAAGGCTTTCACGACCCTCGCTCAAGTAGGAGATTTGAGCCGGTTCTGGGCCTCCCCCCACCACTATGACGTCATCAGTGACCTTGACCTATGACCTATGACCTATGACCTCGACCTATGACCTTGACCCATGACCTTGACCTATGACCTATGACCTTGACCTATGACCTCGACCTATGACCTCGACCTAGGACTTGACCTAGGACTTGGGCTTGCCCTTAGCCTTGACCATGATGTATATTGTTGGGAGGTGTTCAGGGTTTGTGTTTGTCCTAGAGATTGTGATGACTTGATTTTTTTTCATACACGGACAAGTACCTTTTGCCAAGTACTTAATATATTTTTCTTACCTCAATGTCTTTCATGTATACTTACTCTGCCATTGTGTATGATCTAATGTGTGGAGTACGCATAAAAATCTAAACCGAAGTATAGAGACGTCTGCACGCCACGGATATCCAGTCAGATATGTGAACTGGCGTCACACACCCATACACTGCGGTGACTCATCGACTACTCTCCGTCCTCTCTTCATTGATATGGTGGGGATGGTTCTGCTGTGACGTTGTATGAATAGTCGAAGCGGATAGAATTTGTTCACCCTCTCTCCCACTCATCGATATTACATATAAAGGAGGTGGGAATGATTGTGAAATCAGTATTTTGTTGAGTTTTGTGCTGAGAAGACGACATCGATAAAATGTATTCCTGTGGTTGTGGTAAATCGTTCACTCGTAGTGATAATCTCCGTCGGCATCAACTTCAAAGTTGCCAAGGTGGCCCTTCTGTGAAAAGGATTAAGTTAGATGTGGCTGCATCGACACCAATGTACACATGCAATTGTTGTAATGTGACAATTCCTACATCCCAAGTTAATTCTCACAAAAGAACTCTCCAACACAGGAACAATGCATGTGTGCAAGTGAGTGATGGCATACAGATTATAAGGAATGCTTTCAAGTGTAGAATTGTGAGTTATAGAGTGGAAAGTACCAATGTTTACACTGAATATATGCCATTCTTCAATGAGATCAGGGAGAAGGTTATTGGATTACTTGAAGAGGCAATAAAGGTTCACAAGATCTTTAAAGTGAATATGGAAGTATTTGGCAGCTACATTGTTCAAACACGGGATTTGAGTGACACGAAGTCATTCAATTCACAGAATAAAATTGTGGATCAGTCTACGGATTTGGGTGCATTATTCGATGGATTCCGTGATGTCATTATTGCTCAGACTACGGAATTTGAAGAACGTGATTCAGGTATTTATTTAAAGTTTCATTTCTATTTATATGAATAATAAATTATTGTTATGTTTCAGGATGGAGTTGTGAAAAAATTAAGTTCCTCGAAGTGAACATCAACAAGTATAGTCCACTCAGCGGATGTTCGTATGTGAAGCTGCCCGAGTTCATTGAGACAAGAAAAGGCGTTGTGAATATTCGTAATGAAGATCAACATTGTTTTGCATGGGCCATCACATCTGCATTGTTTCCTGCGAATGGTAGAGTGTCAGAAGTTTCCTCATACCCCCACTACGCCAATGTCTTGAATGTAACAGGTATGGATTTTCCAGTTAAACTTCAAGCTATAAAAAAGTTTGAGGACATGAATGATATTTCAATTAATGTGTATGGGTTAGAGTCAAAACTTGATAAGGGTAAAATGAAATATGAAGTGGTTGGTCCGTTGCGTTACTCACAGAGAAGACTTAGAAGACATGTTAATTTGTTACTTATAACAGATGATTCTGGCAATAGTCATTATTGTTGGATTAAAGACCTTTCTAGGTTAGTTTCAAGTCAACTATCTGCGCATGAGCATAAAAAATATTTTTGTGATGGATGTTTATTGTATTTCTCTCACGAGCGATTACTGTTACGTCATCAGTTGCATGACTGTAATCACTTGAGTACTACAACACCATCAGTCAATTTCAGAATCAACAAATATGGTAAAATGTTACCGGGTAATGCACTTATGTTTGAAAATTTTGAGAAACAAATGAAGGTGCCATTTGTAGTTTATGCTGATTTTGAATCAGTTCTCAAACCCATTCAAACTAGTCAACCCAACCCTAAACACTCATTCTCGAATAAAACATACAAACACGAACCTTATTCATTTGCTTATTCGATAAAATGTTCATACAATGATAAATTATCGAAATTTGTTACATATAGGGGTGAGGATGCAGCCGAGAAATTTGTTACAAAACTTGAAGATGATTTGAGAAATATTTATCACAATTATTTGAGGTATCCAATTCCTATGGCTGCACAAACCCCCGCGGAAGAAGCAGAGTTTTCTTCTACACAATTTTGTGGAATATGTGATAAACCATTCACGGGTGGTGATGTGAAAGTGAGAGACCATTGCCACCTCACTGGAAAAAAAAGATCACCTGCCGCACATTCCGTATGTAACTTAAATTTCAAATTGCCAAATTTTGTTCCAATCATTTTCCATAATCTGAGTGGGTATGATTGTCATTTGTTCATAAAAGAACTGTATAGAAACAAAGACAAAGTGGATGTTATTCCACAAACTAAGGAAAAATACATTTCTTTCACTAAGCATCTATTCACTCACACATACACTGACAAAGACGGAAAAGAAAAAAAGAATTTTTTGAAAATGAGATTTATAGATAGTTTCAAATTCATGTCGAATTCTTTGCAGAACTTAGGTGCTAACTTAACATCCGATCAGTGTATTGAGATGCATAAACATTTTCCACAAATTGACAAATTCAATTTGATGAGACAGAAAGGTGTTTTTCCATATAACTTTGTTGATCATATTGACAAGTTGAATTATCCAACTCTACCCACTAAAAATCAGTTTTATGACAATCTTAACGGAGAGCATATATCAGATAGGGATTATATGAGAGCGAAACTTGTTTGGCATTTATTCGAGTGTAAGAGTTTAGGGGAATACTCGGATTTATATTTGAAGTCCGATGTTCTTCTATTATGCGACATATTTGAGAATTTTCGAAATATATGCTTAGATAAATATAAATTAGATCCAGCACAGTATTATACAGCGCCCGGATTATCGTGGGATGCAATGCTGAAGTATACGAATATTGAATTGGAATTATTGACAGACATTGACATGATTAATTTTTTCAAAAAAGGAATACGGGGCGGAATAAGTCAGTGTAGTGAAAGGAAGCATATAGCTAATAATAAATTTTTACCCGATTATAACCCAGATGAACCTTCATCATACATATCATATTTAGATGCAACTAACCTATATGGTCACAGTATGTCACAACCATTACCCACCAACGATTTTGCATGGCTAACACCCGATGAAATAATCAATTTGGATGTAATGGGAGTGGCATCTGATAGTCCATACGGTTATGTTCTTGAAGTAGATGTTCATTATCCCCAAGAGTTACATGACAAACATGCTGATCTTCCCTTTCTCGTTGAAAGTTTAATACCACCACACTCGAAATCAAAAATTCCTAAATTAATTCCAAATTTAAATGACAAAAGAAAATATATTGTACATTATAAAAACTTACAGCAGGCTGTGGCCAATGGTCTTATTATTATGAACACACATAGAGTGTTGAGATTCAAGCAGTCATGTTGGATGAAACCTTATATTGATTTGAACACTGAAATGCGAAATCGATCTAACAACAAAGCTGAAAAAGATTTCTATAAACTCATGAATAATGCAGTTTATGGGAAAACAATGGAAAACGTTGATAACAGAATTGATGTTAGACTGGTTACGCATTGGGAAAGTATCAAGAGGAAAATTGGTGCTAGCGCCCTAATATCACGTCCAAATTTCAAAAGCTGTTCAATTTTTTCAGAAAATTTTGTTGCTATTCAATTGGGCAAAGTTAATGTATTGTACGATAAACCGCTATATTTGGGATTTTGTATTCTAGAATTATCCAAAACAGTCATGTACAACTTTTTCTATGGATGTATTAAACGTCATTATGCAGAAAATGCCACCTTACTCTACACTGACACGGATTCTTTAATTTTGAAAGTAAATACCGATAATTTTTATGATTTCATGACCAACAATATATGCGAGTTTGATACTTCCAATTACAACGTAGGAAACCAATTCAATATTCCTATTACAAAGTCAATTCTGGGTAATTTCAAAGATGAATTTCCGAATGATCCCATAATTAGCTTTTATGGTACCGGTGCCAAAGCATATTATGTTCAGTCTGTAGGTAGTGAATTCAAAAAAGCAAAAGGTGTCAAAAGATCCGTCATAAAGAATGAATTGACATGTGAAGATTATAAGAAAATTGTCGAACAGGGTGGTCTAATATTCAGGAAGATGAACTCGTTCAGAAGCATATTGCATGACATGTATACTGAATTGAAGAACAAAGTTGCATTGTCATACCATGATGATAAACGGTTCATCATTCCCAATACGACACACACTCTTCCTTGGGGTCATAGCGATATAGAATTCTACCAGAATGATCCAGTAGAGAATATTCGTTGGGTTTCCAATATTATTCAATCTTTTTCCCAAGAGAGTCCTTTGGATCAATTACTTCATTTATTAACAGCTGAATTGAACAAATGAAATATCATTTCAAATGGAAAATTCACCACCATACTTATTTATTTGTATTTGAGATGTAATTACGCTTATTATATAAAAGTCAAATTATACTAGTCAATTTTAGTTAATGTCTTGTCCAGTTACCAAATATATAAAAATATATAAATATACACGTTATTCTGATTTCCTATTGTTTCATTTAAGAGAATAAATATCTACACAGAGATATATAGATTTTAATTGTCTTGAAATCATCAGTATGAAAGATATCAAGGTGGAAGAAAGATGTCCAAAGCTATTGATAAATTCGGCCGTAGACGAAAATGGGGTACTGTCAAAGTTCGAGTTCTTCAAGGTTCCCAAGGTCCTCAAGGTATGGGATTCAAGCTTTCGCCTGACGACCAATATGATATGCAAGGTAAAAGACTGAAAAATGCTGGTGAACCGATAGACGAGAGTGATTGTGTAACTCAATTATATCTCAATGAACAAATTACGGAGACGAAGGCACTTGTCCTTAAAGCCTTGCAGGCTGCCATACATGCCACAATGGCTAAGATTGTACCTGAAGCCCGTCAAGCATTCAATGAAAAAGTAGAGGAGGTGACTGATGATCTAGATCGCAAATACAAAAATCTAAAAAGTGATGTGGATATCAAAGTATGGGATGCTACAGCCACAATGACACGAAAAATATCAGAGTTGACAACTGAACTCGATTACAACAGCAAAAATCTGAAAAATGATTTGGATGCCAATGCATTGAATGTCACATCTGCAGTGATGCTGAAATATAATGATTTGGAAAGAAGGTTAGCTGAATTGGAGAATAAACATCCTGATGTTTGGCTCACACATAGACCAAAACTGTGGGCTCCAGGTAGTGATCCAGAACCCGCTGTTTGAAAAATAAATTTGTATTATGAAAATATTACAAATAAAATGTTCTAAATCAATGTTGAAATTTTTCATTTCTTACTCACCAAATATATTATAGAATTTGGTAGTGGGTGAGTTCTTTTTGAAAAGTATCAATTCAAGTTATGGAAACTTTGTACATTTTTGCCATTGAGTGGCGCAGATGCGTGTGTTTATGTTCTTTGTGTGGCCCTGAAAAGGGCCTATTGGGTGCTCCGAAGAGCTGGGTGCCATCCCGCATATTTATGCGGGACGACCACGGGGGGGTGAGGACTTAGATGACATCGTCATCCTCGTCATCCGATGACACCAAGATGATGGTGTCATCATCGGAGTCGTCCTCTACGGGGAACTCGTCCGGGTCGAGGTCCATATTTATGTCCTCGACACGGATATGGACCACTTGGCCATCATCCTCGAACTCATCCTCCGAGGAGCTATCGAAGTCGTCGACGCGTTGATCCATATCTTCGTCGTCCGAAGTCGACGGAGATGGATAGTTCCACACATCTGTGGAGTCCGACACCTCATTCACCTGAATCGGACCCCGTGGATCTCGATGGTAAAATGGATCCTGCCTCTCACCCTGGTATACCTGCTGGACCTGTACGGCAGAGACGATCTGATATCTTGCTATCATCGCTTCCCGTTCCAAATCATCTTCGAATTCGGCACAATGTCTCGGAGACGAGGTGGAGTCTGGAAGAGGCATCTTGGAAGACTGATACTATAATCTGAGCTGGCATTGAATTTATACTAGTTCGGGGGTGGCAGTGTAGGGTGGGAGAAAAGAGTGGGGGTTTGAAGGCTGAGAGAAATCAGGTGATGGGAGAAATACACATCATATTATTTTATAAAATATGTAAATAAAATATAAATAAAATATGTATATAAATAAAATATAAATAAAATATGTGAAAACATAATTCAGATGAATTGAAGAAAAATGCCCCATCCTCCGCATTGTTCAATGTGCACCAGACCATTAAATGTGCACTCCTATTTCACTTCATCTTTTTTTCTATTTTTATTCTAAATCTACATATACAAAACTTATATCTACTTACAAATAACTTAACCTTAACCTTAACATATCTAAAAATTAAAATTAGCAAATTGCTCCAGGTTGCTTCGGAGCCGTGCCACCAAAGCCACCCCCTGCGCCTTGGCGTCTTCCAGCCTGGTGACTAGCTGGACCTCCCGGAGACTTTGCTGCCGATCGCGGGCCATCAGCTCTGCCTGCTGGCGCTCAAGCTCTTCCAGCTGGCGGTTGAGTTCTGCCCGCGCCAGCTGACTGTCATCATAGTCCCGCTGGGCCTCCTCTATCTCACGCTTTGCCCGTTGCACACTCATCTCCAGCTCAGGTACGATAGGTGCTGGAGGGTGGACTTCTTCAGCAGTGGGTTGTGGAGGGGCAACTTCAACGACAGGTGGTAAAGGTGCGTCTATAACCGGTGTCACAACAGTTGAGGATGTCTTCTTGGACACCCTTCTTCTGCTGTTGTGTGCGTGCTTCCTCGATGATGATTTCTTCGGTGGTTTTGGAGGCAGGAAATCATCATCGCTGTCAGCAATTTGGATTATAGGCAAACCTTCCATCGACGAATTTGCTCCTGCGTCACGGGATCTCTTGGAAGCAACTCCGTTAATGAACCCACCTTGCCGTCTGCGTTGGTCCATCGTCAGCGACTGCATTTCGGGGACCTCTCTCCTGATGACGTCCATAACGTCATTGAAGTGCTCTTCGTCTGGCATTTGAGGTGCGGCGCCATCCACCCTGATGTTACTCAGGATCGTTATTGCTGCAAGACCAGTTAATGCGGGAGAATCCATAGCTAAACATACAAAAAAAAATTAAACGGGTTCATGATTACAAGATTGTTAACTTACTCTCAAATTATTACAGCTTGCTATAGTCTGCTAATTCAGTTGGCTGGTGGTTGATCTGGCGGGTGATCTTGTGGATGATGTGGTAGCTGATGTCAGTTCAGAAGAGTGACTGAAGATTATTCGGAGGAAGTTCTTGTTTTAAACACTCAGACCTCCACCCCACTCCTCTTCTTCTTCTCCGACCTCCTACTCCAATCCCCACTCCGACCACCCACTCCTCTTCTTCTTCTCCGACCTCCTACTCCAATCCCCACTCCGACCACCCACTCCTCTTCTTCTTCTCCGACCTCCTACTCCAGTCCCCACTTCGACCACCTACTCCGACCTTCCACTTCAATCCCCACTATGTCTTAAGCCACACCTCTTTCTTTAGCCAGTATCCCTCAGACCAGAAAACCCCACCCCATCATAACCCCACCCCTATTTCAGCTCTGTTATTTGTTACAATGTACACATCCACCTACGGGACAGAGCAGATATAGGGGTGAGTGACAAGAATAACAATTATGAGTGGGAACATTTGCATACTCGAGTGTATCATGTGAATTAACATGCTGATACCACTCACCATTATTATTCATGCCGCAATACCGTACAAAACAAATATCACATAGGAAGCGTTTTTCATTATCACAAGTTTTGATAGTAACAAATGAAAAGCTGCAACAGTACAAATTTGTTGCAACGTCTTCTAACACCTCTGTCATATTTATCTGATGGGCATTGCTCACGATCGTTTCGGGGACATCCTCACAGTCTGGTACAATTCCATCGTCTACTTCTGGTTCTTCTCCGTCATCTTCTAGGAACTCTTCTTCGACGAAGTCATCCCCAGCGGGTATGTCTTGGCGGCCATCTTCAAAATCTACCAGGTCATGGAATTCGCCATTGTCACCATTCTCACCCACTACAACTTCATCTTCTTGTTCCCAAACAAACTCGTCACCTGCCAACACATCAACTTGATTGTTGGCATCTAATTGGGAGAGGGCTTCCAATGCAAAACCAACTTGATCAACCATAATTGCTTTACAAACACAGTTTCTAACAGAAAATACAAAAGTCGAATGAAATGTTAGGATTTTGGACCGATTTTATATGTTACAATCGTGAGTGGGGGTTACCACCTCCACTAAACCAACACTTCATCTCCTGAGAATAGCAATTCCTCCATTAACCTAGATTTCCTCGTCATCTAATTAGTGACGCAAATGCAAACAACGAGGATACAAAAATACTGAAGATATTTAGGAAAAAATATTTGATTTTCGAATTAAACCACAGAAACATGACAAAAATATATCTTCAAATTTTTTTCTATTAGAATTCATCCTTTCAAATCTTTTATCAAGTATGACATTTTTCGATAAAATCCATTATAACGTGGATACAAAAATATTAGAGATTCTAAAAAGAAATGTTTGACTTTCGAATTAAAGTGCAGAAACATGACAAAAAAAATATTTTCAAATATTTTTTCTAGTTGAATTTACTCTTTCAAATCTTTTATCAAGTATGACAAATTTCGATAAAATCCATTATATCGCGGATACAATACATTACAGCAATTCCAATATGCACTGATTCAACCCCGCATGGAAACGCCAATGATACCTGCCGTCTACAATAGCTTTAATATTTTAGTAACTGACCGGTGAGGGTGAATTTTACCTGAGATGACCGTAAATTCATTTCATTTGGGTAAATTTTTATTTCATAGCGTCTCTTTGCGATAGTTCAGTTGTGTTTTATCTGTAATGGCGTTAGTAACAAAATCTCAATCAGAAAGTGAAGCGGCGGTTAAGGCACTGTTGGACATGGAAAATATAGTGCCGACTATCATATCACCCATTAGAGAAAACGAAATTGTGGAACAATCGCCTGTGAAAAGTGCAAGGAAGCGTAGTAGGCCGATATCGAAAATAGACAAATTCAAAGAAATCGTCAAAAAAGCTAGCCCATATGCCCGGAATGCATGGAGAATACCGAACTTTTCATTACAACCGAGTGTTAGGGAAGAATATAGAGTGGAGGACTTTAGCGACGACGACGAACCAACAGAACAACAGACAGACAAACCAAAAGACACAAAAAACACTACAGACTCAGGGAGTACTTCTACAGACACAGATACTTCATCTACAGATACAGACACAAAACAGACAGACAACAAACAACAAAGGTCTACAGAAACGGAGAATTTTGTCAAGGAAAGCAAGCGTATGTTTGCTTTACTGGAGAAACTTGATTTATCGACTGATACAGACAATGAAAATTTGAAAAAACTGAACAGTACATGTGATAGGTATGAAAAGAAATTTCGGGAAGCTCAGATACAACGTGACCAACTGAAAAATAAGATAGGAAAGCGTGAAGAAGCAATAGAATTCAGGAAGCAGATGATGGAAAACTATGCAATTTTTTTTTCAGGAAATGATTAATATGCAATTTTTTTTCAGGAAATGATTAGTTGATGAAAGTTCTGAAAGGAGTGCATATATATTAATTGGTCGATGTACACAGTGAAGGGCGATGTAGAGGGGCCCTTCACGGACTTTCATTGATTAATTATTTGAAATAAAAAATCTATTTTAAGCTGGGATCGGAACAAAATTCTAGAAATGAAAAATAAAAATGGAAATATTCATTGATTAATTATTTGAAATAAAAAATCTAATTTAAGCTGGGATCCGAAATGCAAAAAAAAATTATAATCGAATAGAAAAGAGAGGTTCATTGATTAAAAAACGATAAATAAAAAAAACTATTTTAGGCTGGGATTCGAACCTGTACAGCGCAAAATTCTAGATATGAAAAATAAAAATGGAATTATGCAAAAAAAATATAATCGAACAGAAAAGATAGGTTTTTTTTTTGATGGGCGAGTTCAAGGTCACAAAACCAAAAAAAGCCCGAGAAATAAATCTCTTAATATCACCCTCCACCCACCTCCTAGGTGATATAGAGAGATTTCTTTCTCGGGGCACACTGCAAACTCACCACTGAGCTACGCAGCCTCCGAAAGAATTAGTCAAATTTCTTCTATATGAATGTTTTAAATCAAACCCCTGAAATGTATGCGACTAAATATACATGCTCCTACAATTCCGTAAAACTGAAGAGTTGGTCCATCTAGTGCCAAATAGCACAACACATATAAACTATACCAACTGAGCTAATGCGATCTCCGAAGGAATTCGTTATAGCTACCTCTAAAGACCTTTATTTAACCCCTCATGATAAATTCCCCCAAAGAAAATATGACTTTTTGTGATAGAAGTGCAAGTAAAAGGAACGTATGTGAAATATCTTGCAGTTTACAGGCTTGTAAATTGTACATGCTTCAAAAACTCTGCATGGGCAATTTACAAGCATATATTTTTGACCCTTGCTTGTGTTTATAAACTGCTAACAGTTCACATACGTTCCTATTCAAAAGAGATATTTTCTTTAGTTCAGAAGTATTAACTTTGTTAATACTGGAGGAATTTAACATGAAGGGTCAAAAACCCTGGGTGGGCACCCATGTATCTGAATCTTGGCGTATCCACCAGCCATTGAAGTGCAGAATGTTTTGATTAGGGGCAATGCATTGAACCGCTTTTCAGATATTTTGCTGCGATTTTTTTTATATATTTTTTTGGAAATATATGATCATTGCGAAAGTTTTTCATCATAGAACTTTTTTGAAATTCCCACTTATGAGTGAGATATGATTTTTTTAAATATTGATATCGAGATTTTGTTGTAAAATTTATTTCAAGTATAACCTACAATTTTATATTTTTTCTTGGAAGATATGATCATTTTTAATGTTTTTGACCAACAAACTTTTTCTTTATTATCATTCATGAGTGAGATATAATTTTCAAAAATAAGTAGGAGTAGGAGATCTGAGCCGGTTCTGGACCTACCCCCACCATCATAACTTTCAACCAGCAAATTATTTCGCGGTTCGATTCGCGGCCGCGAATTTAATCGCAGTTCGATTCGCGGCCGCGAATTTAATCGCGTTTTGATTCGCGCTCGCGAATCAAAACAGCGGTCAAGGTCTCGAATCCGCGGATTCGTCCGTAGGTCTATTATTTTGAATTTTTCACTTTCTTGATGTCCAACACTTCTTTTTCCTATGAAGTTTGTGAAGGTAACTCCTGGGAGGGAGGGATATCTACTCCCTCTCCTTCTATGGTGGTTTGTTGTCATGTTCATTGTGCGCATGTACCAGTCGACTTGTTTGAATAAAACTTAGAGTCGCATTAACATCAGCACCATTTCTATCCACATCCCATTGATATCACACATTCCTACGAGCTAAATATGAACTCATTACCAAATTTGTCTGCTGAAGAAGAAGCAATGCCATGTATTGCAACAAATGATGACTTTGGTTTTGAAGATATTCCGGTATATCACTTGTCATCCCAAGAAGGTTTCATCGATGAATATAACATTGATGATTATCTGAAGATGGGAGATATACCGGAACCTTCAGAAAGTGTTGATCCAACCCTTTCACAATTGTCACTACCAAAATGCCCGTCACTTCTCTCTCCTCTTAGTGTCGATACGAAAGCGAAACCATCTAGGAGAAAGTGTGCATCTACTGCTTCAAATCCCAAGAAAACAAGTAAGGGTGTACGGAAACCCCGTAAGAAGAAAGTAGATGACACCTTCAAGAATGTGATAGGTGATTTGGAAGATGTATCGCTTCATTCTTTTGGTCCACTGCAGCGTTGTGGAGACATGCTTAAGAAAGCGAAATGCAGCATCGTAAAATCGAGAGCTATCATCGTCAAATGCGATGACGATGTTCGAAGAGGTAGCATGGACGACGAGGTGGTTCTTCAGAAGCTCGATGCAAAGATTGTATCATCGAAGGCTGAACTGATCAAAATGTGTGAAGATGCAGATAAACTCCGTTTCAAAATCACACAGAAGAATCAGTCCGCCCTTTGTTTGAAAATGCAAGCTGAGATTGAGCTTCAGGAGTCCACTAAACTTTTTGATATGGTAGCATCTGTACGTGATAAGTGGCGAAAAGAGTTTGATCACGCATTCCAATCTGATAGTGATTAGCTCTGAGGATTATGAAATGTTATCAATGTTGTGAGTTGAAATGAAAGACTTTTTCAAAAATCTATGAAGTGGGGAGGAGTATGCAGATTATTTCGGTTTTGGCATACACTGGGCGTTGCGTTTGGTTGGGGCAACGTTCACCACTTCATGATTTATTCATTTTGAAAAAAAACTCAAAAATAGTTCTATATTTTCTATAGTTTATTAATAATCTTACAGCTTAGTGAGAATAATAAGTAATACAATTTCATTCAAATATTAAACCATAGCACTTTTGTGTAACCATGAATTCTTTCCGCTTGGAAGGCCTAACCACTTAATGTATAGTTTATTTCCTTTCCTCCTCAACACTTTTTCAACTAGGTATACGTCAGGATTTTGCGTTTTCAATAATTCTTCTCCATAAAAACATCCTCTAATCGGGCTCCCATCCATGTCTTCAAGAATATAAGTTATGGGGTATGTTTGGTTAATTTTAACAATTTTGAATAGTTCTGTTGTGTAATTGGCAGTGTAACCTTTTTCGAAAATATTCTTGTACTTGCTTATACGTACAATATCATTCATTCGAAATTTGGAAATACTTTGTTTTCTTCGAGGGATTACTTTGGAACTTTTGAATTTCAGTTTTGTTGCTGGCATAACATCGATTGGTTTCATACCAATTGTACGATGCACCTTATTGTTATATTTGCTTGTTATGATTGGAAGAATATTCAACCATTTGTTGTGTCCCATCGCTGAAAATTCTCTATAAAGCCACGTCTTTATTGTTCGAATTACTCTTTCAGCTATGGCCGCCTTCATGGTGCTGAATGTTGAATAATGGTTGATCTTATATTTTCGCATCAAAAATGAAAAAGAACTATTGAAAAATTCTGATCCTTGATCGCTTTGTAGATGTTTCGGGGAATAGTTGGCTTCTTTCAGCACATCTTCCATTGCATTGGTTACAGCACTACCTGTTTTATTTTTAATCGGCTTCGTCCATAGATATTTCGAGTAGCAATCAATGACCACAAGAACATATCGATATCCTTTGTTATGTTTAGCATAAGGTTGTAATTCGGCAAGATCTATTTGCCACAGATCTGCAAAACCTTTGACGGTGGTGGTTCTTCTGATGAAATTACGTCTTGCCGGCTTATGTAACTCATTGACAACTTGTCGTTTGACATCACTTATTTCATTATCCATCTCCTCGCAATCACTTATTTGTTTTCATTCAGACAAACAATTTGACAATGTTACGGCATCATATAATGAGAACAAACTGATCATTTTTGCTGATGTATTAGATTATTATACCTTCCTCACGTAATTCTTCAATTATGGAAATTATTTCATTATCATGTCCAGTGTGTCCAGCTGACTTTGAAGATATCAATAGCCGCAAACGAGCGACTAACTCCTTGGGTGAATTCCAGTAAACATAATTCGCAGGTTTGGGATCATACATTTTCTGCATTTTCATTCGATGGAACCCTTCACCTTTTTTTGTCCTACTTCTGGTCGTCTGATAATGTGATAAGTTTAGTATAGGTTTAATAACTTCACGGAATTTTTTAGATTTCGGGTGTTTGAAACCATTTCGCAGTAGATGTTGTTTGTAAGGTGCATTTGTTAGCCTCAATATTTTAGCATATGTATGACGAACTTCATCATCATCATCAACTTCAGGTGGGTTTTTCAAAAAAATCATGTTGTATAACTCCAGACTACTTGGGAATTCATGTGTTCGTGTTTTATTTTTGTTCCAAAATAATATATTTCCATCACTGAAACGTACATTGTGACTCCCCATTTTCAGTTTTTGTGTAGTAGGATCTAACCGTATGCCAAATATTCTGTCATAAGCTGCATTCTTAGTTTTGACATTTTCCAAATGTCTTTTCAAAACATCTCCAGTATTGTCTTCAAAATTATCAAATACGGACTTTTCATCTTTTCCGAATTCTTTGATGGTATCTGTCTCACTGTCAACAGATGATAATTCACTACTATATGATGAATTATTTCCCACTGAAGTACTCCTAACTTTTATTGGAGTAGACTGAGAATTCACTTGCTTCATCGAAAACGTCGGCTGTGGTGGCTGTGGTTTCGTGGTAGCAGCAGCTGAAGAAAGAACATTTAATGGCTTCATTATGGGATCATAGAGTTTTTCAAGCGCCATTCGATTTTCAATAAGTCCACTCTTGATAGAGTTAAATTTCTGCCGTACAGCTTCTGTTGTCTCAACAAGTTGGCGTTTCAAATTCAATTCATTGTTTTTATCTTCAACTACTTTATCATTTTTTGTCTTCATTTTGCTTCACAAGAGAGAGAATACACTGAAGTAACCTCTATGCAATTCAGCGATCGATTGAATGCGTATTGTATTATCATGGATATATAAAACTATCGAACCCCATGCGATATCTACCTTCATGCATTTTTCTATCCTTATCAATGACCAAAAATCCATATTGATCCTCCCAACATTTAACACACATCAATTGGAATTGCTTAAATGTTACATCGGGTGACACGTGATCCGAATAAATATGGTGTAGATTCGTTTCATCTTGCTTGAACATTACGATAAAGTTGGTATTATCTCGCACTAACTGTTTGGGCACTCGTGAATATGTTTGAGCAAGATAAAAACAGTCAACATCTTTATGACGTCCCATACAGAAATATGATCTTATAATATCCTGTTTTTCACATATTACATCATCGAAAATGAAAACAGAATTTGGTTTGGCATCGGATGGTTCCACTATTTCTGCATTATTACTGAATGTATAAAATCCCAACCCCTTGATGGGTTCCAATACATTTCGTAGGAATTGATATTTGGGTTGATTGAGTGATTTCGAATAGAGATAAACATTTGTGAATCGCAGTCCTTGTGGATGTGTTAAAAGAGAGATCATGGCATTCGTCTTTCCACAATTCGATGGTCCGATAATGAGTCCTCGAACAGATGATGGAAGTAGTGGACCATGCCGCAACACTTTCTGTCCATTCAATCCACAACCGAATTTTTCATCTAGATTATCTACAGCAAACTTTTCTTTCTGCTTCACAATGCGCATCGTACCGTGGTTGGAGACTATGTAAGCGATGATATGCTGTGAACATTTCATTTAAATGAGTACCATCAAACGATACGGATGTGTTCGTAGTGGATGCAGAAAAAGCGGTCGTGGATTCGTTAATAATTTAATAAACAAATTGCCGTTCGAATTACATTTACCCGGAGGATATCAGTATTGTGGACCCGGTACAAAATTGGAAAAACGTTTAGCCCGCAAAGATCCTGGAATCAATAAATTGGATATTGCATGCAAACAACACGATATTCAATATTTGAATCATCTAACTGATCTCACAGCGAGACATAGAGCAGACAAAGAACTCGAATACGCAGCTTGGAACAGGGTTAAATCGAAGGACGCTGGTATTAAGGAAAGAATAGCTGCCCTACTCGTTACCAACATTATGAAATCAAAGAGACGTTTCGGTATGGGTTGTAGTAGTACTACTGTGAAGACAAAGAAGAGGAATCAACCGAAGAAAAAGAAGAGAAATCAACCGAAGAAGAAGAAAAATAATCTCATAAAAATCGCCTTTGGTTCTGGGGTGGTTCATAAAGTGCGGAATGTACTGAAAAAAGCTGGGGGTGAGCAATTTGTGACGAATAATTTGAAAAAAGCCACCGTAGTGGCATTGCATGCAGCACGTAAATACCTCAAAGCTGCCGGTGGAAAGAAAACGATCCGCACGCCTCGCATAATTCCAATTCCTAAAGTCGGAGGGATTCTACCATTGATACCAATTTTTGCTGGATTGTCTGCGCTCGGAAGTTTAGCTGGTGCTGTTGCAGGCATCACCAGAGCTGTGAATTCAGCAAAAGCAAGCAGAACCGCCCTGATCGAAGCGAATCGTCATAATAGGAAAATGGAAAGTGTGGCATTGGGTAAAAGTGGTAGTGGTATATACCTTAAACCTTACCGTAAAGGACTCGGACTCTATTTGAAACCATACAATCCAAAAAACTAGTTGATTCCCTACCTCGAAAACCTCTCACCGACATCGATCTCACTTATTATGCCAAGAAAATGAAAATTCCATACTTTCGCGGTATTTTCATGCGTGATACATTACCCACTAGAGGTCCACGACACCGCGAGACCGCCATTGTCAATTTAGATGGAATAAGAGGATCGGGAACACATTGGGTGGCATACAGCAAATGTGGGAAAGACATTACATACTTTGATAGTTTTGGAAATCTACCCCCACCAATAGAGTTGATTCAATACTTCCAGAAATGTTCGAAAGTGAAAATTCTATATAACTATGATCGCCAGCAGAAGTTCAACACAGTTTTCTGCGGTCACTTGTGCCTGAAGTTTCTCTCTGAATTATTATAGAATGGATAAAACTCCAGCAATGACTCGAGAGGCTATTAGGACGATGGGATTATCACTCAAAATGTATTCAAAATATCGGACCTTGACAAGAATGGATCGAGTGATGCTTGCAAATATGCCGAAGGAAGTGATACTCGCATGCGCTGCACATGAGATTGCTTCTGTTTGGGAAAAGTTACCTAAAAGTCTACAAGATGATGTTGATATAATGAAATATAGATATTGCAATGACCACCACAATCTTGACGGCGAAAGCGTTTCAGATTCTGATGTGAATGATGGTCCTATACCTCGAAAAATATTCTGCTGTTATTGCAATATAAAGGATATGAATATTGGTGCTAATAAAAATGAAATGGATATTGATGAACCATCTCCGAAAAAGCGTAGGTTGTCCCGAGTGTGTTGTAGACAACAATAAATTGAAGTGAAATCCATAAAATGTATCAGTCATGTCACGGAAGTTCGAACTACAAGCTGTCGGGACGAGTGTCTTGAGTGCAGACTTTTTCCCACCCGTTGAATTGGATAGAAACAGTCGTTATGGATTGGGACTTTTAGGATTCTATGGATGCAACACAGTAAATAATATAACTGAAAAAAACAATGTGATCAGTTTTAGAATCAGTGATATAAGTTCACCAATACTTCAGAAGTACACAATTGAAATTCCATGTGGTGCCTATGAAATAGATGAGATCAATGCAGTTATTCAGAAACATATCATGTTTCGATTGTTTCATGGGAAAAATCAAAACGATACCAATGCAGATGATATATTCTACCTACATGCCAATAATAATACTTTCAAATGTGAGATGCGATCAAAATATGAAATTGATCTAACTCATCCGAATTCCATAGCAAAGATGATGGGTTTTAATTTTGATAGATTTCAACCGAATCAGATACACGAATCCTCACATCCGATAAATATAACAACTGTGAGACTAATCCGCTTAGATTGCAACATTATATCTGGTTCATACATAAACAATGAAGAATCCCACATTCTTTTTTCATTCGATATCGATGTGGAGCCTGGATTCAATCTCACAAAAGAACCACACAAGATTATATATATGCCCATCAGTCCAGAAGGTCGTCAGTTGATTCACAACATCACAGTGCGTATTTTGGATCATAATAATAATCTCATTGATTTTGGAAGTGCAGAAGAGATTGTTATAATTTTGGAATTGAAAAAAATCTAATAACTATTATGGGTTTTTGTTATAATAGACAGAATCGACAAGGATTTGAAAACATTCCACAAATAGCTAAAAAGGAAGGTTCGAATAGAAAAAGGCTCATTCCAAAAGTGTACGCTAAACAGTTAGCACACCACACTGCTCTCTCGCTGAGAGATCTCAAATTTTTGAAATCAATTGGACTGAAAGTAAGGAACAATGGTGCTCGAAACAAATAGTGAAAAGTTGAATATATTTGACGAGCCGATGCTCGATCATTCCCTCACAAGTTTACATGAGCATACATATAAACCATATGGATCACCATTGTTTAGGAATTCAGATGAAATTCGAATTGCAATCAATAATCAAGACGTTATACTTGACATTGCTGAGAGTTTCATTTATATAGAGGGTAAATTCACACCTAAAGATGAAACAAAATTATGTTATCTCTCGAATAATGCAATCGCCTTCCTTTTTGATGAAATTCGCTACGAAATGGGTGGTGAACAAGTTGCTGTGGTCAGGAAGCCGGGGATAACATCTACAATGAAGAATATGATATCATTTGGACAATCGCATGCTAACACTTTATTGACAACTGGATGGGGACTTTCGGAAACTAAACAGGATATCTTGGATACAACTAGTCACGTATTCAGTGGTAAATTACCACTGAAATATTTGATGGGTTTCGCTGAAGATTACAACAAAAGTATCTTGAATGCCAAACAAGAAATGATTTTAATAATCGCTCGATCCTTCAAGAACTCATATATTGGTGAGGTTGATGCTGATTTGGAAATCAATAAAATTGAGTGGAAAATAAGACACATAGTGCCAGAAGATAAGCACAAGCTCAAACTTTTAAATAGAATCAACAAAAGCGGTCTGAATGCTAAAATCAAGTTGGCTTATCGCATGTGGGATCTCTATGAACTTCCATCACTACGTGGCACGTCTTCAGACATATGGGCTATCAAGACAACCAACGCCCTTGAAACACCTCGTTACATCATCATTGGATTCCAAAGCACTACCACTTCTGAAGACAGGACAAAGGACATCACTAAATTCACAACTGCTGATATCAATAACATTCGTGTGTACTTGAACTCTGAAGTATACCCATATGAACGTTGGAATTTGGATTTCGATAAAAAACTCGATACTTCGGCTTATTATGCCTATGAGAACTTTCAACGAAGTTATTATGATAAAGATATGAGTGAACCTCTCATGGACATTGGTCAATTTCGACAAAATCCACTATTCATCATTGATTGTTCACATCAGCCGAATGCCACAAAATCATCAACTATTGATATTAAGCTCGAGTTTGAAACTAGGAAAGTCAACTTCCCAGCCAACACCAAAGTATATGCACTCATTCTGCATGATACATTTTTGACATACAATGCATTGGATGGTTCAGTTCACTGCAGATATTGATGAAGACACACACACACACACATTTTTTTCATTTTTCTTTCTTTATTCATGTAAAAGAGAAATAGGTAAATAAAACATGTGTAAAAAATTTTTATGTTTTTTTATTCAAATATCATTAGCTTAGAATTCAAATAGTCTTAGGTATGTACAAACAATCTAATATAACTTCTTCTTCATCTTCATCATAATTTTCTCCTTCTTCGATTTCACTATCATCATCATCCAGTTGGTACTTTTTGATGATGTCTTCAGGTAGGTATGGTAGGAGGCGGTGGAGAAATCTTTTCAGCTCACATTCAATCATTGCGTCGCAGAGGTGATGTAGATCGAAAGAACCATCTGTATATTTCTCGCAGAGATCCACACCCTTTTTGTAGTTCTCGTAATCACGCATACAGTGTTGGATCCTTTCTTCATCATAGCATACGCTCAGGTCATAAATGGTGGCGTGGTGAGCATCCTCGCTCAAAGCACGCAACTCAGAAGTTAACCTTTCAACGGCGGAAGAGATGTCTATGGCTTCGGTCCAGTGTTGACTTGCATACATCATCCACATTTTTCAAAAATGAAGCTATGATCAAAGAGAAATTATTGAAATAAGAATGCTACAAAAATAATCAGTACTACTCACATTAGACTTTTGATGATGTCTCCACCGAAGAGTGTGTTTAACAATGTATGAAAAGTTTTTATATTTTCCTTACAATTATCACCTATAATATAAAAGAATCAGAATTAGAAGATATGACAAGTGGAAATTATATATTACAATTATTCAGTGAGATCAAATTTGACCAACGATCTCGTTTTCATGCCGGCAAAGCTTTGTGGACTCTGACCCAAATATGCTACTGTATATTTACCACCTGATGAATTGATGCATGCTACATCATCATCGGTAAATTGTTCTGAAACGCGTTTTGGCAGCCATGTTTTGAATAATGTATCATTGCTTACATCAAGTAGTATCAATAAAATGGATTTACCAAACCGGGTAGAACAAACTGACATCGTCTTAATTGGGTAAGCTTCATTCAGTGGCAAAGATGATATTACTTTTTGCTCTAACACTTCCATCTCTTGTTTAATTATAGAATTGATTTTTTGTAAATCTACTTTTGGAACTGACATGATGATAATATATATGGAAAATATAAATAATTTTCAATAGAAAAACACACTCACTGATCTCTCTCACTGTGTAGGCACTGAATAACTTCACTACTCTTGCTGACTGCTCGACTGCTAGGTATACAACTTCTGATTTCATATCACCATACCAACTTCTTTTATAATAGATAGTGAACCACCCCCCATCACAGACTTATGAAACATGTATGATACAAAGCCCCCACCATGCGCGAGTTTGCATCGCATCGATAGAGGGCGGAGAGTAAATAGTAGTCGATGAGTCACCGCAGCGTATGGGTGTGTGACGTCAGCGCGGATCCAACCCACCCTATCGAGAGCGAGGGTGGATGCGCATAGCGTCACGCGACCCCTCCTCCCACCACCATCGCAAGGTATACATCACTGGAGAGTAATCAGAGTTCACATATCTGACTGGATCTCCGTGGTGTGCAGACGTGTTGTACCCTCTCTATACTTCGGTATAGATTTGTATGTGTACTCCACACATAAGGGTCATACACAATGGCAGAGTAAGTATACATGAAGGACATGGAAGACATTGAGGTAAGAAAAATAAATTAAGTACTTGGAAAAAGTACTTGTCCGTGTATGAAAAAAAAATCCAAGTCATTATAATCTCAATGTCAAACACAAACCCTGAACACCTCCCAACAATATACATCATGGTCAAGGCTAAGGGCAAGCCCAAGTCCTAGGTCAAGTCCTAGGTCGAGGTCATAGGTCGAGGTCATAGGTCAAGGTCATAGGTCAAGGTCAAGGTCATGGGTCAAGGTCATAGGTCGAGGTCATAGGTCATAGGTCAAGGTCACTGATGACGTCATAGTGGTGGGGGGAGGCCCAGAACCGGCTCAAATCTCCTACTCGCTCAATGTTCTATATGGCTTTTGGGTTTTTGGTCATGTATCCATTTTTCTTAGCATTTTTGGTCGTGTATCAGTTTTTCTTGGCTTTTCTTGGAAACCCCAAGAAAAATGGATACACGACCAAAAACCCAAAAGCCATAACACGGTAAGGTTTTTGCCATTGAAAATTCAAATTTAACTCAAACATTTATTAAACAAAAACACATCACTTGGGTAGACAATAAACACAAGATGCTGACGGCTAGGGAGTGCAGAGGCTGCTGGTGGATTCTCATGAGAACAGTGAGGTTCTTCTGATGTCAAGTTAGTTGTGGAATCTGAAAAAAAAATTAAACATATTTAATTGGTTATTCAATTCACATGTCTCTGATAAACGTATTTTGAGATCTTTCAATAAGGGACTTTGTATGAAATCCAATGTTTTTCAAATCTTTGTCGAAGCATAGTGCCAACAAATGAATATTCTCAACCTTAGTTCTGTTCGAAGGTTCCAAGAGTGAAATATATACCAATCAATTTATACTGGTTCCTTGCCGACCAAAGAGGATTACAAACCTCAAAATATAAAATTAGGTTCAGTGCATTGTTTCCTTGGAAAAAAATATTTTCTTGGAACATAGCTCCACTCCAAAAATCGGTAAAGACACTTTTTGTTGAAGAAACCCTATTAGACTGAGAAAAGCATTGATTTTCAATATAATAATCATTAAGCAGCTGTTTCAGGGTTTCTAGAATAGGAACATAATAAGAAAATGAAGTTTTATTCGGAATAGTTGAAAAATCGATTTTTTTGGGACTGACAAAACCGTAGTGTAATATTTTTTTCTTGAATATAATGAACGTAAAATACCATTTTTTTTATCATGATTTTTTTTTCAAAGTGAATTTGAATTAAAACTCAAAATATCCAATTCTGGAAAATTTTCCTTTCATTTTTTCAACATATTTTCATTGTTGAGAGTATCTATATCCATGAATCCGTCAATTATAGTCTTGAGACTTTTTTAGCAAAGGAAATATTTAGCCTGATGTAAAGTTAAATGCATGTTTGCTAGAATTTCGGTAGCAAGCTTTTCCAAATCATCATCATAATTTTCATCATCAGTTAGTGCAGAATTAGAAAAGCATTCACTTGAAATATCATTAGAAGCAAGATTTTTTGTTTGGGCACGTTGGGACTGATTTCCACTAAGGTTTTGAGTATGGTGATCATTTGTATTTGGTTTTTCCACAAAATGTTTTCTACTCATGTGAACACAGATGTGTTGTCTGGTCTTGAACGACGTTGTGCTCTTGCATTCCTTTTTAAATGGACATGCTATAGCATTATGATCTGATAAATGTTCAAAAACATGAGACAGAAAGATTTTCCTATCATCGGTGAGCCCTTGCTGGCAGATATCACAAATTAAATTAGTGATTCGCTCTGTTTTTGTAATAACCTTTGTATGGTTCCTAAAAACGTGCTGATTGAATGTTATATAACTGATGAGTGACACTTTGCAGCTGGCATACAGACAAGGAAATTCTGCTCCTCTGAATTGCCTATGCGAATATTGATGTCGATTATATTTTTCGATGGTTATACACTTAAAATTACAAGTTTTACAGGTAAACATACTGTCTATGATCAATATGAACTTACCTTTCAAGTTATTTCACTCTTCCAACCACTATAAACAAAATATCTACGCACCCACTATAAACAGACCACAGCCATTGAAATATCGGCAATTGCGAATTGAGGTTATAATCGGTAGCGTTCTGCATTCTTCCCGGTTCCCCCTCATGCACAGGCGTAGACGTCGCGAGTTTATGAATGGGTTACTGAATTTTACCAAATTGCTGTACATTCACATTATTCCAGAGAGAAAACGCAGTGGAACTGAAACTCGCATGGTGAATTTAAAGTATTACTTAAGATTATTCAGTTACGAACTGACATTTACATGGTGAAATTAGAAAAACATAATAAATAACAGAAAAGTACAATATTACATGACAAAAATAAGTTTTTGCAGTGAAATTACTAGATTTGGTGATAATTCAGTAAATATTCTGTTTTATTTTACGGGAAATAATTTGTTTTTTTCCACCTATGTTTATCAGTGCGCTGGACACTAATCACGAAAAAACGTTAACGGTGTCAGCTGACGACTTTTCCACCAGCTGACTATTTTTTGGGCAATACTGCTAGTAGAATTCCATTTTTTTAATTTTTGACGCTTTTGAGATGCTCCTACAACGGCCTCCACTACGTATACGCCAGCTGACCTCCGTTCCGTGTATGCACACGTAATCCACCGCCATCTCAGAAAGATCTAGTCGGACTATCAATACATAACATCGCCCACTGTTACATCATCAAATCCGCAGTATAGAGGCTTCGTTGACTTCCTCGTAAGATAATTGGAGAACAGAGAGTGTTGTCTATATTTTTTCACTCTCCGGCAAATTCCTGGAACTTTATGTACAAAAACTTCGTGATTTCAATCTATCAAATAAAAATGCAATATAAAAAGTGTAGCCAAAATTGGAGCGATAAATGAAGTGCTAAGTAGAAGACGACAAAACGAAACGAAATGAAAGAATACATTTTTGTTAAAAATTTTTGTCGGAGATATTGAATTTGAAAGTTTTCAAGACTTTTTTAGTTGTATTGTATGGGAGCCAGGAAGTCTAATAAAACTACCTTCCAGTGATTGTACTCAAAATATATATTGAATAAATAACTAGAAAAATTCAGGACAAGCGTTTCATGTCTTCACTGACAAAGCATTGACTTCAATATGTCACTATAATGGTACATGATATAAGGATATAATGAAAGTAAAAAAAACTAGAATTCAAACTAATATCACACAGAGGTCAACAGCCTGCTGCACAAACCACGCTGAAACACTGCCAGCGGGAGGAAACGCTGTGGGCTGGATAATTAAACTAGTGCCTCCCAAGCAGAGGTAAAACTAAAAGCGATTTTAAAAAGTATATTAAAAATTTGGAAAATTTTTGATTGCTTCAAATTGTTGCCAATTATTGCTACATTATGTTACCAATTTTCTTGATCGCTCCAATTTCGGAAACAGACTGTTAGACCGTCAGCTAGTGACAGATTTAGGTGCCCCATTTTCGCATACAAGCCTCGAATAGGATTGAAAAGTACATCGATTTCGAGTAAAATGAAGATATTTTTACGAGTGGCTCCTGGGGATAACACACCGAGAATTCGATTTTTCAACAGTGTTTATTTGTTTCCCCCGTGTTCCTAACTACGGAACGAAACTACAGAGGGTGATTCGTTAGGCCGTTTTAAGAAAAAAAATTCACATGAACATCTGTCCGGAGTTGCTTCGTTTCTGAGATACAGGGCGTGAAAAAAAATTCAACTCCCCGTATCTCAGAAAAGAAGCAATTCTGGACATATGTTCAAGGATTCTTTTTTCTTAAAACGTCCTAAAGAATCACCCTCTGCAGTTTCGTACCATAGTTAGGAAACACGAGGGAAACAAAAAAAAACATCGATTTTCGATATGTTATCCCTAGGAGCCACTCGTAAAAATATCTTGATTTTACTCCAAATCGATATACTTTTCAACCCTATTGGAGGCTTGCATGACAAAATGGGGCACCTAAATCTGTCATTAGCTGACGGTATGTATGTAAAAACGGAAGCCTCTCAACTGAACATCTTTATTTTTCAGTTCCAATGCAAGCAGGAATTAGCAGCTATGGTAAGTACCGATTTATTTATTTATTAGCAACCCGCCCAGGTTTCGTGCGGGTGAAATTTATATGTGGTGTTTTTCGTGTTTCTCAAAAGCACTGAAATTTACACAGTTCTTCTCGAATAATTGGAAGATACGGGGGTGTTTTCATGAAAAGTGAGATACACTGTATGTTAGTTAGAAGAAAAATGCTTTATAATTTTCCAATTTCAACGCCCTGTATTTCTGCAAGAAAGCAGCTTTGTGAAAAAATGCATTGATATTTTTGGTAGAATATCCAGTACAAATTTGAAGCAGTTATTTGGATTGTACAATTCACTTCAGCAAAACAATGTTTTCATTATTAGTATGTATTCATAAAAGAGCAATTATCTTGAAAACGGTTGATTTTTTCGGGTTCAAACAATTATACATCTTTTGCTTAAAATTGAATGAAGAAATCAAAAAGTAATAATTTTCCTGATTTTACCAATAGCGTACAAAATAGAGGAGGAAAGGGACCAATATCCTTTTTGTTCGCCACTGGTGACAAATAAAAATTTAATTTTTCTTTAAAAATAAAGCTCTTATTGAACAAAAAGATTTCTTTGAATTAAACTGTAAAATTTCCAAAACTGTGGGAGTTATGAAAAAAAAATAGATTTTTCATATTCAACAACCTATATCTGTGCAACCCACCGCTACTCAAGGGTCTGACGATTGATTTCGTGATGAGTATCACATGATCTACCAACGATGAGAAATTCAGCGGGCATACTATGACGTATTCCAAAGTGACAGTACCTCCCGGGCTATTACGAAAATTGCGCTTAGCTAGAAACGCTTATATTTATTTTTCTACGTTCATGCAAAAAACAAAACTTTATTGAACTATACTTGGTGGAAAAACTGTCTCTTTATTTCACTGAGTGCAATAAAGACTGTATTGCACTCATCTGTCATTCTACTATAACGTTCTGTCATCATGACAGACATAAACTTTCAAATTGACGCCAAATTTAGCCCATTTTCTATGAGATTGTATTACGTTTTAAATAGTTGCATGTTTCATCATATTCATTTTATAATGGACTATGAAATTACTAGAAAATGCAATTTGTTAAAAATAAAATTATTTCCTTCGAATATCATCTGAATTACACAAAATGTTTTTGAATTACTTTTAGCAGATATATTTAAACAAACAATGTCTTCCTTACAGTTTAGTGCTACCTAAATGAAATATTTTCTGGCTTTTGCATGAACGTAGAAAACATATTGTATGAAACTCGTGCAAAAAGAGTTTATTACACTCGACGTGTTGTCCAACTCGGCCTGATGGCCTCGTTGGAAAATTTAACGTTGAGTGCAATAAACACCTACTTTTTGCACTTGTTGCATAAATAACTATTTTTCTACGTTCATGCAAAAAACAAAACTTTATTGAACTATATTTGGTGGAAAAACTGCTCTCATGTGTCATTCTACTATAGCGTTCTGTCATCATGACAGACATAAACTTTCAAATTGACGCCAAATTCAGCCGATTTTCTGTGAGATTGTATTACATTTTAAATAGTTGCATGTTTCATCATATTCATTATATAATGGACTATGAAATTACTAGAAAATGCTATTTGTTGAAAATAAAATTATTTCCTTCGAATATCAACTGAATTACACAAAATGCTTTTGAATTACTTTTAGCAGATAGATTTAAACAAACAATGTATGAAACTTGTGCAAAAAAAGTTTATTGCACTCGACGTGAAATTATCCGACGAAGCCATCAGGCCCAGTTGCACAACACTACTTTTTGCACTTGTTGCATAAATAACTATTATAACATTCATTTACTATTATATGCAATCGTACAGCATGAATGAGAAACATAAATGATAGATATCAAGATTGTTAACGTTTATCTGTTTGAGTTGTAACAGACCTGTTAGACCAGGTGAATTACCTTTTTTTATTGAAAAATTCCGTACAGGGTAAACGAGGTTGTAAAGGGTAGAAAAGAGTTGAACTAATGTGGGGACAAAAATTCAACATCTGAATGCTTGCAGTCGAGTAGGGATGGGTGATAAAAGGGGGTGAAATCAGTTTCTCACGATTTGCAGCGTAAATACGTATTTTATCAAAAAAAGTTGAATTTAAAAGTTGTAAATGATTAAAAAATCTACAACTTTGATATTCACGAATTTTTTACATTTCGTATAAAAGAAAAAAATATACTACTCCAAAAAATTGTAGAAATTGAGAAAAACTGAAAAATCGAATACTGCTAATATCGACTTTCTCACTATAGTTACAATTTAATATCTATTATTTCTTGAAATACCGCTCAGAAATTCACAATAAATATCAATCATAATATTATTTATAAATTTTCAAGACTATTGAAGACTTTCTATTCATCTAATTGAAATGAAGTAATGATTCAATGAAAGAAAATGCAGAATAACTTATAAATGCAGTGATTATTTCTGTTTTCAACATGGCTTCTGTGATAGGACTATGAAGATAATAATTATAATCTCTAACAATTAGATTAAACAAATTTATAAAAAAAATATGAAAAAACCCTAAAAATTTTTTTATTCCAGATTAATTCTCTAATCACTTAGTAATTCTTAATAAGTAAAAGGAACTCCTGGAAACAGTTTGTCTCCACAATTTATAACTTGTTCGACTCCCATGACTGACACCGTACAAAATAAGGATGATCAAAGGTATCGACACACACTATAACATATATTCTCTCGTTCACGAAGGACGCGAAATAAGATCGCAACAAGATATCTCGAAGCGGAAAAATTGCTTCAGACCACAATAAGAAAATTATAAACGTGGTGCCTTGAAACTGGCTCAGTTTTCATTTTTGAAAACGAAATACATTCTCTTTCGAAGACGAAACACTTCAACATAACCCAATTTGGAATAATACGGAAAACTATTTGTAAAGGAATTTAAATTCTTGTGAATGGTTTTTGATGAAAAACTGAAATGAAACGCTCATATTCGGCAGCTCAAACAACATTGTAATAATGGTCTCAATTTAATGAAAACGCTATCAAGCCAATCTGGGGGAGCTGATACTACCACCCTATTAAGGATATACAGATCACTCATTCGTACGAAAACTTATTATGATAGAATAGCGGATTCGAAAGGTAGAAGATCCTTACTGAAGCACCTGGACCCTGTTCACAATACGGCAATCAGACTTGCAATGGTGCTTACCGAACCAGTTCTGTTGAAAGTCTATAGTGGAAGCAAATAAGCCCCCGATGGAAATCAGAAGACAATTATTGAGTCTAACGTATGCACCCCAACGTCCCAACTCACCTTAAACAGAAACAATATTCTCATTCTTGAATAAGACCTGTTTTTCATTTATCTACAGGGTAATCATCAAAAATAAGCTCAATCGATAAAGATCATTTGTAAGGCAGTTGATAATATTTTTCAATAGATATGTATCAGAATATAATGAATCAACCTTCATCGAAAGTAATTTATGATTTCCAAAGTCAAACTGGGTGATGATTTTTTTTACCATACATAAACGGTTCATTATTTTTTTCACAGATTCACTTCCTTCATTGTCAGCGTTTCCAAGCAGAATACCATTAACTAGTACTTTCAAACCAACACCAATACCAATAGTAAAGGAACCATCAAATACTGTTGAACCAAAATTGGAGGCGTTTTTACCTTGGCTTGTAGGAGTTGTGGATGCCAATAACTCGCTGAATATATCTGGAAGTAGGTATCAGTTTCCTAATGTTAGTTCAATTTATGTTCATAATGTACGTGGAACGAACATTTTTCCTGACCCTTGCAAACAACATCACCTATCTACATATATTACATATATTTTCACTTAAATAGAAATGAATTAATTGGAAAGCCGAAAATGAAACATCCAATCATCAAAATGAGATGGAGTTCACTGAAAAAGTAGGTTTTCCGGATACTGGTTGTGGCTGCTCTGAGTTTTATTATACAGTCTGTCCATAAAGTAACCCCCCCCCCCACCCGCCATTTTGAAATATTTTCGTAAATGGTATGGGGGTCGAGTGATACCTTATTCGATTCGTCTTTCCATTCTCTATTCGACAGCAAAATTTCAAACAAAAATATTGGTCCAAAACAAAATAGCGGTACATTATTTTAGAACTCTCACAAGAGGATCCTTTCGAATAAATGGCTAAAAGAGCTTTAGTGCAATTATGGAATATTTTTTCGTTTCTGCAAGAGCTTGTTGTCACTCAAAATGGCAGATGGGTGCCATAATAGAAAAAAATTCAAATAAGTAGATAAGTAGTACACTACCTCGTTTTATTGAATCTCAGCAAATCTCAGAAATCATGTCCCATATGCGATTCTGAGGAACAGAGTACATTTGTAGATATTAAAAAATATTTTTTCATTTCAATTAAACTCGTTTAAAGCCTTTGATTCAAAGAAATCGCGTATTAAAGTTCTAATATAATATGCCGCCATTTTGTTTTGGATAAATATTTTTGTCTGAAATTCTGCAGTCGTATAGAAAATCAAAAGATAATTCGAATGAGGTATCACTCGACCCCCCATGCCACATGAAAAAATCTTTTAAAATGGCGCCTGGCCGCCATTTTGAAAAGTAGACATTTTTCATTACTGTAAAAAAGTAGCTTATAACATATTATTCCACCGAAAAAAAAATTCAAAAGAAAATTTCACTCCATTCAAAAGTTAACAGGGGGGGTTACTTTTTTGGACACACTGTATTATATGGCATTGTCAGAAATCCCAACTATTATTGACTCGCGAAACACATGCAGTGCCAAGAATGAATATCAAAAAAACTGGAACAAGGAATAGTATATTATATAACAAGGGACAAAAGTGGATGTTTTAATCCCACACCTGCTTGAGGGTTCTTAGAGCCCGAGGTCCAATAATCACGTAAGGAATAAAATATCACTTTAGTTCCGCAGCATTTACGCTATTTTTTGTACTTCCCAGTATTATAAATTTCAAAAATAATACAATTATTGATTTTGATGAGTTATATAAACATGGTACATGGATACTCGGAAGGTAACGTCATAGCAACGGTGTCAACAACATTTTTCAATTCAGTGTCATTTCAATTAATGATGACATTCGAACGAGTCGTAACTTAACAGAATAATTAATTGTATTATCGATGAAATTTATAATACTGGGAAGTGCAAAAAAATAGCGTATATGTCGCACGACTGAAATGATATTTTATCCCTCAGAGATTTATAATGGAAATTCTCTGATTTTTGTCCTAGTTTAGTATAGCTGCGGTAAAGTTGAATTTTTTGCTTTATGACCCTAGGGATTGGCAAATTTATCTACCTAGGGACTGAAAGATACACTTTGGTCCCTTTAGTCCCGGAAGTGCAAAAATATCATTTAAAACATTTAATGCGTATGAAGACTCAATCTAAGAGCCTTTTATGCAGGCGTTTTGTATCGGGGGACGGGGGATGTTGCATTTTTTAGTTTGTTGAGGACGCAAAAACGTCTATTCGGTACGCCATATTGGTCAGTTCGAGACATCAAAATGTGATGCAAAATGTGACTCGAAATGAACACACTGTGACTTTCCATTTATACTTCGGAATCTAATGCACATTGAGAGACCCTTTCGATGTAACAATGTGAAATTGAATGGACTGGTACTTATTTGAAAATGCGCTTGACTTTCTGATTCTCCTGTACAAACACTTCAATTTTCAAAATAAATAGAAATTATACCTCAATATTATGTTCCTTACCAATGAATTACGGTTCATGTGGAATGGAATGCTAGAAAACAAATCCGTTGATTCCGTAATATACACTTTTTACCAAAAAAAAAATTCTCTAACTCAAGAAAACAAAAACAATCTTCAGGAATGTGAAAAAATCTATAATTCAATTCCAATCCTCTAGACAGCAATTTCTTCCCGTCGAAATCAGTACCTATCCTGAAAATGTCAAATTCTGTAAATCACTGAATGTACCTTTCTAAGTTTCTACTCACCGTTTCTGTCCTTGAAGGGATACAGTTCTTGGTAGAAATAATAATTGGGCAATGTTAATAAACACAATTGATTTAACTAATGAATTGAAAAGAATCGAACAAAATACTACACACTATCAGATACGAAAGCGCTGAACGGAAACGGAAAAAAATAATATAATTGCCAGTTTAAACTGACAATTAGCTATAATTGCCAGTTTGAACTGACAATTAGCTGTAATTGTCGGTTTGAACTGCCAATCATAACCAATTGTCAGTTCAAACTGGCAACTATAGCTAATTGTCAGTTCAAACTGGCAATTATAGCTAATTGCCCAGTTTAACAATATAATATACAGTGCTAGTCTAAAGTCCGTTCCCCCTACTGATTTTTGAACCACCTGGTATATCGCAACGAAATTTGGAAATCTCAAATAGGAGATGAAAACCTACTTTTTCATGAGAAAATTTCAGCTGAAAGTTTGAAAATGGCAGCTGATCGCCATCTTCAATAATTTTTTTAAATAGAACACCCGGTATGTCATTGCATGATCGGTTAGGGACGATCATAAGGAATCCAACAACACCAAGTTTGATTCTATTATCTCCAAAGACTATGGAGATATCACCTATTATTTTCTCCATAAGCCGAATGAGTATGAGAGAGAATTTATTGACCCGCCAGAAAAAGTTTCTCTCTCCCACTCAATCGGCTTATGGAGTGATAGGTGATATCTCCATAGTCTTTGGAGATAATAGCATCAAACTTCGTATTGTTGGATTCCTTATGATCAGCACTAACCGATCATGCAATGATATACCGGATGTTCTATTTAAAAAAATTAGAAGGCGCTAAGCTTGCATTTTGAAACTTTTAGCTGGGATTTTCCCATGAAAAAGTAGGTTTGTATTGAGCCTTCCAAATTTCGTTGCGATATAGGTGGTTCAAAAATTAGTAGGGGGGGAACGGACTTCAGACTAGCACTGTATATAATATTTTAAATGCCAGTTTAAACTGGCTATAGCTAATTGTCTATTCAAACTGGCAATTATAGCTAATTGTCAGTTCAAACTGGCAATTATAGCTAATTGTCAGTTCAAACTGGCAATTACAGCTAATTGTCAGATCAAACTGGCAATTATAGCTAATTGTCAGTTCAAACTGGCAATTATAGCTAATTGTCAGTTCAAACTGGCAATTATAGCTAATTGTCAGTTCAAATTGGCAATTATAGCTAATTGTCAGTTCAAACTGGCAATTAGGTATAATAGTCAGTTTGAACTGGCAATTATAATATTTTTTTCATCATGTCCGTTCCGCGCTTTCGTAATAAGAAGTATCTATAGAATATTTAAAGAATGGCGTCAACCAAATACAAATTCTCCATGTCTCTCGACTCGACAAACAACTCTAGCCATTTTGTGTCGTGGTGGTGATGTCATGCTTAATTTTGTTAAAAACCTAATTCCTTCTCTACCGACAAAATCGAAATGAAAGCAAAATTCATGTTAATGTGCTTCGCAATTTTCTTCACATTTGTGCCTCAAAGCGACACTAATGAGAAGTAAATTGTGAACAATTCATAATATTTGGCATCACTAGTAGTAACAGTGATGTCTAAATGCAACTCATTTTGTTGCCATAATAATCGAGAAAGCAACATCTCCTAGACGTTTGTATTAACTGGATGGTCATTGATCATCATTTCAGGGGAACAATATTGCATACAATACTGTCGTGAATCACCTCCATCCCTTGTTGACTTTTGAACCAATCAAACAAAGACTAAATTGAATTTCATCAATTCTACTATGAAGTATTTGACAGGAAATTCAAGCGAAAATTTCACGCCTCTACTTTTTAACCAATAAGATGCATTAATTTTGACTAGTTACCATAGCAACTGAAAAATTTTCCGGAAATTTATTCGTGGCGCCACGATATTTAAGTGGAAATTTTTTGACAGTTGAAAAGGTAAACATATGATCTACAATTAAACATTGTAGATATACCTATGAATAATGCAAAATTTCTATAAGAATTAACATTATTATTTATTATTCGCTATAAAGCTTCATTAAACAGAAAACACAAATTTGTTTAATTATTATGCATTAACAATTTATATTTCAAAAAACGTAGGATCTACAAAATAGTAAGATTTAAATGTTGCTTGAATTCTAACCCATTCTTTCTTCTTAATGGTGAATAGGAAGGTGACGAATTAATTAGATGTCTGTGTTTTAAGACATATATGTAATATGGTGAAGTTGTTGAAGCTGTGTACACGTAACAGTTCTATTAAATGAAATTTTTTTTTTTGTTATTTGTGTAATTTTGTTTTATTACAATCGCAAAGCGCTTTCGGCTACCTTACTTACTTGCAGGTATTGCACTGATGATGGCTTGTTAGCCGAAAGCGCTTTGCGATTGTAATAAAACAAAATTACACGAAATACAAAAAAAAAAAATTTCATTTAATATATGTAATATTTTGAAACAATTTTGTTCAACTCTCTTTTACGCAAAAGGCCATATTCACTTGACATCTGCAGCAGACTTCCTTCGATTTTCCTAAAAAACCATTCGACTCTAACGCTTGGTCGCAATCTTCCATTAAATTCGTTAAATATATTAATTTTGGATGACATATTTGCACTTGACTCAACTCTTTGCAGTATTTACATAAATTTTACTTTTCGAAGCATTTGATTTTTCTCAAATTGTTTAACGCAAATGCTTACAAGAAATATTTTACATAATAATATTTTTGTTTGCTGGTTTACTATACAGTAACTCAATGTAATTTACCAAAATAAACCTCATCTGTCAAAAGCATGGCCGCCTATATCACGGCCACCTACTGCAACAAACCATGTTAATATTATATTTTGTGTTATGGATTACTTCAACATAAAATACATTTCTACCACCTTTAGTGACCCAAAATTATGAAAGGGCGATAGACTGATCTAATACCCATAGCATTTGGTGTAACTAAAGTTGGTGATATTTTTTATTTAACGAAACATGGTGGACTTGACAAGCAGTGAAATTAATTTAAAATGTCAGATTGGATTAATAATTTTTTTCCAAATTATGTTGTGAAATTTTCTTATCGAATACCACACAAGCTTAAATTATTCCTGGAAATTTTCTTTCGGGCACGAATATTTTAAGAAAATTATCCCTCGTCGCTTCGCGATTTTCAAAATATTTGTACCCTCAAGAAAATTTCCGGGAATAATTTAAGCTCTTGTGATATTATAAGTGAAAATTTCTTACGATGGCACTAGGGACACTATCTATCTATCTTTGTAATTTTGAATAGTTATTCGGAATTTTAATTGTTTCATCAGAAAACGTTCGACAATGTACGAAACAAGTATCAGTATAGACTATAGACTTGTCAAGTGGAGAATGGAAACATTCTGAACATTTGTTACCTATATACATGATTTAAATTTTTTATGAGTGTTCAACAGAATATCATTGAACTTTTTATTCAGTAGTCGTATATACGTCCCTACTTTTCGAAGATATTTACCTCAGTGATATTTCAGAATGCCATTTTTAAATTGAAAATAAGTTTTAATTCAATGGTGAAAGATTTAATTGTGAGATACCCTTACCCTAGAAACAATAGACTTCAATTTAGAAAACAAGATGGGTTGAAAATATAATGTCAGAGCCTTTTTATGGAAATATCACTCCTCGTCTCCTGCTACTTAAAAGTTTAAAGTTATAAAATATTAGCAAAACATGCATATGCCAACTAGTGCACAAAAAAAACTATTTATGTCTCTTGTATTTATGAGTCGATTTTTTTCTTAGTGAATATTGAAATTTCGATTATGTTGTATCACAGATGAAATTGTTACCGAATAATGTGTTTTGCAGATGTTTATGAACTAGGAGGGCATGCTTCCATTGCTGCAGGTCTCGATTGTCCCAAAACTCCACTGAATGGCACCGTTTCAGGAGAATGTTCCCTGCTCAAGGACTGTCCTGAAGTATTCATTTATTTGACTGATTTTCAAGAGTACCAAAAATATTTCTGCCCAATACAAAACAAGTGAGTTAAATTTTCAATATCGATGAATATACTGGAGTTCATTCCAACACCAAATCGCTATTTTACACCAAATCGCTATTTTTAGCACCTCGACACGTGTTTCAATCACCAAGTGACCATCTTCAAGAGGAAGATTAAATTAAATTTACATACAGAATGTTCCTTATTAATACCCAATACATATCTCTGCAAGATACCTGCGTCTTGTTTTTCTTGAATTAATTTCACAATATTGCCTTATCTACTAATTAGGTAAATGTTGAATTGAATGGATATGCTGATTATCAACATCGTGTGATAATAAACAATAATTATTTTATCAAGCAATACAGTTAGCTATTAGGTAGCTATAGTAATTCATAATTTTATTATGTTCACTTATTTATAAGCTCTCATAGGCACCTAGATGCCTGTTGCTGTTAACTTGTCTAACTAATTTTAATGAACTAAAGTCTATAGAATGGTTTTGTTGCAAAACATGATGGGCGACTGCTGATTTTTCTGTTCTTCCCTATTTCAGATATGCTAAGTGTTCTTTATAGCGTACTTTAATAGATCTTTTGGTCTGTCCATAATATTTTGCATCGCAGTTGTTATTTTAATATCGTAAATTCCAGAATTTTCCGAATTCTCGACTTTGTTCTTTGGGTTGCCCAAAAGGCTCTGTAGTGTCTGATTTGTTCTAAATACCACCGTCTTACCTAGTTCCTTGAAAATATTTTCAAAGTTCTTCGTGTAATGGTGGTATGGCATTGAAATATATTTCTTTTGGTTTTTATAATTTTTTAAAGTCGAGATTTCGTTCATTCTCAACCAAAACTTTTTTTTCTATATCTAATGGGTATAAATAAGGACAATTCTGTATGTAAATTCAGTTCAATCTTCCTCTTGAAGATGATCACTCGGTGATTGAAACACATGTCGAATTGTTAAAAATAGCAGTTTGGTTGGGATAAAAACTCCAGTATATTCATTACCTATTGGTTTTGTTGAATCTAGGAGAATCCTTTCAACAGAAATCTCTCCGGAAAATATCTCTCGATAAATACCGTCTGGAAACAATTCAAAAATATATCATTTATAGGATTTTTCCAAGAAGGATTTATATTTGAAATTGAATTTAAATTTAAAAAGTGTACTAGGACACCAAATTTCATGAATAAATCTCCATTTTCTTATGTAAATTACGTTGAAAGGCGTCAATCAATAAAAAGTTATAACGGAATGAAATTTGAAAAGTATGCCGTTAATCAAATCACCAATTCAATTTCAAAACTTTTATCAGAACTTCAACACCACTGAGATAAATGACATTTTCCTGAAATTTAATTAACAAATTTTTCAAATTTTATTATTTTATGATTTTCTTATTTATGAACAGATTTCGATGAAATTTTGACCAGTAATATATCGAGACCTCCTGAGTACACTGGTGTATTCCGAATTTTGATAAATGTTCTGAAATTGAATCGGTGGGTTGATTAAACGGAATATTTTCCAAATTTCTTTCTCTTATAATTTTTTTATTGATTGAAACCTTTCAACGTAATTTACGTATGAACCATTTGAAAATGTAGCCAATCCATTTTTTTTGTAAATCACTAGTAATTTTCTATAGATTCTTGAAAAATAAGATCAGTTGGCCCTGGAAATGGAGATTTATTCATGAAATTTGGTGTCTCAGTAAACTTTTTGAATGTCAACCTAACAAAAAAAATTCTAATCGGTTGGAAAATGCAGATTTTATAATGGTGCTCAGCGGTCTTAAGAGTGGGACACACTGTATGATGAGGTCGGATAAACTAGCTGGAACCGTAGGATTGTGAACAGCCTTGATATTCCTAAACGTCCTTTTCGAGCTACTCTCCTTGATCATTCGACCCCTAACATCTCTCGGTAGTGCTGATACACCTTCTTCAAAAATTTGGGAAGGTTTGGATAGGGTTTTTTTGCACCGTTCCTTCATATTGAAAACTGCCTTTACAACTTCAACATTTTTTAGATTAACCGGATGGTCAGCAATTTTCTCTTCCAGAGCGTACCTCAAATCTGTTAGTATCAAAGCTCTACACTAAATAAAAAATTAATGTTATTATCTAATAAACCAATAATGTTTTAAATAAACAAATATTGGAACATATCAAAACCAAAACAATAACCACAAAAGGCAAGCCTTCACATCAACCGCACCTCACCTATATGTACTAATACTAATACAACGCATAGTCTTTTTTTTTAGGTTTTTTCTCCGTTTTTTTTTTCGGTAATTTTTTTTTTTTTCGTTTACCATTCATTACTACACCAATGGTTCCAAACACTGTAGTGCAAGTTTAATATCGATGTTACATGTATCTAATATATTAGACCACTCTGTAATTCTCATTAGTACCAGGAATAGCGAAACTAGAATACAGTCACCTGTTTTGGTCAACAATTTCCAGTTGTTACAAGAAGTATTGCAGGGCGTCTTCATGTAGAAAACTCTGAAAGGTTTTGGGCAGAGGTGATTTGGTAGTCGTATGGGGCTGTTGGATAGTTTTCTGTTCGATATATGCTGACAAAACTTAAGTAGTTCATACAATTTGCGAAATTTTGAATTATTAATATTCTACTTCAATTTTTATGAAATTATGGTCTCTTTTCAAGTATGGCCAATAGGTCACATGCCTAAGTATCACAAAACTAGTTGAATATTTGCTTATACCATCTTTTTATTTGCTGAATCATCAGTAGTTTTTCATTAAACTTCTTAAAGTTTTGAATATTCCATATTTCAAAATGTCAAGCAAATTTAAATTAGGTAAAAGGCGCGCTTTCGTCCATGACGTCGAAGTCCATGTCAACGAAATGTATAACAGTAGCTTCACTTGTATGTATCTATATAACGGAGACTTTGACCGTGATTTCCACCCACTTCAAAACGTCCGAATGATTTGAAATTTGGCATGTGTACATGAATTCCAAATGACGGCTCCAAGATGGCTGACGAGATTTGTGATCATGGTCAGATTCGATTCAAAAGTATTGGTATGTGGGGTTTTTTAGGTAGTATATTTCGAATTTTTTGTCAAAATTTATAAATTAAAGATGGCTACCCCATGAAGGCGGTCATTACGATCTGATTCGATTCAAATTTAGTGTGTGAGGGTTTTCGGGGTCAGAGATTATGAATTTTTTGTCAATATTCATGAATCAAAGATGGCGACAGATGGTGGACGAGTTTTGTGATTATGGTCTGATTCGATTCAAAATTGGTATGGTTTTCGGGGTCGTAGATTTCGATTTTTTAGTCATAAAAAAAATAATAGTTTAGAAAACTGAAGGACACACTTTACTTCCAACATGGACTAAAAAGTAAAAAATAATTAGGTACACATATGTAAAAAAAGCGTGGGGAGCTTAACAAAGTAATCTTAATCTCTTGAACGCTCAGTATTATTAAATAAAAATTAAAATATGAGAATATAGATCGGAAGCACCCACGCTTTTTTTACATTTCAGTAATTAAATTGTCAATTATTTTTTACTTTTGAGTCCATGTTGGAAGTAAAGCGTGTTCTTTAGTTTTATAAACTATTTTTTTCTTCATGTTCTTGTCGTTGATCGGTCTATCTAGAGTTTTGCAAGTGTTTGAATATTATCTTTTTATAATCAAGTTACTCAAACCTAGAATAGAAGTTTGTTCACCCACAAAATAAAAGACGCAAATGGCCTATTCCAATTTTCATTAGATAGTTCGTTGATGAACACCTCGATTTTCGCCCCACCAAAATCTCTTTGTGGAGTTTTTTAAACAAGAAATAGTGAAATTTTTTTGTTTTTTTTTACAAATTTTCCCAAAACTATTGAAAATAACGTATTACAGTCAATAGAACTTTTGTAAAAAATTATTAGAATTATTAGACCTACAAAAAAGGTTTTTTGTACGACAGGATCGGGAAATTTTCGTCTAAGAAAATCCGAGAAAACTTCAAAAAAGAGATCATTTTTGAAAAATTCACAATTTTCATAAATCTGAAACTGGACAAACAATATTTCGGAAACTGATAGATAATAACATGTGGTTCAACTCTGCGCAGGATGTTTTTTTTTCTCAATGGAAAATGCACCGATCCTGTCGCTCAAAACATTTTTTTGTAGGTTTTATAATTCTCTACAAACTCTTCCTATACTGACTATAAAACAATTCCTTCAATACTTTTTGGGATATTTGCAAGAAACCTCTATTTCTTGTTTAAAGAATTCCACAAAGCAATTTTGCTGAGGTGAAAACTGGGGTTTTCATTTACAAACTTTCTCATAAAAAGTGGTATAGGGCATTTGCATCTTTTATTTTGTGTGAAAGAGCCTCTTATTTTTGACTACAGCTTGGCCTATGTGAGACACATCCTTCCGCCAAAGGAGGACCGTTTGAATTGAGTTTATTCCAATAATTTTTATTCTTGTTAATTATTAATGTTTTTGGCAGCTATCTCATTTTTCCAGTATTTGAATGGATGGTATAATCTATTAGAACAATTCGAAAAAAAAAAAAAATTATGAGACTTATTCCACATGTGAAATATTCAATTATTTCACATGATAAAATTTAGCTTAGGTTGTCAAAAATAGAATATCTGAATGGAAACAAAAAAATATTGAAGTGACTTACCCAATATTTTGCGCTACTCGATCTTACTTTTCACTGCGATGCATTAACTTATATTATTGATTACTTATTTTCATACATTTCGAATCTCAAACAATTTTGAAAACATTGATGGAATTCAATGTCAAACCTTCGAATAAAACGAACTAGAATATAGTAATTATCTTTCTATTGGATTTTTAAATATTTTTCATTTTTTAGGTATGCCGGTGTTTGCTGTCCAAAGAAAACTACAGTGTGAAGAAACAACTGAGGAGGTTTTTCGATGATATCATTTGATTTTTATTAAACTATCAATACCAGGGTCGAGTTTCAATTATAGAATAAAAAACTATGCTGGGTGGGTAACTGATTATTCCACAATTAAAAAAATAAAAAATTTCAACTTTCCACTGAACATATTTCAGAGAGTGGTAGGTCTTCAGTAGAGGAACTGAACCAGTGTTTTATGGTACACTTCAGCAAAACACATTGATATAGCAAAACCTTCAGTCCAGCTGTACCAGGCAAATGTTAGGAATATCCTGTGTAACATTCAGGTGTTTTGGAGAGGTCTGAACCGGCTGAACCGGAAAAATATTCCATCGATGATTTCTGATGTTTGTCAGAGAATAAAATACACCTCGAGAGATTTTGGCAAAGAATAGACTACCTTTAAAAAAAAAGTTCTGGTTCTCACGAAAAGGAAAATTCTATATTTGTGGTGAACCGTCCTTTCGCCACGCTATACAATGCAGTGAACCGCAAGAAAATGTGATTTGAAAATAATAAAATCCCGCGTAGCTTTAATTATCAATTAGTGATTATGCCACGAATTGCGATTCAATTTCCACCACTCGGGCCTAATCATCAAGCGAGATAGAGAGCTAATTTGAGAGCCAGGTGTCCAGTTCCCCTCGACAAATTGTCTAAAGAAATCAATTATGGTCATAAATCTGCCCATATTATTGGAATTATGTCTAATAATTTGCTAGATTGATAGCTATCCGAGGTCAAATCGTACTCGGTACGCGAAATCGTGAAAGATGTTCCTAGAATAGTCGACCTCCGATTCTCAAGACATCGCTGTTGATAATGCGAGACTCCAGTTATCGTCGAGAAAACACCAAGAGCCGCCCGAAGAAAAACGGAATATCAGTGCTTGTTAAAATAAAATAAGTAAGTCGGTCGTATCGAAACAAATTTCCGAGAAAAGAAAACTGTGTCGGCTGAATGAACAAATATAAACGCGATGATGTTTCCTAAGAGTAAGTCTCAGATATGTCCTGATGTTTCTCTCAATGTTCATTATAACTATCAGCGATTGTCTTATATGTAAGCCATATGGTTCATAGTCCGAGAATTTTTGCCGGAGAGTATTAAATAAAGGAAATAGTAAAATCGACAATGTCGAAGTACCCTTCTCTCCAAATATTTCCACCATGTGGAAAATATGAGGCAAATATCTGACAGAAAACAACTACTTCCCTGGCTAATACTACGACGGAAATTGAATTACGTCTGACAGATATTTGTGCAACGTTCTTCCAAGAAGACTCAGTTGCAATTGCTTATTGTGATTATACAGCAAATTATCCTTATCTTGGCTGGGGAAGACCACCTGCAGACGCGTTTTGCGGTTCTTGTCGCTCGTCAGTCTTGTCGCCAAGGGTAATGAACCCGGATTGTTTTGGCTGGAGATAAATGGACGTTTTAACTCCCTTCGCTGAAATGAACAATCTATTGACTATATATATTGTTATGAAAACTATAAGATATAGTAAATTTTTGAGAAAAAACATAATAATTACGTAAGAAACATGGTTGTTGTAAAAATAAATAGAATATTATTATTATTATCAAAACCAGTTAACCCAGATACCTTACATGAACTTTACTGTGTTTTATCTTAACCATCTCAGCCACAGACTACTAAAAGAACCATCCATATAGTCCCAAATATCATTTCTCGAAACCAGTTTCAGTTCTACGAGGAATTGCTTCGCTTCTCAGAATACCATCAGGAAACAGCCAATTCTTGCTGCAAAACAGAATTAAATTTGAAAACAATATTGAAAACAATATTGAAAACAATATTATAAACAAGCTAGAAGTTGAGTTAATATGAATAAAAATTTCAAAATTATATTAAATTTTAATAAAATACCATTATAAAGTAACATACTGTAGAAGTAGAAAAATTGACATAGCAATCCAAGATAAAAAAAGGCAAGTACTGAGAGAGTGAATAGAGTAATTTAAACTAACAGATAAAAATGTCAGGAAGTGGTAATATTTGGTTGAATGGAAAGAAACTTTGTATAGTAGTTACGACGACTCATCATTCTACCTATTAAACGCAAAAACTCACCTGTAACATAAAAAGAAAAATCCATTTGACATCATCGACCGGCATCCTGCATGAGATTCCAAAGGTATTTATCCAAATTAGCCAAAGATCAACAATTCCAATCTGTTCCAACAACATTATTCTTTGTGGTAGCAACCAGCATATCCAGTATTTCCGAGAACTTATAAAATTTTCACTGCACAAAAACTTTTTTCGCTCTTAAACTATCAGTGACTCTATTAAAAAACCTTAAGACACTTTAATAACTACCATTTACGATATTTACGGAATATTTGTCACCCATTTTTCTAGTTATAAATATTTTATTATTACCACAAAACATTAGGTTAGGTCAGCTACACAACCTTCGTGAAAGAGCCTTATTTTTATTAAAGTGAACAGAATCGTTACAATTTCCTTAGTACAACACACCGAGCTCAACAAAGATTTGTGTGTTGTCTAACTTCATTGAAATTTCAAGAAATATTACGAATTACATAGTATATGAATAGATATCGGTACTAAAGGGTTAGAAAGGTAAGAATAAACAAGAACTGGTCATCATTTCATTTCCTGATTATTTGTTAATAAAGAAAGTTGTCTGAGTTTGAATTTTATCCTGTTTATTTCTCTTGGTACATTGCCACATTGGAAAGCCTTTTTCCTTTGAATTCTACCCTGAGAAGAGAGGACTACATGTTCCTGAGCGCCGACTGAGTTGGAGATACTGTAAGGAGAGAATAAAGGTAAAAAATATTAAAGTAAAGAGTAAGTATCCATCTGGGCAAACAACTGTTACTAAAATAACTAAGTTATTTATTCTTCACAACAACAAAATCTTTCATACCTATCATCATCAACGAAATTAATTCAATAAAAAAAAAAAACAAAAACAAAATATGTATATATACAAACACAAATATTATAACAAATGTCGCCTAATGTAGCGTCAAATTAGTTTTACAACTTACAACTAACAATTCACTCACAAAACTATCCATAATATTATAATAATATATTTTGCGCTATTCGTTTTCTCAATAAAAGATATTTAGGTTCAATGCCGGTTACGATTGATGAAAGTTGACTATCTGACTTGGAACGTAAAATAAAATGTATTGGGACGTACTAACAGATGAAAAATAGAATGTGGTGCATTCCTACGCTTTTTGCATGTGTATTCGCTTATTCACAGAACTAAGACTTTGTTGATTTTATTAGGATACTCTACTCTGAACTGATAACTGAATTTTTTCTGAGAATATTATGTATGATGTTTATAATAATTTTATACATGTTTAATGATATGAATACGATGTTACTGTGTACTGTGTTTTAGTCGTTTCGAACTCAGTAGCCATGTTATTTCTATTTCCTACATTGCTGGTAGTTTGGTGTTGTAATAATCTTATAAACATTTATGTAATTACTACCTCTATTTCAGTTTAGAAGTTTTCTCATATGTGGTTGTACTTTGAGCTTTGAAGTGGTTTTCCGAATAGTGCATTATTGAAGCACACTTCAATGATTTTAATACCCGAGGAATATGGATTCCTAGCTACCTGCATGGTTATTTAGATGTTTTGGAATTTATAAGTTCTGTTCAATTTCAATTCTTTATTCAACTCAACTAGATCTAATACATTTATTAATAACATGCTGATAAATACCGTCAAAAAAACCAATGGTTTGTGCATGACGGCAAAAATGTAAGCCAAAGTAATCATAGTAATTTGATATCGAATAATTTCAAGAATTGTAGCTAAACCTAAAACTAAAACTATATCTAATTAAAGTTTTTTTCTTTTTTCCTTGACAGAGATGAATAGATTATTAAAGTGGAAATTCATTGTTCATGATATATTTTTTAATTTTGCCTTCAAGTTGTTTGGGACTATTAACTTTCTTTATTGCTTCAGGTAGATTGTTGTACAAATGTAAGCCAATGTAAATTGCGTGTTTTTGGGAAGTTGTTTTTTGGAATCTTGGGATTTGTAAATGAGTTTCTGCCTGACTTCTGGTTGAGTAACTAGGTCTGTTTAAAATTTGTGTAATATTTAGGGTGTTTAAAAATTATAAAAATGGCATTGATCTAGAATAATTGTTGAATTGTGAATACATTTGCCTCTTTATATAATGATGTGTAGAATATGACCGATTTTTTCTCATTATTATTTTGAGAATATACTTTTGTACAATATTTAAGATTTCTAAATGAGTTGAATGAGCTGCTCCCCCTGCTACTATACCATATTCTAAAATTGACTGTAATAGCACATTATAGATCGTAAAAATATTTTGTTGTGATAATATATTCGTTAACATTTTGAATTTTGGTAGAGTACACCAAAGCAGTTTTTTAATGTGATCAATATGTTTACTCCATTTCAAAAATCGGTCGATGAGTACGACTAACTATTTGATCTCGTGTACCTCCTCAATGTATTTTTTACAGTCACAAACACGAGTACAATAATTTTTGTCGTGTATTTTTATTTTATTGATATTTGGATTGGACCTGCTTCTGTCAACGAAAAAGTGATAAATTTTGTTTTCTGTAAATTAAGAGTTAGTAAATTCGTATACATCTGATTATAAATAATTTGCATACCCAATTCAACACGTTTCGTTGCGGATTCCCAGGAGTCAGCGCTGAATAGGAAGCATAAGCCACGATCTTCGTATCTTCACCCAATTGCAGATTCAGGATCTCGTTTATATAAACATTAAGAAATAACGGCCCTCATACAGTCCCTTACGCTACACCGAAAGCTGTTATTTTTTCACTACTAATAGTTTGGTTAACTTTCACTGCTTGAGTCCGATTAGTAAGATAAGACTTGACAAGGTCAGAAGCATTGCCTCTGACACCGTATGCTTATAATTTTTCAAGTAAGACTGCATTAAAAACCGTGACAAACGCTTTTTTTTAAATCTACAAAAACGGCGATTATCTTTTTGTTGTTGTCAATTGAATTGTACCTTCAATTTTATGGTTTCTTGCAAGTCAGTTGCGAAGTGGTAGAACACCACATATTGGGTTACTCAAATTTTATTTGCCTTATAGTTATTTTTGAATATGTTTATGTATATCCTAATGTGTGTCTAGCCTTACTAATTGATGAAGTTTTGTGTTTGTATTCACATCAAGACATCAGCGATCATTTACCTGCTTTGAATTTTGGAATATATGTTTAAAACGATGAATTTTGCGTTTTCTTCGGACCATTCAACGATGTTCGAACTTATTAGCATGTAAGCTTCCCCAAGTAGCATTTTGGCGAAGACAACCACATAATACACCAAAACTAACGTTGTAGTTGGTGTAGAAATCAGTCATTTATGAAAAGACGCACTCTAAACCACCGGTCAACGTTGTTTTAACGTTGAACATGACATCAGTGAAGCTACGACGTTGTCATAACGTTTACTCAACCTACTACAAGTAGTAAATATTCTGGAAATGGGAATAACGTTCTAAAAACGTTTAAGTGACAACTTTAGTTATTTTAAACGTTTTCCCGACATTAAAGCGACCTTGTGACATTCAACTAAGCAGTGGGTAATTTTTCAGTTAAGTTGAAAATGTTTTCACAACTAACTTTCCTTCAAATATTTGCTACAGAGAACGTGTAGGCCAAATTTAAATAATAATTATTTACCGAATTTATTATATACTTTTTAATTCAGTGACAAGAACCATTGTTTTCTAAATTGTTTGACAGAAAATATATTTATAGTGAAGGAAAAAGGAGTGGAATGATCCTTACCTAACTTTCGAATCGGAAATGAAAAGTGCTTCCAAATTCACTGTCTTCTCTTACAGATAAAAAAAAAGTCGTGAAGGAACTTTACGGGCGAAAGCTAACATGAAGACAGACAGTTTGGAAATCTTAAGTTTAATTTCTTTAGGAACAAGTGCCAACCTGAATAGAGAGATATTGAGGAAAACAACTACTTTTTCAGAGGAACAACTCTATTATAGCCAGGAGAAACAACTTGATTATGATGACCATGTAAAACAGTTCAATAATTTGGAAGAACTGAGGGAAAAACGCGAAAGAGACGGGTTACAAAATGTGGAGCGGAATGTATTCGTTAGTTGGAATTGGTTCAGTTTTTGGTCCGATAAGCAACTCCAGGCGCGCTTCGGGTATAAAGTCGCGTTGATGACTTGTATACGCCTACGCCATATTAGAAGTGTAATTCCATTTGAAAACAAGGTCGGCCATTAAAACTTGGGGTGTAAAACAAACATTTACAAAGGATTTTAAAGCCTCATTTCAGTTTTCTAGAAATAATTCATAGGTATTCCGTATTTAGTTTACGCTTGAATCGAAATCAACATTGAAAATTGTTTATGAAAATATATATTTCTTATTTTTGACATTTGAAAACTTCGCAACAGATTGAGAGCCCACGTGGTTTTTAGCATGAAACAATGGTATATTTGACAGTAAAACGTAATGCGTTGGCAATTTCTGTTTCGTAATCGTTATTTTTCGGTAATATTGAGCATGAAATATTTCGATATTAACTTGCGGTAGTAGTTGCCAGAAAGTTTTTTCTTAGTGTCCATTTTGGCCATCAGTTATTATTTGGTTGATGAATCAACTATTTTCTGAACACCATATAAAATAAACTGTCATTGCAGCTTGAGAGGAGGGCACTGGTGTGCAGTTGTTCTTAAGTAAATTCAGCAACGTTTAGGAAACGACCAACTGCTACCTACAAATTTAATTTTAGCCGTTCAAGGCGGAAGTTCGTGAAATAGCTTGCCAGCGTTCCAACGTTTCGACGCGTCTCAACCATCATCTAGCTTAGCTCAGGCGAAATTTGTGGTGAGCGCTTGATCCGTAGGTGCCTTGCCAATTCATGTCATGTTAATTGGCGACGGGGTGCGTTCGCTACATATTGTTCAGAGAACATCGTGAATTTCTGAAGGCTGTATGACTCAAGGAAGATCTCCCGAAACAGCTTGTTCCAAAACTTTGCCGTTTAGTGAAAAAACGAGCCTTGGGACACATGTTCGGTATGTCTCCAAAGTGACGTCATATGGATATGAGGACTGAGCTCGACGGGTCAGTCTCGATGGGACCGCTAAGGATGGAACGATTGATGCTATTTCGGAAGAGCTTCGTCCATGAAAATATCTATGAAACAGATACAGATCGCCAATGTTTCTGCGATGTTCCATATAACTATACCGGGAGTTTGAGAGAAAATATACCCATCTACCATATTGATGTTATTGTGGTTTCCGTCAACCAGCTGCACCCTCACAATCAACCCTCAGAAGTCTTCGAGAGACTTGTGCGTCGCAAGACGTAGCCCTTATATTTCAAGGAGTAATGTCATGGACCAGTCCGGTGACCGAGCAGGGATTTGAACCCATGTTCCTACCGATTATTGGGTTGAGAGGCGAACGCGTCGCCCACGCACCGCCACGGCACGTAGGTAGTAAATCTTGATACATATACAGGGTGTATCTTAAATGATGTCATTAATTTCAGGTGGTGATCCCTTGTCACATTTTTTGATAAAAAAGTCACATAAACGTGTGTCGTAACTTGCTTCGTTCTCGAGTAACGGGGGTTCGAAAGTTTAATAAAAAAAAAACGGTTTTTCATGGATTACTCAAAATTCTTTACGCCGATTCTGAATAAACTTCTTGTGTTTGTTAGTAGTAACAAGGGTCTTGTTTTCATGAAATTATATTTTGAATTTTAATTCCAGTGTCGTCGCAGTTGATACCCCGTTACAGTCGCCGTTACAAATAAACGAAGCAAGTTAGGACGTTCGTTTATATGAACTTATATTTTTAAAATGTGACAAGGAATCACTTCCTGAAATTAATGACATCATTTAAAATACACCACCCTGTATATGGAATGGCCTACATGAAAAAAAAATATTTAGAGGGTTTTACCAATACTACGTTTTGAAATAAAAAAATTGTGATTGCCCGAGGGGGGAGGAGGAAAACATCAACTCAAATTTTTTTAAAAGGCATGGGGGGTCAAGTGGCACATCGTCGAAAAGAAAATTCCATTCTCTTTACAGCCATTAATTTTTTTAATTTCGTTGATATTTTTTTTGCAATTCAAATTCGGAATATCAAATATAAATGCGGATCTGAATACTACTCATATCTCGATAAAGAACATGGCACTGGATACATCTATTCCTGGGGGTCGATAGATTTTTGTGATTTTTGGATATATCATTCTACAGATCAAAATAATATTTTTTTTCTGGCTCTACAGCGTGAGCTACAAAAATGGGTTGATTGTCTAACGCTAATTATGAAAAATATTTTCTGCGAATGGATTTTTCTTCATTTTTTAGTATAATATCATGTGAAAAATATAAATTTCCTTTGATTATATCAATTATGGTGTACATTACTACAGGACGAGGCAGAAAACGCGATTTTTCTGAAACTCGTTTATATACTTTTCGCCCAATTGTGGGCTTTTCTTGGAATTTCTTGGAACCAAAAGTTGATGAAGGTTTAGTGCTGGAAACGTTTTGATGATCAAAGTAGAATACCGTTGCATATTTTCTATCTGTTAATAATAAATTTTAATATAAGTAACCTATCGTTTGTCATGATGAAACTTCCACCATGTATCTATGTAACCGATTATAAATATAGAATTTTGAGCTTCATACTACCTATATAATATTTGTATATAATAGTTGCATTGTTTATTTTATATGAGTATATAATTGTGTATTACATGTACTGTTGATAGTTTCAACTACTTTTGAGAACCAAATATCAAATGACAATTCGGATTTGCTGCCTATCGATGGTGGTGAGTTTTTTCGAATTTCGACAATCTTGTTACTTGGCTATGCTGCAATGATGATGTTCATAAACACTTACGCTTGTAGCTGCGTCAACACTTTGAATAATCGTTTTCTTGTGAGAGTATCAAGATTGCATTTATTCAAAAATTGCATTCCCTTCAGAAGGTTTGAAAAAATACCTCTTCAAGATAACCCATCGGGATTCCTTCGGTTAAAATATCAACTATTAAAAGAAATCTACTAATAATGAAAATTAATAATGTTTTTTGCCTAACCATGTAGACACTTTGGAGAATGTAATTTGAAAAGTTCAATTAATGTATTCATAGCTTTCATATCAACAGAAATAAATAAGTATTCTCCCATAATTTTGTTTAAATATAGGTATTTGAGAATTCGTCTTTTTGGAGTCAACCTGTAGCGTCACGCAAAAAGAGTAGGCAAAACTTGATTTTTATTCTATGTGAAAAATCAAACTCAGATATCCACAATGAATCCACTATCCCATCATATCCCATTATTCAACCACATTATTTTTTGCTCACTGTGTAGAAACGTTGTGAAATGTATTTAAAAAAATCGTTGGATTCATCTACACAATATGCCTCAAGAAATTCAACGAAAAGCCCACAATTGGGCGAGAAGTCAATAAACGAGTTTCAGAAAAATCGAGGTTTCTGTCTCAGTCTGTAGTAATGTACACCATAATTGATATAATCAAAGAAAATTGATATTTTTCACATGATATTATACTCAAAAATCAAGAAAAATCCATTCACAGAAAATATTTTCCATAATTAGCGTTAGACAATCAACCCATTTTTGTAGCTCACGCTGTAGAGCCAGAAAAAAGTCTAATGAAGAAAGTTGCTCGTTTTGACTTGTAGAATGATAAAAAATCAAAAAATCTATTAAGCCCCATGAATACATGTATCCAGTGCCATGTCCTTTGAATGGTTTGATATGGAACAATAAAACTAAAAATATTTTGAAGGATATTACCGATACTACTGTTTGAGAAAAGAAACATTGCAATGGCGCTGGGGGCACATTAACTCACAAATTTCGAAAGTCATAAAAATCGAAATTTGGGAAAAAAATATGGAAAAAATTCAAAAATATTTAGATGGTGATAATGACAATTGAATTTTGTTTTCAACGATGTGTATTTGACCCCCATGCCAATTAAAAATTTTGAGTTGAAGGGCCCCCCCGCGTTCGCTATTGAGCAATCACCACATAGTTTTCATTTCAAAAAGTAGTATTGGTGAAACCGTCGAAATGCTTTTTTTCATGTTTGTATGTCGAACCGTTTAAAAGTTAAGCCGCACTGTATATTATATAATAGAAAGCAGAAAATTCAACATCCATTCTTTTGGCTTATATCCGCGGTTTCTTGATTGGAGAATAATTTCTTTCCATTTTTAATTCTCCACAAAATTTTAATTGAAATATTCTGCGATTGGGATGGGTTCCGGATTTTAATTGATGATTGAGCCGCTTGATATATTTTTGATGAAGACCCCGAGTGGATATAACAACGAATGTATATGCTTCTTGTAATCAAAGGGTGATCCCTCATTCCAATTCAAGTTGGGATTTGGAAACCACAGTTTTTCAATATACCCGGTGTCCTCTGAAACTCGCCCCTAAAACTCTTTTATTTTTGGAGATATAAGACATAAAACTGCATTTTTTCACAAGTGACTGCAATTTCCGGTTTCATTGGAAGTGATATAAACTTTCCATTTTTAAATATATTGTGACTTCTTTCGTCTCCAAATGACATTCTGAATACAACCTTATCACTTGTTACTTCTTGTAACCAAAATGTTTATTTATTCATGATATTCATTTTTTAATCTGGATATGGATACGTTTAAATTATCAATTTTCTTCCTAAAGTTTTGGTAAAAATACAATATTAAAGGTTTCGGCCATAATGCATCTGTTGCGTAAAATCATTTTCAAGTTATTACTACTATTTTTTTTAAGGCAACATAATGGCTCGTCTGGTCGGAAAAAAGAGCATTACGTTACGAATAATTTGATTTTTCAATAATGCATAAATATATGATCAGTGTGTAAAAATTAACTTACGCACACTAAGTTTAAGCAAAATCGTTAAAAAATACATTTTTTCTAGATTCATGCAAAAAACTTTACTTTATTGAACTATATTTAGTGGAAAAAGAAGTTCTTTATTGCACTAGTGCAATAAAGTTTTTATTGCACTCATCTGTCATTCTACTTCAACGTGCTGTCATCATGACAAACATAAACGTTCACCCACTACATATTTAGTAGATATTCTGTGAGATTGGCAATACGTTTTAAACAGTTACATATTTTATATTATTTTGTATTAATGTTAGCACCCAGAGTTAGACAAATAATGTCTTCCCGAGAATAACTCCATATTCAAAACTGATCCGCTTTGTTCTAAACCGCCTACATGCATAGAGCAAACTGTTCTGTACTATGACCACACCTCGTGATAACATACGCGCTCACGGCTACTATGATTCCGATTTTTATAATGGAACTGTGGTTACAGAAACGTCAGTCAAAAATTAATTCTGATAATTACAAAATTGAAAATTTTATAATGAGTATTATTAATGGAAAAATAGATGATAGTGATCTGTTTTAATGCAGATCGATAATAATAATTAATTATTTAAGTTGCGCTTTTGCTCTTCGTACACCTAGTGCCGGTCCTTAATGAATAATTTTTGTTTTTTTGCATGAACGTAGAAAAAATGTATGCAACTCGTGCAAAAATTGTTTATTGCACTTGTGCAAAAATAACTATTGTCGATGTTTCGATAACAGGATAGTAAGTATATATTGGTATAGAAAATTGAGCAAGTTGAGTGAGTGAGTGAGTGAGTAGGTGAGTCTTAAGATTGAAATTAATAATTTGTTATTGTTGCGAGGAACGAGTTTGCTTCCGCAAGTGTTATGAAAGTCATCAGGAATCCATTCACACATAAAATATTTTCGGAAATAACGCAAATGGATGCAGATAGAACTACTTTATTTAAACAACTTGGATCATTTCAACATTAACGGAAGACAAAACCCAGTAAACATTATCCCATGTCAAACCAATTTATGAAAAGTACAATGTTGAACCAAGTGGACACGTCTATAAAATCAGGAATGCATTTAATTAATCCAGTACGATTGGGTTTTGAGACGAGGATCAATTGTAGCACCACCAAACTTGCTATACTAGTTGTTGAAACTATGATAAACACGAAAAAAAATGGTTTACCACAAAAATGATTCCTAGTAATTTTTTACGAAATGCGCTCGTTTTCTCAGGAAACATATCGTTTCTGAAATAATCGTACCTGATCCATACAGATTTTCGAAATGGAATCATATCAGGAGAGCCACAGCTTGGATGTTCAGATTCCTAGGGAATTGCCAAGCAAGAAACAAAATTAATGGAGAACTCGTCGTATCTGAAATTCAAAGAGCAGAAAAACTCCTGTACAGAAAAATTCAGATGGATTATTTCCATGAGGAATTCGTTTTACTGAAACAAAAAAAAGTTTTGGATAAATCCAGCAGACTATTCACTTTTTCTTGCGAATTAGACGAAGAAGATTTGATACGACTGGGTGGAAAATTGAATAATTTAGGACAGAATGAGGAATATATGACAAAAACAATAATTTTAGACACTAAACATAGTTATTGATACAACATTATCATGAAGAGACATTTCGTCAAGGCCAGGAAACGGTTATTAACAATTTGCGTCAAAATTTCTGGATTTTACATATGAGACAAGCAGTGAAAAAGATATCGAAATCATGCCAGAAGTGTAAAAACAAGCTTTTCCAAATTCACCGATCATGGGCCAATAATTAACTTTATGTCGTCTGGAACCAACTGTAAGATGTTTCATCAAAACCGGTGTAGACTATTTCGGACCGATCAATGTTAGTGTGAAAAGAAGTAGGGAAAAAAGGTACGGAGTAATTTTCACGTGTATGGTAACGAGAGCTATTCATTTGGAAATTGCCCAAGATTTAAGTACCAATAGTTTCATTCATGTACTTCGGCAATTTGGTTGTAGGCGTGGATTTTCCGAAGAAATCCACAGCGATAATGGTGGAAATTTCAAGTCAGCAGAAAAAGAAATTTTCGATGCATTGAAGAACTTATTGAAGAAAAATATCAAATGGGTTTTCAATTCTCCTTTAGCTCCACATTGGGGAGGAGCATGGGAAAGATTAATTCAATCAGTGAAGAAAATCATGAAGGAAATGTTGACATCAAGATCTCCAAAGGAATACATTCTTCGAACAATATTTGCCGAAGTTGAGAACATAATAAATTCAAGACCACTGACTCCTGTATCTATCGATTCTGATGACTCTGATGCTCTAACACCAAATCATTTTTTGATTGGACCAAAACGAGATCCTGAATCTGCAATTAGGGAAAGATACAAAGATCGTGGCTTATGCTTCCCCTTCAGCGCTGACTCCTGAGAATCCGTAATGAAACGTGTTGAATTGGGTATGCAAATTATTTATAATCAGATGTATACGAATTTACTAACTCTTAATTTGCAGAAAACAAAATTTATCACTTTTTCGTTGACAGAAGCAGGTTATCCAAATGGCAATAGAATAAAAATACATGACATAAATAATTGTACTCATGTTTGTGACTGTAAAAAATACATTTGGACGTACACGAGATCAAATACTTAGTCGTACATGGGCCACAAGTTGAACCAAAGAAAACGACCTTTAATGTTTGGCGAATGATTACGATCCATACCTATCCAGAGGAATCTTTGAGCAAAACGATCTTCTTTTCTAACTCCAATTTGAAGGAACATTTCCTTAATATCTGCTGTAAATGCGTACTATTTTATTCTAAAAGTCAGTAAGATATTATATAAAGAATTGTATAAATCAGGATCGGTAAGAAGGCAATCATTGAGGCTTGTTCCATTCAATTTGGATGCCTCATCGAATACTATCCTCAGTTTATTTGGTTTGTTGGGGTTGTTCACACCAAAATGTGGTAAGTACCAAATTTTTTAATTCCTTATTCAAACTTCCTCTTCAGATAGTCTCCTTATATATCCCTTCTTCTCCAGATCCATCATTTTATCATAATATTTTTTTCCAAAATGATAATTTTTGTCCATTTTTCTTTCCGTTGGGAGTAGTCTATTCATCTTGCTTTCTGGGAGAATCACACTTTCATTTTTCCATAGAAGTCCTGTTTCGTACCTACCTGTCACCATTTCTCTTCATAGTTTTGTCCAAAATTGTTTGTGCCCTTATATCTTCTTTTGCCATTGTTGTTTAACCATGTCGTGAATTATATCTAAGTCATCCGTTTCACCAAGACTAATAAAACATACAGTACCGTGATCATAAATTTTCGAACCTGTGCTCACATTTCCATGAATTATCCAACCCAAAAGTGTTTTGCTGAATGCTGGACCATTCCAAGGACCATTAATAACTTTTCTGTTGACCAAAAGAGGCCAATTATCTTGACCTATATCAATAATTTTGGTTTGGCATCAAACATTGAGGGAATTTTATTGACAATGTACGGATACTTACTCGTGATTTTCATCATATCAACACTTTGACATGGCAAAGACATTCCTTTCATTGTTCTAGCGTGACATTCTTAAAAATTCTTACCATTTTCAGGTGATCTGATGTTGCAACTGTTGAAATGGCAATTATCATCAGTTATAGTTTACTGATATTTGTGAACATCTTGTATATATTGTATATCCATATGATGAACCCATGTTAATGTCAAAAAGTCAGTTGTGAAGTTTTTTGTTATAAACAAATATAATTAAAAGTTACATAAAACCCTTTTGCAAGTTATTAGTTTTTTCTGGAATACACAGTAATATAATTACTGGAATAGCACGCTGCATCAACAGGTTATATAAAACCCTAATCTGGAAATTGAATCAATTAATTATGAACGACGACGAGAAATACAAGATTCCACTTTTTGATGGACAATCATAGAAAGAGCACGATGCATGCTATTGAAATCTGGTCTACCGAAAACTTTCTGGTCTGAAGCAGTTCTAGCAGCTGTATATGTTATCAATAGAAGTCCAACAACTGCACTAGAAAATGTTTTGCCAGCTACACTTTGGTATGACGAAGAACCAAATCTGAATAAACTAAAAGTTTTTGGATGTATCGCCTATCTTCATGCACCGAAAGAGTTAGTAAATGGAAAATTTGACTCAAAATCCAAAAAATGTGTCATGGTTGGATATTGTGTGAATGGATATCGTCTCTGGTGTCCTGATGAAGAAATTTTTTTTTGGTTATGATGTCAAATTTGACGAAGGAAAATCCATAGATTCCAGAATAATTGTTGACTGGAGCAATGAAAATTCTGATGCAGAATTACCCGATGAAGACGGAGTTGAAAAGAATAACTCAGAAAGCACTACCGAAGCTGACGAGGAAGAAAATGAAACTACTGATCAGATTTGTCCAACCAGTTCACAAATATCAGTAAACTATAACTGATGATGAATGTCATTTCAACATTCCGCGAACAGTATCTGAGTCAATTAAATGAAATCAAGTCCCAAAGTTGAACGAAGTTTGAGGAATTGATTCCCATTCAGTACCTTCGTGAACATCTTGTATGTATTGTATATCCATATGATCAACCCATGTTAATGTCAAAAAGTCAGTTGTGAAGTGTTTTGTTATAAACAAATATAATTAAAAGTTACATAAAACCCTTTTGCAAGTTATTAGTTTTTTCTGGAATACACAGTAATATAATTACTGGAATAGCACGCTGCATCAACGGCAACTTACAATAGGCCTTTTCATTTAGATGAGTTTTTAAGGCGCATGCGCTCGTTTTGAGCCCCAAAGTCTGATTGGATATTGGGAAAGTGAATAGCCATTGGTTACGTTTTGAAACAATAATTTGAGATTGGCTTAGTTCAAAATTCGCGGTCTGTCAACCTTAATTTCATGACAACAATGTGCTTTGGCCCCAACAAAATGATCCATTGGCGTTCGTTGTCGTTATTTGTTACTGATAGTTGTAGTTTATTTTTATTTTTGTGCGTTTGTGATAAAAATTATAGTGTTATTCGAAAAAAGTGACTCAATCAATTACCTCGACTTTCGACTTTACTGTGTTGTGTGAAAGTTACAATGGTATGGAACTGCTGTGTTTGTGGGAAAAAACCATACTCGAACCTTTCACAGGTAAGTTTTAGTTTACTTTGAAAATAAATTCAGAAGTCGAACGAATACATGAAATGGGTTCAAAGTGTCTATCTTGCAGTTATTATAATTTTATAAAGTAAGGAAAGTAGCATTGACCTTTGGACACTTCATTTTTGTTATTTCCAACCATAGGATCCGCACTGATGGATTAATGCTACTACCCCATAAACTGAATAAAAATATATAAAATGAAAAATGCCACAACGGAAGAGGATTTGCACATATAATCTGTATACTGAGAAATTTTCAATATGGATTCATTACCCAGAATACAGTAAAAACTAGACTCATTTATAGGTGTATTTAAAAAACTTGTTTATTATTTTTGAAGCTACGAACTTTATTTTTTACCATAAACAATGTCTATTTATATTTATGTTCATTGATTTTATAGCGACGTTGTCTAGGTTTCTTTAATATGCCAACTGTGAGTACTGTTGTCAGCAGAATCAAAAAGCACCCATCATTTTCGGAACGTCTTGATCTTCACAATCTACCTATATCAAATATTTATTGAAACATTCAAAAATTATTAATTTTTAATTTAAATTACAGATCTAAAATAAATGTGTAAACCTTCATATGCGTTCTTTTGTATTAAATATTCGTTCTTAGTGTCATTCTTAGTGTAGTTAAATCTACATACGGAAAAAAATACTTCTTTTCTGTGATGGGAAAAAAGTTTGACATTTTATGTCTGTTGACGGGTAATAAAATATAACTTTTCATGAAATAACTTTTTCCCTGAAAACCGGGAAAAAAGTGAGTACTTTTTCCCACTGGAAAAAAGTGAGTGATTGATTTTTTCCCGGATATATGTACAAATAGGTAAAGGTAGATATTAAATATTAGATTTTAGCTCTCGATTTGTTGTCAACACAACGTCGAGCTAAAATCTAATACTTTTTTCCCTTTATAATAAATAACTAAATAGTTAGGTAATTTTAACCTACTTTATACCACCAAAAACCTTTCATTCTTATACAAAATAATATACCCACACGAATTTTTCTGATGGTGAATTTTCTTCTCCATGTAAATTCAAGTTAACTATCCATGAGAAAACTCGGAAGGATTATTTTATTTCCTTCAAAAAGAAAAAATATTCGCCGTCACTGCCGTTGGGGCTGACAGGTAAACAAAGTTAGTCATTTGTCATCTAAATGAAAAGGCCTATTCTCGAGTCATTTTGCTGCTTCACTTGATTATTTGTCCATTGGATGTAAAGAGCACGCTGTGGCCCATCAAGTTCTAGTTGGTCAGCCAAATCCTGGTCGATTAACGTCACCGTTGATGCGTCATCTAGAAGAGCATAAGTGTTAACCTTCCGTTAGACGCGCAGCACCTGGGAGGTGACCGACGCTCTTAAGTCATACGTCACTTGCATAAAATTGCTGTGCTTGCTGCTATCTTCCTAGCCCGGTATTCTCTTCGTGGCAGTCGATCAACAGCATTCGAAAAAGTTACATTGTGTGAGCAATTGAGAAAAATCACCTCGTAGGTGCACTGCGACTATTGGCGTAAGTATTTCTAATTTTGTTTTTGTGTTCAGTATACATTCTTTTCACCTTTCTATTGGTCTTTTTCTATTTTAGGAACCGTTATGTCAAAACAAAAAATTTTCAATTTAGAAAATGATAGTGACATCGCCGAAATACATAGAATACTATTTGATGAAGATACAGAAAAAGAAGTTGAACAATACGATGAGTCAGAAGAGGACGATGATTTTGTGGAAACTAGAGAAGAGAGTTCAGGCAGCGAACAGAGTGATTACGAATCAAGCGATGATGAACAAGAAACAAGGAATAGTTACGAAGCTCACAGAAAGGTAAACGGGAAAATTGTTGAAACCATTGCATGGCATAAGAAAGAGACCGCTATCTGCGAGAAGAAAATTGGGAAAACAAAATCTATTAGTTCATCTTCCAGGAGTGAAAGGTGAAGCCAAAAAAGCTAAAACTGTTTTAGATTCTTGGAGTTGCCTTATAAATGAGTCAATACTGAATGAAATAGTTGTCAATACCAGCAAATATATAAAAACAATAACTGAAAGTTACTCAAGAAGTAGAGATTGTCGTCCTACGGATGATATAGAAATTAAAGCATTCATCGGGTTTTTGTATCTGGCAGGAGTTTACCGCAGTTCTCATTTGAATCTCGAAGATTTTTGGGATGCAAGTGGTGATGGTATTGAGACATTCAGGCTCACAATGAGTTTACGTCGCTTCAGATTCATAATGAGATGTATAAGATTCGACGATAAAGAAACAAAATTTGAACGAGTGCAATACGATCGGATAGCGGCCGTAAGGGCAATTTTTGAGGAGTTCGTGGAAAATTGCCAAAAATGCTATTCACTTGGCGAAAATGTTACATTTGATGAAAAACTTGAGGCTTTTCGGGGTAGGTGTATATTCCGTCAATATATCCCCTCGAAGCCTGCCAAATATGGCATTAAAATTTTTGTCTTGGTTGACTCTAAAATATATTATACATATAACTTGGAGATTTACGCAGGTCAGCAGCCCGAGAGGCCTTTTTTTTGAGCAACAAATCCATGGATGTTGTGAAACGGATGGTTGCACCAATTGTCAAAATAGGTCGCAATCTCACCATTGATAATTGGTTCTCTGATATTTCATTGTTGAAATACTTGGCAGATCACAGGTTATCTGTAGTTGGAACATTGAAACGCAATAAATGGCAAATTCCTTTGCTGCTCAAGAATGTGACAGGCCGTGCTGAAAAATCAAGCATATTTGCATTCAGTAAGGAAGGGACTCTGGTGTCTTATGTTCCAAAAAAGAACAAAAATGTCATACTTATGTCCAGTCTTCACTTTGATGATGCCATAGACTCCGAATCCGGACATGAAAACAAACCAGATATGGTCACATTTTACAACATGACAAAAGGAGGAGTCGACACAGTTGATAAATTGTGTGCTACATACAATGTTGCGAGAAATAGCAAGCGATGGCCAATGGTGCTATTTTTTTCAATATTGAATATAGCAGGTATAAATGCGCAGATCATATACATGGGTAATGGTTGTAAAGTGAAGTCGACGTAATTTTTTACGCCAACTGAGTAAAGCACTTATAAAGGATCAGTTGATGCGGCGGGCATCCCATTCTTCAATTCCCAAATCTCTCAGGACAAGGCTCTTAGAGGTTACAAATGGAAATTTAGAGTCAGCATCCACTTCCAATACATCTCAAGAACTTCAACTGAATAGGAAACGAAAACTATGCTATCCATGCCAAAAAGAAAAACAAAGAAAAAATTCAAAATACTCTTGTTCAACTTGTGGCCAGTACCTCTGCTTGGATCACATCACTGTTAGCTGTGCTGACTGTTATCAAAAATGTCATAAAGAAAATATGAATATGGAGACTGACAACGAAAGTTCATAATCTCTGTCGGTGATTTTTTCCTGATCTCATAAATGTTATAATGATATGAGTATAAGAATACATTATTATTTGTCGTTTTTTCTCTAAAATCAAATAAAATAAAATCAATAATTTCATGAAAGAAGTTTTCTATTCATTTTTGAAGATAGATATATTGTTCAATCAAAATAATCCTGGAAAGTAGAGGACTACATGTTGAAGCACCTAACAGGTGCAACGCGCCGATATTTTCCAAATTGTAAGCGCGACTAACGAAAGGTTAATTGATTTTTCACCACGATTTATTGTCACAGGTAGAGTTTTCAACAAAACATTCGTGTTTGCGGAAATGTGGCAATTGATTTCAGATTCATTAGTGTTGACATGTTGAATTTCGTTATTTTCTAGAATCTCAATGATGGGGTTTGGTACAATTATTTATTCCACATACTTTGCCTCCTTTACATTTCCTTATATTATGAAATGGTATCAAGCAAGAAAAACAAATCCCTTTGGAAGTAACAAACTTTCAACTTTCGTCTTTTGTCAAACCTTTAAATTTGGAGCACTTGCTGAGATGGTGTAGTTCGTAACATCTTTTCTGTCGTGAGTTCGTTGTTTAGTTTTATGATTGTCAGTTTTGAAATCAGTCGTCACTTTTGGCAACATAATTTGACATGCTTTTTGATCCAGCCATAAACTAAACTCAACCAATTTATGATTATCTGGTGTTTTATTAGAGATGTGCTCAATCCAATTAATTTTCAGGTTTGTGGGAAGTTTACTTAAAAGTTTCTGCAGTAAGATTGAATTTCGTAAGTGTTCATCCTCATGTAATGCTTCAATAATCCCGACAAGGTTTTTAATTTCATCCGAAAATTCAATTAGCATATCTAGTCTATCCTCTTTTACACAAGGAAACTTTTTAATTTCGTCCATTAGCATTATAATAATATGCTCAGGACGTCCGAATCGATTTTGTAAAGTACTAATTACTGTGTCAACATTTTGAGGTAAAATAAGTAAAGTTTCCACAATTTTCCTAGCGTGTCCTTTCAGACATTTTTGAAGTCTAACCTGATTTTCTTCTTTAGAGTAGCCACAAATAGCCGTTGCGTTATTAAACTGAAATATGAAATTAGGCCATTCTACTGGATCGCCACTGAATGGGGGCAAATCCTTGGGCATGGACTGTCTAGTAAGTATTTTGGCTAGTTGTGACGAAGCTATTTGTTCATTATTAAAAATGGGTACTACCTTTTGAGAATCCTTTGATGATGACAGCGAATGACGATCTTGCACATCCCATGGACACTTACCATCCCCCATTTTTCAATATTACGCTTTTCATAAATTGACTCACTATCCATCGACTCTGATTCCTGTTCGAAACTACTTTTTTCTTCATTCAGTTGTGCTAGTTTCATTTGTAACTCTAATTCTAACATATCTTGTATAAAAGTTCTTTCTTCTTCATTTCAATTTCGATTTTCGCTTGCTCCTGTGTGGATTTGTGGCTCTTTGTGGTCTTGGTATGTCTTGATCTCGGTGAGTATCGGCTCAAAAGGCGTTTTAACGTTTATTTTCTTTTTGGTGAATAAATAGAGTCTGTCAACTTGAATTATTTATTCTCTTGTCAGTCAATACAATTATTTTTTTTTCCATAAGCTACTAATGTTACAAAAATGAAACAATGTGATAAAATTAGAAACATATTCGTGACGGGGCACATTGAATTACCGAACTGTATTATACTGCTTTGGTGATCTTAAGCAACCAAAATCAATGAATAATAAGAATTTTGTATACTGTCAGGCATAAATTCCAAGTCATATCTTTTCCTTGGATACATATAACTGGTACTCAGTAAACATATACTTTCGTGAAATAAGGAAGTGAACTATAATTATGCAAATAACGTGAATTCCCTTGCGTTGCTTCTGTTTCATTGCTCTTGATGCAAAATTCTCTAAGTGGGACTTGATGCTAATGAAAAAATTTGCATAGTATATAGATTTGGGTAGGATACCAAACAGGCCAAGTGAATAATTATTCGACGGTGATATGTTACTTTCATATAACGGTGCAGTATTTTCATTGGAGCAGAATCCGTGTCAGCACTAAAATATCCTGTTCGTTTTTGAAACTCATTTTAATTGGGAAATTTGCAGTTTCCAGCCCGCTTCTGGAAATATCGATAAAACTGCAGCAGAGCCTAAACATAGAGATTAACGGGCAAATAGCTCGTCTCCATAACAATTTGTCAGCATCCATCGATTTCTGATTATCTAAATGATTTTTGCAAACATTTTGAATATTGCAGAAGTTATGATTTCAACAACTCGCCAGTCATTCTTCTTTTTACAAATTATTATTTCTTCGCAATTGAAGGATGATATTTTTATTTCTTTATGTAGTGTACATGTAATTGTAATGATTATTCATATGATGATTCATTGATGATTGAGATTAAATAAATAATCCTGAACTTGACTCAGTTGATAGAGTTGAGCGAGGGTACTGAAGTACAGTTGTGTGCATAAAAAAGTCGTACTGACAAAAATACTTTTGACACTACTTGTCAAAGTCGATAAGAAGTTCAATTCATATTGACAATAGCCTATAACTGCTGTACGACTTTTTCTGCTGCATGACTTTTTTATGCACACAACTGTACAGTACAAGCATTATTTATATGACCCTCAATCCCAAGTGTGGTCTCTAGTAAGAATAACATAGAATAATGAACCCTACATTGGCGACAAGGATAGAAAGATTTCATATTTTAAGGTGGGTACATGAAGAATATTTTGGATTTGGAAAAAAATTCTAGGTAAAAAGAGGAGCTGGGTAGCCAGCTGTTGTTTGTGTTCGTAGCAGTGGGTACCTGAACTCTTTAATCAAATGAAAGTAACGCAGGTAGGCGACTGCGAGAACAAAAAAGTTCGTTGTTGGTAGACCAAATAATCAAAAATCCTGAGGTTGGGATACCGCAGTAGGTACCGGCGAGATCAAATTGCTGCGGCAAATGAAAGTAACGCAAGTAGGTGCCTGCGAGATAAAGAAAAGACCAGATCAAAAAGCCTGAGAACCTGAGAACAAGCTTGTTAATGTTTCTGAGCACCTAATTTAAACCGAATAATGTCTACTTTCTCACACTGGTTCAAAAACGTTGCAGAGAGAAACCAAATTGTCCTTTTTTGCTCAGTTTTGCAGAAGCGCAAGAAGTAAAACGTATCAGGGTCACAAGCTGGGACTTCAAGCTGACGTCACCACTTGTCCCTCGAAAAAACTTCGTCGACGCCCAAGTCGGGGCGTAGCCTTTTTTAAACAAGGACGATACTGTGTGGGCTACCGGAATCCTTGATGATGAAACAACAACAAAAAAAATCAGATTGAAGGAATATCAAGTGTTCCCATCAAAATGTACATAACTCGAAAACTAGTCGTCTTCTAAATTGCAAATACAAAGTCATGCTCATTTGAAAAGGCGTATTTTTGTGAATTTTCATGTAAATTAATTCATTAAAACGCGAGAAAAAAAAATAAGTACGGAAACATAGACTTTTCGCCATTTTGACGGATAATTTAAGGTTATGTTGAAACGGGTTAGCAGCAAAAGTTTTAGATTTTTTTTTTATTATCCACAACTTGTGCATCATTTTTACGATAGGAAGTAACGTTCCGCCAAAAATCGCAAAAAACCGTTTTCAACCCTTAAACTGCATCCCCATTTCATCATTTTGAGTGTTTTCGTGTTCAATTTTATTTTTTCTTCAAATTTGGAACTTCAACAACATTTCCCACCTGCACCTATATTATTAGAGCCTATATTCAGAATTTGACACAGCATTCGTTTTTATCTCAAAATATCATATTTCAGTTCTTCAATAGTACTCCAAATTTTCGTGATTTGAATCGCATCATTTTTCTCCAAAATAGGAGTGTGCTATCTCTCAACCTCACCCGGTATGGTGACGAGGGGCACTATATAGTATCTTGATATAATCCAATAACGACAGACAAACTCGAGCAAAAAGTGTAGAATGAATTGTAGCACTCTGATACTCGGCACATGGAATCTCGACATCATGTATTATTAGAAGAAAAATTGTTTACCAAAAAAACAGGGATGGAACCTAAAAAATGTTTCATTTAAAAAAATTATATTTTTTTGTTTTTATTCCAGAAAATATAAGATTTATCAAAAAACGATTTCGATAGGTTGTAGGTAATTCAATTCTCCTCCAAAATGATATTCAGTAATACCTTATGAAATACGCTTGTTTTCTCAGAACACGTGGTTTATCACTGACGTCACATATCATGCTCGCGCTAACCCGCCACTGGAAGTTCAGGCAGGGCCGAAAATCAGATTTGTCATAAGTTTGCTAAAAATTATAGTAGATGGAAAAGAAAAAGTGCATTTCGTTCCTGAAGACTTCTACTTCAGGAATGCTAATATATGCTAATATAACATGTGAGTATCCGAGTACCTAAAATTTGTTTTGTCCTACTTCACATAACCCTTCTACGATATTTACGGAGGATCCCAAAGTCATGGATATTTTAGTTGATATGAAATAATTATAGTGGAGCAGGAATCAGTACCCTCTTTGGACCATATGCAACGATTCAAGGCTAGTGAGACAAGTCCCACTTATACATGCCAAAGAAAAAACAGGGTATTACTCCTGCCTCAGTTTTCAACTCACTCATGATCCTGGCAATTTCTTCAGTAAATGTTGAAAATCGCTCATACTACGAAAGCGTCTAAGGGCCAAATAATTTTGACTTCAAAGTCGGAATTTTGGAGCTTTTTTTAGATATTTCAGTTCTTTTGCTTCATGCAAATCGCACATTGTTAATCTTCTTCAGTGTGACGAAAGCTTTTTCGTTTACTGAGTATTAACAATCCAATTGAGAAACTGGAAGTAGATGCTGTAAACGTGTAAAATCGTGAAACGAGAAATTAGTTAAAGCAAACTAGTTTATTGGTATTGAATTGTTGATACGTGGCCATTACATCCAGAATTCCAGTACTTCTTCCTCTGCTTTTGTCGAACCAACTATATCAATATCTAGTTTCTTGTTAAAATACCCATCATGACACGATCTCTCTTATTACTTTCATGTTTGGCGAGTGCCTTCATCAGTTTATGTTCAGGTTGTTCCAATACAGAGGTAACTTCAACATCCTTCACAACATTAGATGCTACAATTGTATCCAGTATTGCCTATATTTCTGAATTTTCTGTGAAATGCAGCTCTGGTTCAGTTGGCAATTTATATGCAGAATTAGATGGCAATGTATCACCAGTTTCAGTTATAGGACCTGAACTGAACTGAACTGAAGAACCTAAAACCGCCCTACGAGGAGACAGTCTTGCGATTATTCAACGAGGATGGCTACACTGTATACCGAAAAGCAAGTCGTGCTAAGGAAGATGTCTCAGCTGTACCTGCTCTATTTACTGTTGTTGTGAACCACCCAGGAGCATTCAATGGTCCATGGCTGAAATCTGAATTCATTGCTACCATTGTGTCTCTTGTTGTTGCTTACTTTGCTGTAGTGTCAAGATCGAAAGTTGTTTCGTGAATCTGTGGATTCACACTATTAATAATTGTTATTTTTCACAAAATATTTATGTATCATTTCAAGATTTGTACTTTTCATACTGTTCAGCTTTATAATAAAAATTGAACGATAATCGTTTCGGACCGATTATTCCCCCTTTTTACTCCCATATACACCTACGACGCACAGTGGTTCCGATGTTCAATCTGACTGGACAAAAGTGAGAAAACGAAAGTGCGCAAAAAACATAAATAATTTGAAAATATAATCATAAATGACTGCTTATCTCACGGGCTATACTAAATTTCGGATAGTCTTTCACACTTTCCTTTAAAACAGGGAGAAAAATCATATTTTGAGAATTATGCTTTGGTCACATTATTACCGGTGGAAAGTCGAGGCGAAGGTCTAACTGATTTAACCAAATATTGCACTTTCTGATCAAGTGAAATCTAGTTGGCACTCAACTTTTTGAACTGTTTTACATCTCCATGACAATTGAATTATTTATACGCTGTCATTTTAATTTGTCATGGGCGAATTATTACTTCTTGTAGAGTTTTGATCAAGTTCTCGCATAATTTTGAAATCATTGATCTGGCATTTAAAAAGGCCGTCGAAGTCCATCGAAATATTATAATTGGCAGGTGAGTTCACTATCTAGGAATACATTAACAGAGTTTTATCGCCTAGATTTACCAAGTTTTTTCTTCATTACCTTTTCAGTAACAATGATCGAAATCAAAAGACGAGATCTGTTCACCGTTTGGAAAAGTGAGTCGAATATTCGAAAAAGACTAAAGTGTGTACGTGATTATATTATTAACAGGAGCGCTAGAGAAGGTAGTGATGAAATTTTCATTGCACTTATTTATGCAAAATCCACAGAATTTTGCAGAAAAATCAAAGAAAGATGGAGAAAATGTCATTTCATATTAGAACATTTTTTGGATAAAAATTCCGATTGGTTGAATGGCCATATAATAATTAACCGAGACGACCGAAAAATAAATATTACAGGCCGACCAAGAAAGTCGTTTAATGAATGTAGCGGTAAATCGAGAAAGAGGAAATTGAAGCCCCCCTGCTTGAAAGTAATACAGTTGATGAGATTGTTCTTGCAGCTGAAATAAGTCTACGAGCTACAGGCAGACGTGATGCAGCCCAAATATTGAAAGATATATCAAGTTCTTCTCCACTAAGAGCTACAAAAATTAAGAAATGAAGCTTTGGGCTTTTTTATTGATAAAAAACTCAGCAAAGACCAATAGGTTCATTTCTATGCGTCAGATTAGTAAGGATCACAATTATATGCCACAAAGTGTGCACAAGGTTCTCCTACATGGAATACAACTAATAAATGCAGCAGTACTTCCAGTGAGTATGATGTCGGAGAAAGCACAAGAAGCCAGGAATAAGGACTACAAAAATTTTAGAGAACACCATACACGGAAATATTCGAGACTTGTCACTATGACGGATCTTATGAACATTTTATTAATTTCTTCAGATCCTATTTTAACCTCAGAGTTAAACGCCAAAAAAGCAGAAAAAGTATATCTCCTGATGTTCTGAAATTGCTTAAAGAATCAGGTCCTTATGTGGATAGCGACAATAGTGACGATGATAACTGATATTAGGTCCAAGTAGTTAGGGTTTTCAGAAATTAATTGATAATATTTTTTCCATATTGTGAAAATAAATCTGTTTCATAAAAATTATTCAAAAAACATACATAATTGGTATTTCCTAATCCTTTTATATATTCGCATATTGATAGCACACTGTTCTCAATATATTTTGAGTGATTTTGACTTTACTCTTGTAGTTTCAATCACGTTTCTTCGATGATACATACATATTTAGAGTTGTACAATACTCGACAAGTCGACATATGCATATATTAGCTTACTTAAAATGTCTCCATTTCAACCAAGTCGAATTTCAACACCAATGATGTTATCACTGATTTATAAGATTATTCTGAGAATATTTTGTATATAAAGTTAAAGAAACATTTACTTTCCATACAATTCATAATTAAAATGAGCTTTCATTTCTAAGAGTTGTTTCCTGACAGAGAAATCACAGATTCTTCAAATCTTCCGTTTTTCTTTTGAATGACTATGCTGCATTCTCGTCTTTATAAAATTTCAGAGTAATAACAAAACTTTCTCATTTGATCCCAGAAATAATTTGAACTGAACTATTAACATCTGACCGGTTGCCAATTTTCATAAGAAAAGAGTCCTCCAATACAAAGCTGTACAGTATAAAAAACACATCCTGTGGATCAATAATTTTGAGAACACTCAATATTTTCATGATTCTGGCATGAATTCAACTAATTCAAGCTAATAGTGCCATATATTTTACCAAAGACTCAGAGAAATATTTTTGTCCTGTCAGATTGACTCTCGGAACCGCAGTGCGACGTAGGCTTTTTATGGCAAGTAGCTGTTTCATTTATTGGATACTTAACTCTTGTGAGAAAATATTAGTTTACAGAGGATCCTAATTCATTGAGCTGTGGCAGGACGACTCTAATGCTGTCCGACCTACCCTGACACTGACGAGAGGCAAGAACATCGAAACGCGTCTGCAGGTGGTCTTCTTCAGCCAAATGAAGGATGATCTACTGTTTGATTAGAATAAGCATTTGCAATTGGGACTTCTTGGAAAAACGTTGCCCCAATATCTGTCAGATGTAGTTCAACGTACGTCGTGGTATTAGCCAGAGAAGTTGCTGTTTTCTGTCAGATGTTTGCCTCATATTTTCCACATGGTGGTAATATTTGGAAAGAAGGGAACTTCGACATTGTCAATTTTACTATTTCAGTTATTTGATACTCTCCGGCATAAATTCTTGAACTCTGTTCACTTCCTGGACTCTTTGCTACCAGGGAGTGCTTTTTAGATCTTTCCCGCGGGTGGCACTGCGACTGACTGTACTGTAAGTCGCCGCTTCAGTTATGAGGAAATATTAGTTATACAGTGGATTATAATTCATTGGGCTTGGGCAGGACGACTCTAATGTTGTCCGACCTACGTCACTGATGAGAGGTAAGAACCTCGAAACGCATCTGCAGGTGGTCTTCCCCAGCTGAATGAAGGATAATCTACTGTTTAATTACATTAGGCATTGCACAAATATCTGTTAGATGTAGTTCAATATCCGTCGTGGTATTAAATAGGGAAGTAGTTGTTTTCTGTAAGATATTTTCCAGTTTCATCGCAAGAGACCAGAGCAGCCAAATAGTCGAAATGATGAGTTGATTCGAACAGGGAACAAATGGCTTTAGAGCTGTCTGTGTTGACCTACCCTTGCATTGATAAGAGAAACTAATCTGCAGGTGGTGTCCCTGTACAAATCAAAACAAAATTCTGTTGGTCTGTTGCAGGAAGCACTTGTAATTTTCCCCTCTGCAGTGATGGACATTGCATAAGTATATGTTCAATATAATGCAATACCCGTCGTTTTATTAGCCAGGGGAGTAGTTATTTTTTGACAGGTATTTGCCATAATAAGTCTACGTCGGTGTGTATTTTAAAGTAAAAAGGGTGAAACATCGGTCAGGAACGACTATCGTTCAATTAGAATGTTGATACTTAGTTCCGAGTTTGAAGTCGGAATTTCCGACTTTGGAAACGGAAAAATAAAATTCTGACTTCAAAATCAGAATTTCCGTGTTTGAAGTCAAAAAAATTGAAAAAAAAAAACTATGTGGCCCTTAGACGCTTTCGTATCATACACATCCTACATAAAAAATGAGGTTCCAAGCTTGAGAGGTTTGCACTTCACCATAGTGTTATTGAATATACAGGGTGTCCCAGATTAAAGGGGACAAAATCCGAAGGTAGAATCCTCACTTCATTTTAAGGCTGAAAGTTTCAATAAACAGATTCTTTAGCTTTATAATCTTCATAATAATATATGCATAATCCAGTGTGAGGAAATATTTGGTCCAGCCCATTATGTTCTATGTTTCAAATAATATTTCGTCATTCAACGCTTCTCAGTGCTTCAGAACGTATACTCTCCACCAGTTTTATTTTGGTGGACAATATATGCCACTGATACTACAACTATCAACTTGATAATTTACTCAGTGGAAATTGAATGGAAATTGTAGTTTTCTTCAACCAATAATTGTGAAGGATTTTCTTAGACATTATCATTCGTGACAATAACTTTACCGACCTTTATCCCATTTGGAGTATGAATATATGAATGATGAATGATATATGAATATTATGAAGAGCTCTAGCATAAAAATATAGTCTGAGAGCCGGCCGGCTACCTCTATGTATATGACCAGACCCAGATTTTTGTCCAGAGAGTCCCTTATACTTACCAAAAATGAAGTGGGGACTCACTGAGCCTAGCGCGATGACGGTAACTACTGCGCAGGTGACACGGGTAAGAAAATTAGACTAATTTAAAATGTATTTCACCAGAGCTGCCATTACGAAATTTTTAAATAAATTATTATTATCAAAACATAACAATGGCTGACCATTATCGCGTGACTAACATTGTGGCAGACAATTTGAAGGTATCAAAACGTATGAAATTTTGAAAGTAATTGATCAGGTCTGCCATTATTATATGTCATTATATACAGGGTGTCCCAGAATAAAGGGAACAAACTCCGAGGGTAGAATCCTCACTTCATTTTAAGGCTGAAAGTTCTAATAAACATATACCCTAAAATGAGTATTACCCGAGCTACAGGGTGTTGAAAGTCACCCAAAAAATATATTTTCCAGAATAACTCCATAACGGCTTAACTTTTCTCAATTAAATGTGGTATTTCACTTGACAGCATTCAGTTTCATATTTCAAGGCAAATCATGTGTTTGTAACTCTGAACAGGGGCGTACGGCAGGTGGGTACCCCTATTCGCCCCTCCCCAACTTTCACGCCACTAGATCAATATCGATTTCGTATTCTTTTTCTTAATCCCCAATATTTCCTGTACAAAAAAGGAATACGTTTCGTTTCGCAAACATCAACGGTTTTAGAGATATTTGAAGTTGAATAAGTGGGTGCGTATGTGATACGGATACTCATTAGTGATTATTTTGTTAGTGGCTATGTAAGTTTTAAATAACGGGAAATTTTTGTGTACAAAATTTCTCGTAAATGCCAAAAATTTTCGAAATATTTGAAATTACACTCATTGCAAGGTATGAAATATGTTGGTTATAATGTTATAAATAGTTACCTCCACATCCCTTTCAAAAATAGTAAAGAATTTGATACGCACGCACTTACTTATTCAACTTCAAATATCTCGAAAACCGTTGATATTTGTGAAACGAAACGTATTCCTTTTTTGTATATGTTGTATATGAAATATCGAGGATTAAGAAAAAGAAGACGAAATCGATACTAATCCAGTGGCGTGAAAGTCGGGGAGGGCGAGTAGGGGTATCCACCTGCCGTACGCCCCTGTTTAGAGTTACAACCACATGATTTGCCTTGAAATATGAAACTGAATGCTGTTAAGTGAAATACCAAATTTCATTAAGAAAAGTTAAGCCCTTATGGAGTTATTCTGGAAAATATATTTTTTTGTGGCACTTTCAACACCCTGTAACTCGGTTAATACTCATTTTAGGGTATATTTTTATAAAAACTTTCAGCTTTGAAATGAAGTGAGGATGCTACCCTCGGAGTTTGTTCCCTTTATTCTGGGACACCCTGTATATATGCAGGTTATGAATAAGCGATTATTTTCAACATTTAGTGCATTTCATAAAAAATTACTGGGAATGATTTTTGTGGAGAATTGAATTGCCTTTCACCCAGTTGAGTTGTTTTTTCGATAAATCATGTACTTTCCAAAATTACAGCAAAAATTCATTCATTCATTTTTAAACGAATATAAAAATATGTTCCACCCCTGGAATTTTGGTAAACAATTTTTTTCCGTGGGTATCATGGTTCCAACTACTAGCATACCAAGTTTGGTGGTGCTACAATCGATTCTTGTCTCAAAACCCAATCGTAAGGGATTAACAGGTCGAAAGCTGAATAAGGTCCAGATTTTGCCCTATTTGGATATTTCGGGTGAAATGAGAACTACCCCATCTACAGTGTTGGAGATACTGTTGAGGTTTCTGCCACTTTCAGTCTGGATCAGGAAGGAGACAATGGAGGATGCGGATTAGGAGACTGAGTAAACGGAAAAACGACAATCGGGCATGAGAAAATCGTGAAATATTTCACGATCATTTTCATCCTTGATGTGTATAATTGCTTCTAAAGAGACTGCTTTCCAATTTTGTCAATCTCCCTGATCAGCTTGGTAAAGAGAAATAGATTTTTGTTGACCAAAATATATTGAGGATTAAATGCGAGAGAAGTGAACCTTGCCTCAATGAAATGAACCATTTCTGTGAGTGATATTTTTTTTAAATAACATTCTTCCTATCCAATCTATTTAATGAATTTTCATTGAAAACTAGAGAATCGAAGAATCAACTATCTGAATGAAAATGTGAATTTTCACTTTCAAATCTTTTCTTTTCACTTAGAGTCTTTTCACAATATCTATCAAATGTAATTCAATATCCAGCGAGACTTTAGCCGGGGAAGTAGTTGTTTTCTGTTAGATATTACAAAAAAATCACATTTTCTCATTTTTCAATTATCATCGAGAATGTTTCCCTTTTCAAATGATTCTTGCTTCTGAAGGAGATCTGAAGGAAAGAAATTTTCCGAACCGAGCAGCCTGAGCTTGAACCGAGCATTTCATGTGCTCATTCGGTGCTCATGCGGAACGAATGCTCTAGTAAATACGCACCTTAAGGTATCGCGATAAAAGACTGATCTTCTCGAAACCAATGGATATCAATTAGTAGTATTGTGTTCAATCTGTAAAATCGTGGAGGCAGCGGGAAAGCACGCTGAGTTCATTTGAAATCCACATAAAACTTCACTGGTAAAATTGTAAAGAACAGTTTGTGGCGCACGTATTATGTGGGTGCGGAATAACGAATTCGAAGAATTAGTCTGAAGTTTGAATCTGATGTGAATGAATGGTGAAGCCAATTGTCAAGAGAAAACAATTAGGGAGGGAACGCATTAGGCAGTCGCGGACCCGACGCATCGCGACCTGAGCTGGTCGCGACCCCTCTGAGTGAAGATATTTCCCATGTTTTATAATGCATGCATTTGCACTCGGCGTTCAAGGGGTACGCTCATACGCGACGCGCTCTCCTTCGATACTTTCAAAAGAATCTCGGGAGACCGCGTTGCGATCGAGATGAGCTCGGGAACGCGTTTTTGATGATCGCGTACCACGTTATTTCTATGAATCGTTTACAATCGCAATAAATCGGCAACATTCGTCACCACTGACGCAGTTTACATTCGTTTTGTTGTGTGCGATAGTTCTCAAGTAGTGCAATATGGATGATGAAAAGTTGATTATATTAATTGAAAAATATAATATAATAAAGTTTGAAATTCACCTTCTACTTGTCTGCTTCTGTTAATTGAATGAATCCAAAATCTCGCGCGCCTTTTTTAAGGCGTTGTTCTTCCTCTTCAGATAGAAGAGCCAGTAAAAAGACCTCTTCCACAGAACTCATTTTCTGAACTAAAATGAAGAGTGCCAAATGCGACTGCTTTTGCTACGACCGCGTCAGTTCAGTTCGCATCAGTTTGACAATTGTAATTGTCAAAAACAGAATTAAACGGGAAAATTTCAGTAAGTTTGTCGAGATTTGATTTGGTTCTTCCTAAACATTATTCTTCCACTTATTGTTCTTTTAGTTTTTTAAATGAAGTTTAATTGAATTGAATGTTTTATTCATGGGATTGTCTTAACAAATACCACGCGAACTCAGATCTAGCGGGATATTTTTTACGGTGGTTTTCTCATACTTACTTTCATATAGGTAATTTAGCTCTCGTTAAATTGCCAATGAAAGTAAGTATTTGAAAACAACCTCAAAAAATATCCGGCTAAATCTGAGCTCTTATGGTATTACCCCCGACAATTTGATTCATGTATAAAAAATCGCATATGCCACAGTGCAATTGTCACTCTGACAGCGGCAAAAGTTAGCTTTAACTTTTACAGCGACAAATATACTAGTGGTTTTTTCACTTATTCATTTATTCATCAATTATGTTTCTGAATTTCTTATTCATTAAATTGTCCTGCCGAATTACACTCGAGGTTTGTATTGATATCGGGTAAATTTGTGTGGTACAAATTCTAAACTGTTTCCTTTAACAATTTGATTTGAATAACTGTCAACCTAAAAACACTCCACCTTCGGTGTCGTGTTTTTAATAGTTGACAGTTATTCTCGTCGAATTGCTAGGAACCAGTTTCTCATTAAGCAAACCAAAAGTGATGATTTGTGAGTAGCAAATTACATCAAAAATTTTATACCAGTCATTTTCAACCAATCAGATACTTTATTTCGACATTGTTACTATGGTAACCAGCAATTTTTCTGAAAATTTTCACTGAACCTAATAAGAAAATTGTATGAAATCAATTAATTTTATTTAATAATTTATCTAATATTATATATTTCATTTTACTAGGGCACGGGGAAAATCAGTCTTCCGCAATACGAATATAATTCTGATATGAATTTTTTTTACCGAATTCCCCATGTGCATGAATTAATTGCGGAAAATTTGTCTCGTACATGAATTTTAAAGAAATTTATCGCTCGTCGCTTTGCGACTCGTGATAATTCATGTACTCAAAAAATATCCGGCAAAAACTCTTGTTCTATGGAGATTATAAGTGAAAATGTTTTCATGTTGTTTGATTGAATTTTTGTTTAAATGAATGCATAAAATTACATGATTGAATTCACATGATTCATTGGTACGTATTAAGTTTATGCTATAGGTTCATGGCTTAATTATTACATTTTAAGTACTACGTATAGTTGTTAACCATGTAATAAGGCCGTCTCGGCCTGTATGGTTAAAATCAAATAAATAAATAAATGAATCAATATGACCGGATATTCAAGTAAACAAGATAATTTAGGTGAACACGGATATTTTGGTAAACAAACAAAGAGAGGTGTCAATTTTGACATTAACTAAAAATTTAAACCTCTCTTGTTTTCGGTTATCTTCTACTACTGAAATTAGTGAATATATGAGCTAATTCATCCCAGAAAACAACAGAAAGGAGTAAAAAGTCTGTCTGGAAAGAATGTAAGTCTTTTTTGAAATAGTCTTCCCAAATATCACTCGACCATGACAAATAGAGACTACCATTTTCTTTAATTCATCTCGAGTAACTTGTATTTTGAGATAATTCAATTCGATCAAACATCATAATGTTCATATTATAAACATTAATAATCATAGAATAACTATTATCTACGATAGCGATTGACTTGGTTGTCATCAGTATATGGTGGGGTGTTTCTGGATGTTCCCCACAGAATCTGTAGGTGCTGTCCTCCTCTAAGCCTAGCTTCCTCAGGGGTTCTTTGAGTCCTGCAATGCCCCGTTAGGAATCCCGAGATTGTCTTTAGACTAGTTTTGCTGAGGTTAATCAGTGTCTTCGATCTTGCTCGGTTAAAATTGCTGAGGAGATCTTTGGCCTGCCTCAGCCCTAGAAATCTTAGCCAGCATGTTGCTCTCATTGCTTCTTCAGCTTTATTGAGATCTTCTCGGAAGTAAGATTTTTCAAGTTCGCACAATGGAATTATGGTAATGAGCCTCAACTTTTTTGTAGTGGAATTTCTTTGTATGTATGTTTGCTGTTCCTTGCTTTCCACTTTATTGGCACGTACTCGACTTCAATAGATACAAACATTAACACAAATAAGTCAATCCACGTTAATACTACGGATGGTTTTTATTTAATTTTATTTGAAATTTTGTCGCAATTTTTAACGTTCGGAACTGTACGAAAATATTGCGAGTAATACGATCAAAATTATTTTTTCGTCATAAGTTTCCATATACGAAACCGTTAGAAATGTTCCAGAGTTCATACGTGTTCACTACTTCAAGGTGACAGAGGGGTAATTTTTATTCTTAATTGACTCATTCGATTCCGATTTTATTTTCTCAAGTTTAAACAAGTTTTTTCGGGATGGAGGTGGGTACGGGCCCCAATCCACAATAGTAATTCGTCGTACTTCTCCACGTCAGAAACTGTTGGATATTCTTCCGAATCCAATATTTTTCACTATATTTACGGGTTTCTTAGATTTTATGTCTGCGAGTTTTAGTAACTTCTTTGAGGAAGGGAGGCTTTCGCATGTGTTCTCTATCGAGTCTTCAGTTTCTTCCAGACTAGTTGGAGAGACCCACAAAAACCCAACGACTCAGGAACACAGAAAAAAGTGATAAATCCTCATATGGGTAGGGTAACTATACGGGTAATGGGAGTCAGCGGGTAATGCTAGTCACCCTCATATCTAAAGAACCAAACATGCGACCATCGCCTAAACGATCTGCCTTCCTACATCCCTGAATGTAATACTATTATTTTTTTCTTTAAGGATGCATTTTGATACACACTGTATACTTCAACTCGCTGAATAACAATTTTATCCTTCTGTGTGGTAGACGCTATGTTTTTTCTTTAACAACGTATTTTGATACACCCTATATGCTTCAACACGTTAACGACTTTGTCTCTGAACGATGCATTTTGATACACTTTTTCATTCCTCATTGGAATCGTATGTAGAAACGCTATTACACGCTCAACCTTATTTTTTCCATAACATTTGACAAACTCCATCCATGTTTTTTTCTCTAAAATAATATGTTACCGCACCCGTTATCGCATTTGACGAACAATCGCCATGTTTTTTTTTCTTAAATAATATGTTACCACACCCTATATGGCATGTTGGCATTTTAGAAACAGACGCCATGTTTTTTGTTTCTCTCAAATGCTGTGTTTTGACACCTCCTGTGTTCGCTCCTCATTGGAATCGCACGTGGAAACGCTATAACCTCCGTTAACCTTCAATGTTTTCCATTTTTCGGACATCATTATTATTAGCACACTTCATGCGCCAAATATTTTCATTAACAATTATTATTATTTTCATAGTATAACTCAGACGCGCTCGACTATCAAATGTCCGCGGTGAGGTACCGGGGGACGGGGGTCTCCCATTTTGGCCAGTTCGCTTGAGGTACAGGACCTCTTATCTTGGTAAAAACAAAATGAGGATGTACCTATACATTTTTAAAAACTCCTATGATGCATCCGTGTAAAGGAATCTCCACTGAAAGCGTATCAAAAATGGCTGGAATGTCCACCCTGAGACCTAATGTTCCAAATTGAGAACATCAGGATGATCGTTAGCCTGATTGTAACCCCCACCACAAAATGAGACAAAATGTTGCAAATCGAAACTCAGCTGTTTTAAATGGGAATTAACATGAGGAATAAGGCTGATCCTGTGAAGTACATTCATTCATGCCCCTCGGCACTGTGTTGAACGGCTCACACCTTGCTTCGAAGAAAAGGCTGTGTTTTGATTTCGCGATCCACCCATGTAATTTTCCGACGTCGTAAAATAAAAGGTAAGTGTCAATTTTTTCACAGTACACGATTAAAATATTCACAAGGATTTAGCCAAAATGAAAGTGATGTATAATTTGGATTGGGTCAGTTTTTTTATTTTAAATTTTTTTCTCATTAGTGTAGTTGTGGGAAATGAGAGTTGGGTGACAGAAAGAGAAAGAACTAAAGGAGTCCAAAGGTAAAGGTCAGGAAAAGAAAACTAAAGGACAATGAGAAGGCAAAGCGACGAGTACTTCAAGAATCAAAAGAAACCCCAGTATCATATTTTAGTACCAACGACTTTTACCATGAAATTGATGATAAAAACTTGGAATACCGGAGATAGATGCCTAATATGCTGTGACTTCGGGAGAAAAAACAAGATGTGTATGTGGGTTATGAGCTGTCGCAGAGTGTACTAGATATGATTCTGATAAAGGTTATGTTGGCGACGTCTGTTGAATCGTTTTTGACTCCGATTACCCAAAGGGGTGATCACCATTGCCCTACGTAAGTGCAATAAGAATAATTTTTTTTTAAGTAGTAATTATCAAATATGATTAACAGAGTGATTGAAATGGATCTCATATGATGGCTAATTAGGTAAATTCAGTGTTGTGGTAGTTACAATAAATATATCATATTTATTCAAGTGTTTATTTGATTTCTTGCTTGAGTGACTCACATTACTCTCTTGTACCCTACCAGGTAACAGATGCATCCAGGAAAATGAGACTGAAGATGCTCTAGCAAGAGATCGGGGACAGCAACAAGCCCCATCGGACTGGGGCCAGCCTGTGGAATCCAATTTGTGAACACCGAGCAGGACACGAAGGAATGAGTTAGCAACCATCATCAGTCTTAGGCAATATTCACAAAAAAATTATGATGATAATGGGGACAACCGATCGGCTATCTAGACATCTTCTCGAACTTAGACATCAGAACTCTCTCAGGTGGGTGGTAGGGCGGGGCACTGCCAGCTGAGAAAACATCTGCATATGCTGGGGACATACCAAGACTCCACAGGCAGGTTATGTGATTTAGAGAAAGGGACTCCCTCTCACTAGTGTTTCAATGCGAAGCTCTGGTTTGCCTGAGGATAGATATTTTCGGACACCATAGTGCGGGAAAACCTTATTAAAAATCTACAAGAGTTCATCAAAAGAGCTGAAGTACTCACAAGTTTGACCTTCAAGCGGTGAGCAGAACTACCTGCACTGTGGCTGTTAGCCAGACCCGCCGAACAATAAAAACAATAATAATAATCTAACATTCGGGCGATATGAGAGAAAATCTTTCTGAAATCAAATCATTCTCATTTTTTTTCCTGATTTTTCCGATTTCATTTTTGTAACTCTTTCGAAGAGGAGGGGGATGCGAGACATCCACCAACATTTTATATTCGTCGTAATTTTTATCATTTCATTTTTTTAACTTTCAACTTCTTTCGAAAAGTGGCGGAGATCCAATACCTCCGATACTTTTTTTGTTTTTATGTATTTTCCGAATTCCTTGGCATTCTCTATAAAGTTTTCAGGTGACAGGGTGCTGAAATGTATCAAAACTAAATATCTTTGGACGGTCCGATGTTAATCATTTTTTAAACGTATTTTTCCGATTTTATTTTCGCGAGTTTTCGCAACTTTTATCAAGAATTAAGGGGGTCCGTTTTCTATTCAGCCTTTAGAGTTTAGAGCAGGACTAACATTTTTTGAAATAGAGTTTTTTGACGGTTCAATATTTTTTATAATTTTAACGGTTTTTTTTTTCGGTTTCAATTTCGCGAATCGTCGCAACTATTCTTTCAAGAGAGAGGTCCGATCCCTCCCATAGCGACATTTTCTACCTCTGAAACTGTGGAGATTTTCTAGAATTCTTTTGCGTTCCCTAAATGGCCGATATTTTTCCATATTTCTACGGATTTTTCAGATTTAATTTTTAGAGAGTTTTCCTACTGTTTCGAGAAGTTAGAGGTCCGAGTCCAGGGACCGACATTTTTTAGTGTTATTTTCGATGTCTGAAACCGTCAGGAATCTCTACAAAATTCCACGCTCTGTAACTGTCCTTCAGGGAGAGCAGGGAGGGTTCAACATTTTTAAAACTATTGTATTATCAGCGGCTTTTAATGCGTTTGCCAAATTTCAGCTCAATCAGATATCAGCAATAGTCTAAAAGATGAATTTCAAATTTTGAACCAGAAAGACGAACATACGAACAATAAAAAATTCACCTCATTCAACATATCCATAACCCAAATTTTTATTTCTGAAAATAATAAGATGGCATTATAATATAACAAATCTCGATTTTAGTTCGAAAATATGAATAGGACATTCATAAAATCTGTTGTGGAATTATCTGCGACTGAAAGACAAACTTTAGTCGCTATTTTCCATCGTTCAAGATAACCTCTCGGATTCAAGTTGAAAAGGGGAACATTCTTCATGAAAATTGAAAAATGAAAAATGTGATTTATTTGTAATATCTAACAGAAAACAAGGACTTCCCCGGCACAAGCCACGCTGGACATTGAACTACATCTGATAGATATTGTGAAAAGAGTAACTAAGAAAAAATCTGAAAGTGAAAATTTGCTCTAGTTTTCATTGAACAAAACATTGAATAAATTAGATAAGGAGAATGTTATTAAAAAATATCACTCACAGAAATCGTTCATTTCATTGAAGCAAGGTTCGCTTCTCTCGTATTTATTAATCCCCAATACATTTTGGTCGACGAAAATCTATTTCGCTTTGCCAAGCTCTTCAGGAGGATTGATAAAGGATTGAAATAAAACAGGCACTTCAGAAGCATACACATCAGTGATGGATATGAGGGAAATATTTCTTCTGCGGTGGCACTTTGAAAATTATTTTTTGACATAGACCTGCCATGAGCATTGTATTTTGATTTTGAAAATATGAATAGGACATTCATAAAATCTGTTGTGGAATTATCTGCGACTGAAAGACAAACTTTAGTCGCTATTTTCTATCGTTCAAGATAATCTCTTGGGAGGTATTCATGTTGAAAAGGGGACCATTCGACATGAAAACTGAAAAATGTGATTTATTTGTAATATCTAACAGAAAACAACTACTTCCCCGGCACAAGCCACGCTGGACATTGAACTACATCTGATAGATATTGTGAAAAGACTAACTGAGAAAAAATCTGAAATTGAAAATTCGCTCTAGTTTTCATTGAACAAATCATTGAATAAATTATATAAGGAGAATATTATTAAAAAATATCACTCACAGAAATCGTTCAATTCATTGAAGCAAGGTTCGCTTCTCTCGCATTTAATCCCCAATACATTTTGGTCGACGAAAATCTATTTCGCTTTGCCAAGCTCTTCAGGAGGATTGATATAGGATTGGAATAAAACAGGCACTTCAGAAGCATACACATCAGTGATGGATATGAGGGAAGTATTTCTTCTGCGGTGGCACTTTGGAAATTATTTTTTGACATAGACCTGTCATGAGCATTGCATTTTGATTTTGAAAATATGAATAGGACATTCATAAAATCTGTTGTGGAATTATCTGCGACTGAAAGACAAACTTTAGTCGCTATTTTCCATCGTTCAAGATAACCTCTTGGGAGGTATTCAATTTGAAAAGGGGAACATTCTCCATGAAAATTGAAAAATAAAAAATGCGATTTATTTGTAATATATAACAGAAAACAACTACTTCCCCGGCACAAGCCACACTGGACATTGAACTACATCTGATAGATATTGTGAAAAGACCGACTGAAAAGAAAAGAAAAAATCTGAAAGTGAAAATTCGCATTTTCATTCTCATAGCTGATTTTTTTTAATTCTCTCTAGTTTTCATTGAACAAATCATTAAATAAATTAGATACGGAGAATGTTATTAAAAAATATCACTCACAGAAATCGTTCATTTCATTGAAGCAAGGTTCGCTTCTCTCGCATTTAATCCCCAATACAATTCTGTTAGATATTATCTTCTTTCTCTATAAACAATGATATTACAAATAAATCACATTTTTCATTTTTTCAATTTTCATGGAGAATGTTCCCCTTTTCAATAAAAAATCTCGTTGCCACCAGGAATAGTCCTTTAATAAGTAAGCAAATTTGCGATGTTAAGCAAAACGGAAGAATGATGTGAGTGTGACATATTCGTATCAGCATGCATTATGAAATTTAATCTATTTTTCCAGCATTATCTAAAGCTAATGATCGAACTGTTATATGTATTTAATGGGCAGATTTGCGAAATATTGTGCTAAAATACTGAATAATCCGAACGTGACCTATTCGTGTTACACTGTATGAGGAGTTTAAAAACATTTCAGAGCAATTGTGTTTTTATGCGATTTTATAACGTTGTATGTTTGCAAGCTGTTCGATGAGGATTTTACAGTTTTCGTTCCTTTATTCACCGATTTAAGGTGGGAGTTCACTGGTGCCCATCTTCAATAATTCACTCTACATTTTCCACGTTATAAGTACTATGATATTTTAATCACCCAAAAGCGTGAGTGTATAATTTCTTTTCGAACTATTGAAATGTTTACTGCATTATAAGTTTTCTGCAGTTGGTACACCAAGCGGCCAGTAAAAGTGGTACACTTGATGCTTAGAATGGTTTAGGTATTATCAGGCGTTTGAATTTCGACTTCATTTAAGATTGCGAACTTTCGAGTTTCGAAATATTGATGCTATATGGTTTGGAAACACTGTCACAAATATATTATTACTTTTTATTTCATTGGCACTTCATCGAAACGAAGGAATACAATTTGTCATTTGTCAATAAAAAAATATTTTGGGACATACTGAACTTTAAAATTTTCTGAAATACTGCTAGCGGACAGACACGTTGTGGCCAAGAGAATCGAACAAAGGTAACTGAAAGCAATTTGTATAAAAATTTCGAAAAATTTGTATTCTTCAAAAACGAAAATTCTTGCCATTTATGGTTATATTATGTTCCAAATAACAATCCATTTTCTTAATTGCTCAAATTTCGGAAACACCCTGTACATGACGATCAAGAATAATGCTGTTGTATTACTTCAAGAACATTCACCGCAGTAAAAATCCTCAACATCTTCACCCGTCAATCCTATGCAAGTTTCGTGGAACCAATTTCCATATTTCACACATTCTAACCGAGCCCATGGGCCTTATTACGCGATGGTTGGTTGAGCTTTATTCCCGGACGAGCACTTTTTCTTAAACATGCATTTTCCAAGAAAATGAACAATGCATAATATTTTTCTGTCACTGTTGAAGACAGTACCAATAATACAGTAAAGAGTGGAGCACTATTATAATTTCTTTATCCAACACATGACAGTTATGACTGTCATTATTAATGTCATTTTAGAGAAGTAACACACTAGTGAGTTATAATCCATAAGTCACTAGTGAGTTATGGATTATAACTCACTAGTGTGTTATTTGATAGTTTACTTGTCTAAAATGACATTAATAATGGGTCATAACTGTCATGTGTTGGATAAAACATTGTATGCCACTCATGTGTTATGTTTCCTAAGTCACTTTAGAATTTATAAACCTTTCTCGCGTGACTTATTTTCAACATAACACACTAGTACCATAAATAACTATTAAGTAAAATTGTTCGAATTGAAGAACACATATTATCTTTCTTGCGAACTTATAATCTGTGTCGCCCAAAACTACAGAAACACCTTGTGTTGTTAATGGCGGACTGAACTCAACGATCTCTTCCTATACCTTGAACACTCGGGTGATGCAACTAACCATGTTTCCAGATTTGAAAAAGTTACCAGTCTTCAAGGAAACGGACGATGGGCCATATTTTCCAACACAACCTTATGTATGGGAAACTACTGGGAGTATCACCCAGAAAATTTGTAAACGGAAGTCTCCCGAGTAGCTCGTTCCATTTCAAATATTTTCAGTGGTCTACGACTTCCGGTTACACCGGAAGTGGAACCCAACTTTGTTTTAATTGAAATACTCTGTTTTTATTGCATTTTTAGAATCTATGATGATTTTCAATATAACTTTTTTTGAAACATTATATGTCCAAATGGCTCCAGTTTTCAGTTAATTTAATTTCTTTGGAAATTTTAACTAATGCAGCCCTCCACAATAAAATTATTTTTTTTGAAGCAAAGAGAGTCCCATGAAAAATTGCCATAATTTGCCTGAATAAGACTTGAAGATGCCTAAGTCTTTGAAAACTTTTCAAGAAAATTATAAAATTCGAGTCCAGTTACTTTGGCAATAAAGTTCGGCATATTTTTTTTTATTTTTCGTCAGAAAAACAATGGTTGACAGAATTAAGCAGAAATTGTGTTTTTTAGGGATTTTATTAGCTCTGGTATTGACAGGTTTTCTGGACCGGCATAGCTCAAGAAATAAGTAATAACTTCCGCATTAGGATTTTTGCCAGATTCATATTTTGGATAGGCAATCAAAATGGTATGAGAATAGTTATTTACCTAACAAGTGCGGAAAGTAGTACTTTTCACCACGCCACGGCAGTTGCACGAACGACGCGGAGCTGAGTTCGGGCAAGCCGTTAAGGGCGGAAAATGACATTTTCCGTAAGAGTTAGGTACAATATTTTTGTTACGAGTGTTTTTGTCCATCTTATTTATGATGAAACAAGGTTTTTAATAAACAAGCTTTTATAATAATGCTACAAAATGACAGAATAGTTACATAGATCATTTAGTTTGTCCTAAATATCCTCATTTTCAACAATACAAAAATCGTGCGGAAAAGTACAACTTTCAAAACGAAAAGTTACTTTTCCGCACGCTCGTAGAAAAAAACAAATAACATGTTTACGAACTTTGCCAGTTTCATATTTTGGTAAGACAATCACAATGGCATGAGAAAACAAACCACATTATCAGAATAATTTTTCCGGGCGTCCAGGGGCGGCTTCTCACCAGCTATAAATCACAACTTCCTTAAAAGGAACTCTGCCAGTTTCATATTTCGGTTAGACAATCACAATGGAATGAGAAAACAAATCACATGTTCAGAATAATTTTTCCGGGCGTCCAGGGCCGGCTTCACACCAGCTATAAATCACAACTTCCTTAAAAGGAACTCTGCCAGTTTCATATTTCGGTTAGACAATCACAATGGCATGAGAAAACAAATCACATGTTCAGAATAATTTTTCCGGGCGTCCAGGGCCGGCTTCACACCAGCTATAAATCACAACTTCCTTAAAAGGAACTCTGCCAGTTTCATATTTCGGTTAGACAATCACAATGGCATGAGAAAACAAATCACATGTTCAGAATAATTTTTCCGGGCGTCCAGGGCCGGCTTCACACCAGCTATAAATCACAACTTCCTTAAAAGGAACTCTGCCAGTTTCATATTTCGGTTAGACAATCACAATGGCATGAGAAAACAAATCACATGTTCAGAATAATTTTTCCTGGCGTCCAGAGCCGGCTTCACTTCAGCAATAAATCACAACTTCCTCATTGGGAACTCTGCTAGTTTCATATTTCAGTTAGGCAATCACAATGGCATGGGAAAACAAACCAGATTATCAGAATAATTTTTTCCGGGCATCCAGGGCCGGCTTCACACCAGCTATAAATCACAACTTCCTTAAAAGGAACTCTGCTAGTTTCACATATTGGTTAGACAATCACAATGGCATGAGAAAACAAATCACATGTTCAGAATAAATTTTCCGGGCGTCCAGGACCGGCTTCACTCCAGCAATAAATCACAACTTCCTTATTGGGAACTTTGCCAGTTTCATATTTCGGTAAGATAATCACAATGGTATCAGAAAACAAACCACATTAACAGAATAATTTTTCCGGGCGTCCAGGGCTGGCTTCACACCAGCTATAAATCACAACTTTCTTAAAAGGAACTTTGCCAGTTTCATATTTCGGTTAGACAATCACAATGACATGAGAAAACAAATCACATGTTCAGAATAATTTTTCCGGGCGTCCAGGGCCGGCTTCACTCCAGAAATAAATCACAACTTCCTTACGAACTCTGCCAGTTTCATATTTCAGTTAGACAATCACAATGGCATGAGAAAACAGACCACATTATCAGAATAATTTATCCGGGCGTCCAGGGCCGGCTTCACACCAGCTATAAATCACAACTTCCTAAAAAGGAACTCTGCCAGTTTCATATTTTGGTTAGACAATCACAATGGCATGAGAAAACAAATCACATGTTCAAAATAATTTTTCCGGGCGTCCAGGACCGGCTTCACTCCAGCAGTAAATCACAACTTCCTTATTAGGAACTCTGTCAGTTTCATATTTCGATTAGGCCATCACAATGGCATGAGAAAACAAACCACTTGCAGAATAATTTTTTCTTTGTTGATTGTCTAAGGCTGGTGGCCCACACTACGGGAACGGCACTATATGCCGCACGCGGTAAATCGTACGCGATATCGCGTACACAAATTTTTCATACAATTATATGCAGTGGTCGCCCACTGGTTAAAAAATGCCGCGGCAATATTTAATACCGTCGCGGCAGGACGTCAGAAAGCCTTCGAATTCGTGCCGCCTAACTTCTGAACGCCAATAGGATTAAATGATTCCTAGCCCACACGACGAAATCAACCATATTTTTATTCAGTGTTGTGTTGTCATTGCGTGCGTGCACGCAGTCTATGAAAAAATACAGGTTGAGTGTTTGCATACAAAATGTCACCGGAGAGAAAATTAACCTTCGATATTATTGATTTAATTGAATTGGTAGAAAGTAAGAAGTGTTTGTGGGATAAAAGATGTGACGAATATAATAACAGGAATTTAAAATATCGGGAATGGAAAGCAGTATGCAGTTCATTAGAGTCCCTTCCACATATCTGATCATCAAAATTAAATGTCCGTGTACCGGACATACAACAATTCAATTCTCCACAAAAATGGTTCCTAGTAACTTTTTATGAAATCCGCTCGTTTTCTCAGAAAACATGATTAAACGCCGACATCAAATTTTTGGTTCACGCTTACCCGCCGCTGAAATATATGGCGGAGCCGAATATTTGATTGGTCATAACTCTGCTGAAAATGATCGGAGAAGGAAAAGGAAAAGTTCATATCGTGTCTGAAGACTCCTACCTTCTCATACAAATATAATAAACGAGTATTTGAGTACCTGAAATGTGTTTTGTCGCTATTCTCGGAAATGTTTGCGGACGATCCGAAAATTATGAATAATTTAAATTTTTTAATTTAAATATGGAATTATTATACTAAAGCAGCAACGCATACCCTTGTTGGACTATATGCAACAGTTTTAGAGTAGTGTGATAGGTCCCACTTATACATGCCAAAAAAAAACTTTGTAAAAGTTGAAAATATTCGCTTATTCATATCCTGCATATATATTTAATAATACTATTGTGAAGTGCGAACCTCAAGCTTAAAATCACATACTTCATTTTTTATGTAGGATGTGTATGAGCGATTATTTTCAACATTTACTGAAAAAATTGCCGGGATTACAGGAGAGTTGAAAACTGAGGCAGGAGTAAAACGCAGGTTTTTCTTTGACATGTATAAGTGAGACTTGTCTCAGTAGTCTAAAATCGTTGCATATAGCCCAAAGAGGGTATACTGATTCCTGCTCCAGTATAATTATTTCATCAACTAAAATATCCATGACTTTCGGACCTTCCGTAAATATCGTAAAAGGGTTATGTCAAGTGGGATAAAACACATTTTGGTTACTCAGATACTCACATGTTATATTTGCATGAGAAAGTAGAAGTCTTCAGGAACGATATACACTTTTTCTTTTCCTTCTACTTTAATTTTTACCAAAGTTATGACAAATCTATTTTTGCCAGTGGCGGGTTAACGCGAGCCTGAAATTTGATATCGGAGTTCAATAACGTTTTCTGGGAAAACGAGCGCATTTTTTGAGATATAACTAGGTATATTGCTTGTGGAGAATTGAATTATCTTTCGCCTTGTTGAAATTGTTTCTTAATAATCTTATACTTTTCGAAATACCAGCAAAAAAAATATAATTTTTTTAAATAAAAAATATTTTGGGTTCCACCCCTGACTTTTTGGTAAACAATTTTTTTTTCTAACAATACATGATGTCAAGAAGTCATGTGCAGAGTTTCAAAGTGCTACGATTCATTCTTCACTTGTGGCGTACATTTGTCTGTGGTTCCTGTACTATGTTTTCTTGATCAATCTACCATAATATTGTTCTCTGTTAGAAGAGTAACAACTTATTACTAATAATAACTCGTAATAAAATTTTGATATATTTAGATTATATGCACAAAAAGAAAACTTTTGAAAATCTGAAATGAGATGGTTCTTCTCATTTTTCTCAGAAACCATCAGTCACACAGAACATATTATATACACTAAAAATTTTACTTTTCTACAGAAAAATTTTCAAAAATTATTTTATACAATGGATTTCGAGCAACGAATGATCGAAATTAGGGGTTACCTGAATGATTTTAAGTAATGTCTAAAATAAGCGAAACACATATTTGAGCCACCATAAATAATATATGACGTTTTTCAGAATACAAAATGGTTCTGAATTTTTTAATAAAATTAACAAGGCAATGCATAAAAAAAGTTGTTGTAGGTTCCTCGGAAATGTAATATCGTTATTGCTCGAAATGCATTGAATAAAATAAAATAGTTAACTGATTAAACCTTTTTTGTAGACAATTGAATTCATGTATAAAAAATCGAATATGCCACAGTGCAATTGTCACTTTGACAGCGGCAAAAGTTAGCTTTAACTTTTACAGCGATAATTCAACTCATGTATAAAATTGTCCCTAAGAAACGTCAGTTTTGGCAGTTTGATATCGGATAAATAGGAACGTAACTGTTTGCAAGTGGATAAATTGTTATTTACCTTCACCACGGCAACAACTCATAATTATTGTCGTATAACTTTATTGAATCCGACGCTGTACCCAAGGACGCGTTGCTATCAACAAAGCCAAATGACAACAAATTTTTATACTTTTTGTTACAAAGTGTTGCTTTTAATTTCAAATGAGCGTTAACGTTAGATTTGGTAGTGCAACTACTCAAATAATAAATTCTGCACTAGAAAACGCCACTCCAAAAAATACCAAAAAAAACCAAATCATCAATTTCGAGGCAGTTTGAATTATTTTGTCGAGAAAAGGGGTATGATTTATTACCTTCAACGTCGCAGCCGGAAATCTCAAGCAAATTGGCAGATTGGGCGTAAAATATGAAGAAATCAGACGGAAATGACTACAAGGAGTAGGTAGTTAAAACAACGTCTAATACTGCAGCCAAAATTGTGCAAGAAAAATATTATATGGATTATAAGATTGTGTTCGACCCATTCAAAGATGTGACATTTCAAGCCGCTAGAATCGCTAAAAATGCTAAACGCAAGCACCTGCAGAGCAATTTAGATAAAAGAAGACAAGGTTCTATAGCATTCAGTAAAGAAGAAGTTATAAGAAATGGAGAGCAGTGGGATGAAAATACTCCAATGGGACTTCAAAAAAAACTTTTTCATATCGCCGCTTTTGAATTAGCCTGGAGAGGTGGTGAAAGTGCGCAGTGTAAAATTTATTATTTCAAATCTGAAAAATACAATAATGGAACATTGACAGGCAGAGTGGAGTACAACACGGTCATTTCTAAAACAGCTCAAGGTGGAGATAAAAGGTGCAGTGAAAGTAAGTGGTTGACTACAAATACAAAAATGTGCCCATTGGTGTAAACGAAATTTCAAAGCGGACCAGAAGCGGAAAAATTGGTCCAGATCTGAAAAATAAAATTACTGATCACTTCCATAGGGCTAGCACTATTTCTACTCTTGCCAAAGCAGGAGTCTCAGAACAACAAATTATCAAGCTGACCGGACATTCGAACGCCAATTCTCTGAAGCCATACCTTCAGTTAGACTCACAGCATCATTCCACTTTAGTGACAAATCTAAGAGAGGAAAATAATCAAATTCAGCAGTCTTCTTCGGGTAGAATTGTATACCCAAACTGTACTTTCACTAATTGTACATTTAAATAATATTTCCTGTTGAATGTACTTTTTGTTCAATGAATTATTGATTTAATTTAATGAATTATGATCTATTCATTTTTTTTAATAATTCATTTATTTGATTCGTTAAATTATCTCACTAAATACCACTCGAGGTTTTGTTTTCATCGTATGAACTTTAATTTTGTTTCACTCAAACTTGGTAGCTTGTAATATGACTCGGCCAAATAACATTAGATAAAATCACTCCACCTTCGGTGTCGGTGAGGGGGGTCCGTTCTCTATTCAGCCTTTAGGGTTTGCAGCAGGACTAACATTTTTTGAAATAGATTTTTTTGACGGTTCAATATTTTTCATAATTTTAACGGTTTTTTTTTTTCGATTTTAATTTCGCGAATCGTCGCAACTTTTCTTTTGAGAGAGAGGTCCGATCCCCCCATGGCGACATTTTCTACCTCTGAAACTGTTGGAGATCTTTTAGAATTCTTTTGCGTTCCCTAAATGGCCGATATTTTTCCATATTTCTACGAATTTTTCAGATTTTATTTTTAGAGAGTTTTACTACTGTTTCGAGAAGTTAGAGGTCCAGGGACCGACATTTTTTAGTGTTATTATCGACGTTTCGACGTAAATCAAATTTTTCATTTTTTCAATTTTCATGGAGAATGTTCTATTCACTTTTGTTTAATAATTCATTTATTTGATTCGTTAAATTATCTCACTAAATACCACTCGAGGTTTTGTTTTCATCGTATAAACTTTAATTTTTTTCCACTCAAACTTGGTAGCTTGTAATATGATACCTACACGACACCGAAGGTAGAGTGATTTTATCATGTTATTTGATCTCGTCAATTACCAAAGCAACCTAGTTTTCGTGCAAAATAAAAGTTTATCCTATAAAATAAAAAACTTGTGGTATTACCCTCGACAAATACACTAGTGTTTTTTTCACTTATTCATTTGTTCATCAATTATCGTGGTGTTGGTTGCCAAAATGAATAGTTTGACATTGATATGTTTCTGAATTTCTTATTCATTGAATTGTCCTGCCGAATTACACTCGATGTTTGTATTGATATCAGGTGAATTTGTGTTGTTCAAATTCTAAACTGTTTCCTTTAGCAATTTGACTCGAATAACTGTCAAACTAAAAACACTCCACCTTCGGTGTCGTGTTATTAATACTTAGTTGACAGTTATTCTCGTCGAATTGCTACGAAACAGTTTCTCTTTAAACAACCCAAATTTACCCGATAAAATACAAAACACTTGTGCAATTAAATTTTATTAGAAACATTTTTAGTAGGTCTACAATTTTCTGTGCGACCAACGGTTTCTGAGAAAAACAAGATGAACCACTGCAGTGCGTATTAGGGGTGGTATCTTGGCTATTTTGGGAGTAATATAAATGGACTATTATTGTTATCTTCTCAGAAGAAGAAATAATTACCATTTAAATATCGCATATAATTTTATTAATGCAGATTAGGGTTGGGTTTACAATTGTTTATTATGATCAGTCCGTTAGTGCTTGTCTGGAAAAGGGAGTTTTTCTTTGAATAATGTAAATGGTAAATAAATGGATATACTGGTAAAGTTACTTGAGAAAGCTACTGTGAAACATTTTTTTTTTTGTTTTGGCTTTGGATATGAACCTTCAGCCACACACATTACGTTAATTCTATTCTTCTGTATAACTGTAGGTCTTATATACATATTTTGTTTGCTATAACAAATTCTACAATTAGGTCATATATAACTTTATCCTCCGTTGCTAATAAGTTTTGAATACTGGTGGGGAATTGCAAATTCATTTGTTGGAGTTTTTTCATAAAATTATTAATTCCAGGAATGTTTTCACAGTTGAAAAATAGATGATTCAAATCAGCTGTTTCGTTATCATATTGACAAAGGGGTTATTCAAGGATTCCAATTTTATGTAAATGGGCCGGGAAGCAGCCATGATTTGATTTGAGTCTTGTTATAATAGTGGAATATTTTTTGGGGACATGATATAGATATATGTGGGGTACTTTTTTGGGGAGTTCCTTGTGTATGAGGAAGTAGGGGTTGGTGGACTTCCCTGCTATTTCTGACCACTTTTCCATCCATTCCTTGTCTACATTTTTTCTATAGATACACAAGAGATCATTCGTACATGGGATTTCATCTAAATTAGTACAAGTTCGTGCTTCTTTGGCTGCAATGTCTACCATTTCATTTCCAATAATGCCACTGTGTCCTTTGGCCCAGATAAATATAACTTTGCTGTTAATGAGCGAAAGCTTATAGAGTAAATACCCTATTCTACAAACATTGGGATTTTTGTACATATTCTGTGAGAGATGCTCAATACTCTCTAACACTGATTTTGAGTCAGAGATGATCACTGATTCGTCTATGCCATTGTCTAAGCACCAAGAAAGGGCTTTTTCAATGGCAAACGCTTCAGCGCTGAAGATATTGCACACCGCTGGTAATTGGCTTTTAAAAGTAACTAGTCTATCTGGGATACAAAAGGCAGCACCCACTCCTTGTGAATCCTTGTCGTGATGTTAAATAAAAGTTTGTGAAGATCGGATTGTCTCCTGTTTGTACCATTAGTATGGATACATCAACTAAGGGCCGTGTCAATCAGTAATCAAAAATGGATATAAAATTAATGGGAAATTAAGGTAATGAAATTATGGTTTCAGGTTATTTTGCTCCAACCTATCCAAATGGGATAGTTTCTTTGGACATAAGTGGAATTACTACTATTGAAGTTTTGAATGTTCTTGAATATCATCTCTCCAAATACTGTATATTATAAAATGTCCGAAAATTGCCATTATTTTCATTTATTTTTTGAGCCACCTCAAAAATAAACCATATTCCTTCACACATTATGAAACCATAATATACATATAATGTGCTTGAGATAACAGACAACTTTAGACATAAAGGACCGGAAGGATACCTAACTTTGGCCTACATCCTAATAACTATGTAATTCCGAAGTACAATAGCGTGCAAGTTGGCGATGAGTATCATATTTTCCAGGTCAGTAATTTCAACAGGAGGAATTAATGAATATAGTTTTGAATAATGGGTAGTCTTAGTCCTGCCAAAATAAATTCCAAACAAAATTTCTGATAATATATAAATGTATGCTGTTTATCGTCGATTATCAGTACAAGTTATAAACCTAATTAACAACATTAAACAAATTACGGCCTCCTTTCACCTCTATAAACTTTTCCCAGCTATGCTCAATGGCTTCAATATCTTCATGAAAATAAGATTTGCCGAGTTCTTCAAAATAATCATCAACCGCAGAACTTTTCCGTTGTGGAGGAAAATCTTCAAACTACCGATACATTTGTTTGAAACATTCAAAATGATAATAAGGACAATAATAGTACTCTTTCATAAACATTCATAAGCATTGGTCGCCATAACGGGCATGTTCATTCTTCCAGTCCTTCTAAGTGGCAAGCGTCGTGCCCTATTTTCATTTTGATTTTTTTTTAGAAAAGCTTTCTTTTCGTATCTGTGCTGCGTTGAGAACAGAGAGCAGGACTTGATGAAAGCATTTCCGAAATTTGTGCAGTTATTCATTTGATACCTTCTTTTGAGAAAATCTTCAATGCAAAAATGTAAAGAAATAGTCAAATTTCTTCATATTGACGATTCTCTTAATTTCTTTCAAGGCAATTCATCAGGAGGTGAATGTGATAGTGATATCTACCCATTTATCCTAGATTTTCTCTTCAGTCAAATTTTTCTGAAACTCACAAAATACGCACATGATAATAAATATTATGCACTAAATAAAACATCCTTGATTTCCACGGTTTTGTTACAGATACATTATATTTTTAACCGTTGGTAACTATGGATAGTTGGTATTGTCGAATGACAATATGGCGACGGTGAATATGGTCAATTGAGTTTGTATACGTAGGTGTTCTGCATTTGAATCAAAAGATTAATCCCGATACGTATTAACAAATCATTGCAAAGCTGTTCTAGTATATAATTCAGTAAATTTGTATTCGATTCCATACGGTTTTTGAAGTGCTGAATCCGAATCTGGAGTTTGTTAACAACATTTCTTGACGAAACTTAAAAAAAATGTAAAAAATGGTAAGAAATCCACTGTTTTGGAGTTTTTCGCTTATAACTCGAAAACTATAATTTTTTCGTCAATAACTTTTTCAAAGGATACCGCACACTTTAGTAGGGAAAGTGCCCCCCTGTCGAATCTGCTGAATTTTTGATATGTTGTAGTCGAAGTCATTCCAAACAAAAAGTCCAATGGGCACAACATTTTCTTTAGGCTAGTTTTGGCGCTAGAGGCCCATGAAAACCTTCATTTGTTCTCCATTGTTGAACAACACAAAACGTTATCCTGGATAATGATCAGTATTCTGAGTAATCAAGATGTAAACATTCATCAATATACTATTTAGCTGTTGTTCTTTGGTCAATTATACAGTATGTTCCAGCTACTTACAATTTTCAAAGTTCAATAATTCGAAAATGGTTACAATTCGCTTTAGGAATCAACAATGAAAAAATGTTTATGAGTCCCATTCTACAGCGAATACCACATCACATAGTCGAAAAATATACGAAAGCGAAAGTTAAATTCGAAAAGTTCCATACTGAAAAATATCTTTTACCATCCTGTATAATTTGAAGGCATGAGAAAGAATGAGAAATATTGAAAATATGTCAATAAGATGGCCTCAGAAAAAAAAATTTTCTAAATCTAAATGTAACGTCAGGGATTTTTACGGTATGCATCTTCAAATAGACTTTCGAGCAAAAATTCGTAACATCCAACTGATTCAGAAGCAATCAATAGTAGTAGAGAGGTGAATGAAGGTTACGCAGATGTTTGAAAAATTCACTAATATATATATATATATATATATATATATATATATATATATATATATAATTATAAATAACATTTTATGTTAAAATAATACGTTCCACCATCCAACCCAATTTTTATCGCATCGCCCTGTATATGAGGCAATACATTCTTATTCTGCATCCTGTTGCCTGATTAACTTTCGTTTTTAAAGATATGACAACAGTACTCGGGAAATTGAACTTTAACGCATTATGAAAATATTATAGTCCAGATTCGTTTTGAAAATTGTTCGAGAATGGGCTACTGGATAATATGAAAACATTGCATCCCAACTGCAGAAAAAATTATGTAGTTTAAAAATACTCAAGAATACGCTTCACTTCCAACATGGACTAAACAGTAAAAAATATTTGACAATAGAATTACTCAAATGTGAAAAAAGCGTGGGTGCTTCCGATCTATATTCTCATATTTTTTAGTTTAATCTAACAATACTGAGCGTCTAAGAGCTCAAGAGAACTTCGTCAAGCACCTATGCTTTTTTACATTGAATTGTCAATAATTTTTTACTTTTCAGTACATTTTGGAAGTAAAGCGTGTTCTTTAGTATTTTTAAACTACATAATATTTTTTTATGACTGAAAAATCTAAATCTCCGACACCGAAAACCCCCTCACACACTAATTTCGAATCGAATCTGATCATAACGACAAAAATCGTCCGCCATATTCTTATTCAGGGTAACGTTTTTTGTTTAACAATAGAGAAAAAATGAGAATTTTCAACGCCCTCTACCGTCAAAACTAGCCTATAGAAAAAGTTTTGCCAATTGGACTTTTTGTTTGGAATGACTTGGACTACAACATATCGAAAATTCAGCCGATTCGACAGGGGGGCAATTTTCCTATAAAAGTGTGCGGTGTCCTTTACAAATTCCTCTATTAAGTTTTTTTCGACGAATAGTTCCGGCTCAAACGCCATATGAAAATTGGCGTGTTTCTGCTGAGTCAGCAAACACCCACTTTTTTTCACTGCAATACTATTATTGACTATTTAATGACATTTTTAGTGGATTCCTCAAGGAATTATATTGTGACAAAGGCCTCATCTGACAGTCTAGTTTGAGGTTATGTCGATAACTGCTAGTGACAGTGCGATAAGAAAGGAGTGTTGACAGTCTAACACAACGCAAAACGGTTATGGGCCATTCAGGGCGTTACTTGCTCCTTCTCGGGCTAGTATATCATTGCCTCTATAACCTGTGTGTGCTGGTACCCAGGCTAGGGTCAGTCTGTTCTGACTGCCAAGCTCTTTTAGGGCTTCTATGCAGCCCCAAACAAGTATTCAGGAAACTTGCATTGAGTTGACTGCTTTTATTGCAGCTTGAGTATATGACAATGTTTTTTTTCTAAGAACTCATGCCGTATTAGCTCTTGTGCACACTGGTGTATTGCGAAGATATCCACTTGAAATATCGTCGCTTGTTTGCCCAGACTCATTGAGATTTTCATCTTCGGCTTGGTTCTGTAAATGCCGGCTCCTACACCTTCATCAGTTTTTGAGCCATCAGTGCCCAGATAGTACATATATCTTTTGAGGCTGTTTGAAAAGCTTCCGCACCCTACCTCTGAGGGTTTCTAGATGCTCATTCCACCAGACCATTTTGTTATTTTGAGCCTTTTTTTGTCAGGACAGCTTTTCTCGTAGGCTTCGACTATTGCCTTGCCCACTTCGTTTACTGCCCTGTCAAGGCTCTCCCTGTCTCGTATTTCAGTTACGGGCCTCCACAGACTCACTGATTGACGCTAAGTATCTTTCCCAGTTGGTCTCTCTTAGGTTTCTATATTTGACTAAAGTACGCGGTGGGGTAACTAGATCGTATAATATATGATATGTAATAATATAATCATGTGGAATATTTTTTCAAGGTTTTGTTTGAATTTCAAGTTTTTTACGATTTTGGACCTCATTGAATAACTTGTATGTAATTTTTTAATACATAAGTGACCTGTACCTCTATTGTATGATCTCAATAAGGTATGCGCAGAGAACTAGGGGGAATCCACTAATTAACTTCAGTAATACAAGAGTTTTGTAGTGAAAAAGTGTGATTTTCCCCAGTCAGCTGAAATGCCAACTTACAAGTAGTCCTTGCGCCCAGACAGTTCGTCGTAGAAAAAAACCTGTATGAAAAAATGTGTAGAAAATGTTGTGCTCTTTCATTCCTATATAAAGGTTATCAGGGAAAAATAAGTAGTTTTCAACTTATAACCAATGAGCCGCAGAAGAAAGTTTTTTAGGTTTTTTGCAATTTTGCAAATGTCAATCAAAAGAATGTATGGCAGATTTCATATGGCGTTTCTGCAAGTTTTGATAACGGAGGCCGATACAGTCTCCGAAACGTCAACGTTTTTCGAAAAAAAATTGTGGAAGGTTACAAACCCAAAAAATCTTGTCAAGAACTTTGTCAAGTATTGAGCAGATATTTTCAACAGTCATATGGGTCATTAGGTGTTTTCTGTTGGATACTCCCGAAGGATTACTTATTGTATAGGATTTTTGGATTTTATAATCCAGTTTTCATTAAAAAAAAATTATTGTTGTTGGATTCAAAGTTATTCATGAAATAATTTAGCCGTATACCACCACTCGACCTATAAATTTTAATGGACCGCCCTATCAACACATGTTTTTCATTTGCAAATATTTCTGTACACCATAATTCCATAATGAATACCCGAAACCGATCATAATTATTGTATTGTTTTCCAAACAAAAATTTTCTCCAAATATTTATTCTATTGAGGCGCATCCGCCATTTTCGTCGAATGGCTTTTGTGACCAAACGATGCGTTCCACACGATTATATACAGTGTTCCTTTTTCAATCCAATCATTGCTAAACCTTCAGAATTTTTTATAAAATTATGACTATCAGAAAACCCTCAAACTTTTACTGCGCTCTTGAATGTTTTCAGACTTTTCGTTGAATTCCTTCAGACTGAATGTTTTTCTTTGAATTATCCAGAGGCTGCGAACTTAGTAATTAGAAATAGCACGGATGAAGTTTACCCCTTCAGGATACTCTCGGAATGTAGTAACTACAAGGTTTACTCCCCTGGAAAATAAAATTTAGATCAACGAATGAAACAATTGCCATTTTATGCCTCGCTGACCGGCAACTGGAATGCAGCAATATGACGAACAATCCTCATGTTGGAGCAATATCCTTTTCATGAAAATACTAAAGTGAAGCAGACAAGACAACAGAAAATAACATCAAGTAATGACGCTGCGCTGGGTCGAATTTAAAGGAGTATAAGGATGCATAAATGACAGGAGAATCATCAAGGGATCGTAATGATTTATTAAAGTCGTCCTTTTTCATACCAAAATAGCAAATAGAGAAAAATAGAAAACCTGAGGCGGTTATTGAGTTATTTATAGTTGATGTGAATATAATCTTACCAGAAACGACTATGTATATACAGTCAGTTTCAAACAATATTCACCATATGAGAAACTTTTTTTTGTGCATTTGTCAGAAAATTTTATTCTTCATAAAAGTTGGTGCTTCGTGAAAAACTTGTATTTGGGTTATCAAAATTCTGAATTTCCAAACGTAGTTCATGGTAGAACAAAATATAGGAACTTTGATCAAAAGTAATCTACCCTTATTTTTCATATTATCGAAGAAGTTTATTTGGAAAAGTTGTTAAGAATCAAAATCGATATCAAAATTTGGAATCACAGCCACCTACGCAACACATTTTTTTCCAATTTTTTATAGTTCTACCCTCATTAAGAGTACTAGTATCTCATATGCACCTTAGGCCCCTCCCTCATATTCCTACAACGATATTTCAATGAGAAATTTGGTACAATTTATCATGTGTACTGGAATATTGACGTTTGTTGAAAATTGTTTGAATTTTTACTAGTTTTTTGGTGCAAATTTGATATATCAGTCGGTATGTCAAATCAATTAACGTAAATAATACGATAATAATGGAAGATAAAAAATAGCGGACTCTGTCAATGTCGAGAGTAGCTTCAAAAATAACCAAATCTAAAAAAAATCGTCCCCAGAATGCGGAAAAAATATGTCATCAAATTTTTTTAGAATCTACAAATGAGCAAGAGGATATTGAAGAAATTCAGTCTCTTAAACCCAATAAGGCACCAGGGCATGACTTCATAAAATCAGAAACACTGAAGGAGGTTGCAGAGGAACTCGCCTCGCAACTTACATATTTATTCAACAGAATGGTTGACACTGGTCCAGAAAACCTGAAAATTGGAATAATTGAACCTTTTTTGAAAATGGAGATAGGAAAAAAATGTATGACTATATATAGACCCATATCTTTAATTACAAATATAACAGAAATTATGGAAAAATTGCTAAAGAGTAGAATAAGTAAATAAAAAATAATCAGTGAAAGACAATTTGGATTTCGAAAAGGAAGATCTACAGAAGATGCGATTGCCTTTTTAACCTCAAATATATATATATCAAACAATTGACCATAATAATCCATCAGTGTGTATATTCTTGGACTCAGCCAAAGTATTCGATACTGTCAGTCATAACAAATTATTGAATGCCTTGGAAGATTATGGGTTTAGAGGCATCACATATAATTTGATGGAGTCTTACCTGAAAAATCGAAAACAGTATGTGCAGATAAATGATAGTCATAGCGAATACCAAGAAATAGAATACGGAGTTCCGCAAGGAACTATTTTGAAGCCCATACTTTTTTCGATCTATCTGAATGAATTACTTACCATGAGGACAACGGGTCTCACCATCAGCTTCACGGATGATACCGCCATATTTTACGAATCGTCAACATGGCAAAATCTGAAACAAATGGTAGAAGAAGATATAAATATTATTTGTGATTGATTTGAAAATATACTAACAATAAACTATGAAAAAACCACTTACCTTTCTTTCACCAGTTTTAAGAGTGGGCTCCCGGACTATTCTTTACTTCACGTTAATGAAAATATTGAAATAAAAGAATCGGAATCAGCAAAATATTTAGGCTTCACTATAGATCGCCACTTGAAGTGGAACCTCCATGTGAAAAAAGCACGTCAAACTGTAGCTTACTATATGAATTCCGATTTCTATCTACATTCCTGGGTCCCAAACGAATAAAAATAATATATCATGCTCTCATTGAATCCATAATACTTTACGGGATAATAGGATGGGGAAGGGTGGCAAATGTACACTTGAAAAGCCTGGAGGTGATTCAAAAAAAAATTTATAAAAATAATGCTGAAAAAAAATCAACACACGGCTCTGATGAGTTGTATGAAGAAGCACAACTACTGGATATCAAACAAATTTTTTTCTTGGTAGTAGACTTGTTTTTCAACATAAAACAAAATATCTCTTGCATTATATCGATCATGGACATAATACAAGGAATAAAAAAAATTTACAAGCCAGAACGGCAACAGCCAAGAAATCACAAGAAAAAAAAAGTTATAATTTCCTTTCGGCAAGACGTTACAACAGCCTGCCAGTTGAAATTAGGACATTACAGTCACAGATCCTATTAAAAAAAAATTAAAACTGAAATGAATGATTGAATGAATGCCACGTACAGAAATTTTTGTGAGTTAATAATATTATATTCCCGAATATGCGGAACCTTTAGACCATTATATCCCATGGTTCATAAAGAAAAAAATTTCATCATCAAATTGTATCTTCTAAGTAAACTCTATCAAACAAAGCTGGAGAGTGGACAGCAAATGTCGGAATATATTCGTGAATCTCTCAAAACGGAAAAACGTTATTTGATACATATGATCTTTGATATGAACAGAGTCAATTCCATTCCTAAACTAGGTTACATATCTGAGCTCTACACTGAGAGAACAGTTTGTTAGCAGTGAAGAAATTTTCTTAAATGTTAACAAATTATGCCTTTGAATTTGGCCAAACTAATGTAATTTTACTACTAATAAATGATTTGTTTGAAAATTTCAAATGAATCAGTTGTTTGATACAAACTTAATATTTATCAACTCGAACAAACATATTACTTCAATATTAACTGATATTTGTTTTTATTTACCTACTTGTTTGAAGTTCACTATAGAAATTAATTTATTAACAATACAATAATATCACTTTGACTGTGATATAATTTGTGTTACTATTTAACTATATATATATATATATATATATATATATATATATATATATATATCACAGTAACTTAAATATAAATATATATGTTATATATATTATATACACTAAGAATGTATCATTTGAATGTAAAACAATTTATATTGTTATTGGCGAAATAATCATCATTAGTTTTGGCGTGAAAGTGTACTAAGTGAACTGAACCCACTCACGAATGTGTATATGGTTTGAAGCCGCAGGTGAATGTGAATGTTTGTGCGGGTGACGCAAGGGTGCTCCTACCCTACTAGTGCCGCGGTGATGGAGTGATTGTTGAGGGATTGGAACCTTCACGAATACATTACACGATTTCAAGATAAACATCATTCAAAGCTATATTTCTGTTTAATTATTTCCATAATTGAAATCAAGTGCGTAAAAAATCACCTGTGCGTAAAATCATCAACAATGCGTTAAGTCAATTTTTACACACTGTTCATACATTTATGAATTTTTGAAACAGTGCAGTATTTTACGTCAAATATAACTCGGAAGTCACCCTTTGATAATACGACGACAATTCATAACATAAAACATTCAAATTAATGATACGACTGCTACTCAATTTGGCAATATAATAACTGTCGAAGAAAAAACGTTGTATGATACACTTTCGTAAAGGATTTATTGCATTCGCGTGTTTGTTGAACTCAGCTCCGCCTCATTCAACAAACTTCACGCTCATACAAAAAAGTCCTACTTTACGAACTTGTATCATAAATAGCTATTTTCAAAGATTGTCTAAGTTTTCATCAATATATAAAATCAGCAATTTGGTTTAAATGTTGTAATGTTTAATGGTTGAGTCGCCAGGGTACTATAGTATGAATTCTTTTTGTATATAGTTCGTCGGGGAAGAATAAAGTTGCGGCAACTAATTCAGAGTGGCCACTTTTTTAATGGGATTGTATTGGTAACTTTTAAACCATAAGAGTTAGAAGGTCGGTCAAATGGAGAAAAAGTTGCATTCAAAGAAGCATTGTCAAGTGGTTCAAACAAATCGAGATTATCAGGACCGGTTATTGAGATATCATAAGAAAAGTAAATTCTGTCATTTTGATTTTTCTTTTTTTCCCACTTTATTTCAAATATTATCAAAAAATTTTACAGGAATTTTTTATTCGATAGTGACCTTAATTTGACCCAATCAGATTTCGTATCCAACGTTTCGTACTCTCTGGGCAACCCTCAACCTCATTTTTTTAAATACGGACCTGCATATTTAATGACACTTTTCGAAATAACTTTTAACGCTGAATTCAACAATATATCATACCATGTCATCCAAAGTTGATTTTCAGGTGATTTTGACGATTATCCAAATTTCTCTGGGTCGGATCTGTATTGCATTTACCTTTAGTTTAATTAACAACATGCAATACATTTTGATTAGAAAAACAACTCAGTCATCTCAAACTGAATGGAACGTATCAGAATCAAAGCAAGAAATAAGTAATAATTATTTACATGATATTTCAAGAGAAGAAAAACCTAATGCAGAATAATTAAACGAAACTATCATTAGAAAAATTACATGATTATTCGAAATTAAATGAAAATTAATGAAGTAAGTATTCGAAATGTCCACCATTTTGTAAAATGCACTTTGCGGTTCTGGAACTCATACTTCTTATACATTTGCTTATTTCGTCTCCTTGAATACCTTTCAATACATTCTCAATCTTCTCGCGAAGAATCTCTATTGTCGGGATCGTAGTATCATAAATTTTATTTTTGAGATATCCCCACAAATAAAAATCCAGCGGATTCAAATCCGGAGATCTTGCAGGCCATGCTGCTGGACCTCTTGTTCCAATCCATGAATCGGGAAAAGTTCGATTTAGATAATCTTTGACTATTCTTGAGTTGTGTGGACCACATCCGTCTTGTTGGAACCATGGACTATCACGCCGATACCGTATAGGAAGATCACCCAACATTTCTTCTACAATTTCTACATATTTTTCTCCGGTTAGGTTGCCGTCAATAAAATAGGGTCCCAGTAATTTATTATTCAACAAACCGCACCATATGTTCAAAGAAAAACGATATTGATATCTAACTTCATGAATTAAGTGAGGATTTTCTGTGGCATAAAAATGTTTGTTCCTTCGATTGAACATGCCAGAATTTGTGAATGTCGTTTCGTCTCCCCAAATGATATTGTGCGCAAAATTGTTGTTATTCCGCACCTTCCGTTGAAACCAATTGCAGAATTGCAACCTTCTCTCAGGATCATTACGATATAGTTTTTGCACGGCTTGGTATTTATAGTCATGGTATCCGTGTCTCTTGACTATTTATTAACAGCACTTTTTGATAAATTGCATTCACTGGCCATAGTTCTCGATCCTATTCCGGGATTCATTCGAATTTGGGCTAGAACATTGTTGTCATTGATAGGCTCGTTTCGTCTTACATAAGGACCTCTAGGTTTGATGAATGAATTATGTGCAAGTAAAGGTATGTCCACACCAACGGAACATAGAGGAACTTTGTGTTGCTCTTGGTTCCTCTGTGTTTCGAAAATTTGGAACATATATCAACACAGAGAAACTTGTTGTCCACACCGGCGCAACACAATTTTGTGGTGTTCCTAGTTGTTTCTGTTCCAACTTACTTGGTGGAACAGTTCTGTCCACACCAGTTAAACATTGTGTGCGCAATTAATGTGCATAAATAAAATAGACAGTCAACAAAATGTGGTGCGACGAGGACGACCGCCCTTTGGCACTTGCAGCGGCAGCCTTTATTATTTTAAGTAAGAACAAGAAAAAAAGAAAACGGAAAGTTTGGGTTCGTCCGAGTCTCCAAAGGCGATCACAATATGGAGCATTGCAGCTCTGTAATGACCTAAAACAAGACGATTTAGTAACTGGGCAAATATGTGATGGGCACCTTCACAATTTCATCAGAATGTCGAGTTCGGAGTTGGAATGGTTATTACACCGCATTGACCCATTAATTCGAAAAGCTGACACGAATTACAGAGCAGCAATCTCACCGCTAGAACGTTTACTTCTTACGCTAAGGTTCTTAGCTACAGGCGATTCGTACCATTCCTTGATGTATCTGTTCAAAATTTCGAAGCAATCAATTTCGCTTATTATTCCAGAGGTGTGTGCGGCGATTGTAGAAGTTTTCAAAGAAGAAGTAAAAGTAAGTAAAATTGTAGTAACTATGGTATGGTGTATAGTAATAATGGGGCTGTAAATTAAAATTGGTTAGTCGGAAAGTAGATATTTTATTGTAAGAATACGAACATAAAACATACACAATTTTTAAAGAACCCCGGCGTCTCGGATGGCTTCATACAGAATGTTTGAGTCTACACCTGTCATGGAATTATTGTCATTATTTACTAATACTTGTGAATCCGCTGAGTGTGAGTTTCCTGGGGAAAGCATTGACGATTGATGACTTTCATATGATGACAATGCATCAGACGAATGATGAGATATCTGTGAGGTAGCTGGTGAACATGCGGGAGGTTGAGTGGTAGTAAATTGAGCAGTAGACTGATGAGCATATGCATATGGAGTAAAATGAGGAGGTTGGTCATATTTTCCCATGCTAGCCTCCCATAAAATATTTGAAATGAGATGCTCAACTGTATTTTGAGCGTGTTCTGTTCGAAGACCCTGAATTTTGAAAGCTATGTGTTCCCCAAATACCTGGAAACGATTTCTGGGCTTCTTGTTTTGCAGTTCTTGCAAAATGTTGTACGCCTCTTCTTGTCGATCATCAGTAGATTTCCTTTTATAGTTCTTTTTCAATGGAGGACTCTTAAACACCTTGGTACGTGCTTTTGGCGGTTCATGTATTGTACCTTCTATTGACGTTTTCATTTGCGATCCTATTGACGCAGGTCCTGATGATGATTGACTTTCATTATTTTCGGGTGATGGGTCTGGTTGAGACATATCATCATTATTAGTGGTTTCATCTAGTATAGTTTCTTCTAATGTAGAACACTGCGATTCTAATTCGTTGTATTCCACATTATCACTCTCGTCAGAACTTGCATCGTCCTGCAAGTATAAATTTGTTATTTAAGTTATTACATGCAGTTCACGGGCCAATGTACATGTAGGAAATAATAAAACTATAAACCGTTATATGTTTAGCCATTGCATTTTTATAGTCTAGATAAAACACAATAAAAAAAATATTTCAGATGCCTCAAAACGCTGAAGACTGGAGAATAGAATCAAACCAATTCAACTCTCTTTGGAATTTTCCTCAATGTGTCGGAGTAATGGATGGCAAGCACATTATGGTACAAGCACCAGCAAATAGTGGCAGTGATTTCTACAATTACAAAGGCTTTTTCAGTGTTGTGCTTTTTATCGTTGCAAATGCAATGTATGAGATTTTATATCTCAATGTCGGTTGTCAAGGACGTATCTCGGATGGAGGAGTTTTTGCGAATACTCGTTTTAAAAAACTTTTAATGGACAGTGCACTCAATTTACCGGTCAAAAACCGTCTACCAGGAAGAAGCAAATTGGTTCCTTATGTTTTTTTGGGAGACGACGCATTTCCACTGTCTCCAAATTTACTAAAGCCATATCCGGGAAGTCAAGGCAAAGGATCGCTTAGACGAATATTCAACTATCGGCTTTCTAGGGCTAGGAGGGTTTCGGAAAACGTTTTTGGAATACTATCAGCACGATTTAGAGTACTACGAAAACCACTACTTCTTGGTCCTGAAAAAGTGGAATCCATTGTGACTGCTTGTATATATTTACATAATTATATGAGACGTAGCACATGTTCTAGAAGAAGATATACGCCAGCAGGTACATTTGATTCTGAGGATAAAGATACTGGCGCAGTGATACCTGGCACGTGGAGGACCGAAATTAATGGACAACCTGGATTTATTGCGCTACAGAAAATAGCGCGCAATTCTACCATTGAAGCAAAAGAAGTCAGAGACGAATTTGCTGAGTATTTTATGTCGCGGGAGGGAATGGTTACTTGGCAAACCAATTATTAACAAAATAAACAGTCTATGGCAACACACTTACCTGTATCTCATCCTGAAACCCTTTCTCTGTACAATGGCGAACTTTATTCTTATCAGCGAGGAACAGCATATAATTGTAGGCAAACCATTTAGAAATAAAGTGTGCCCCGGCTCCAGATTTTTTGTACGAACGGTATTTTTTTCGTTCTCGGAAAAACTGGGCAACCATATTCTTGATTTTTCTTTTAACCTCCGCTTCATTTGCACCGGTGACATCACAAAGCTTGGCCCATGCATCATGTTTTTCATTCCGACATTTGTATTTAGCATCACTGTGGTCCCACAGGCATGGTAACGTTTTGTAGTTTTCAATCAATTCTATCGATTTGTCGTTACTCCACGTAAACATGCTTGCGGCCGCAGTCACCAGTCACTATTAATGAAAATTTCGAAACAAACCGTCCAGACCGCCGCGACAAGAGGTTCCAACCTTGCTTGGTTGCCGCATGTTCCACTAATTCTTTTGATGTTTACCGCTAAAACTGGAAACACGCAACACGTCGGAACTTTTCAGATTTTGTTCCGGAACACAGAACAACTTAGTGAAACTTCGTGGAACACAATGGAACTTTTTCCATAATTCGCAACAGAAACACAAAAGTTCCTCTATGTTCCGTTGGTGTGGACATACCTTAACGTTGTAGATAAACGTCGAAATATTTTAATATTTGGCGTTGTTCTTTCAGGATATAATTCACCATACCTTTGTTGTGCTTTGAACGACTTCCTACCTAGTTTTATGTACACTTCGTACATATCTCTCTTTTCTTCATTTGTGTATCTTACCATACCGAATAAGTTAAATTGAAATTACACAGAAAAGTATTTAATGACGAGTTCTTGTGACACAATAATGAACGAAGTGACAAATAATATGACATTTCTTGTTATGTTCTTTTTTATCCACGGCCTACTACTTGAAAATAATACATTCAATAAACCTAGAGTTTTGTGTAAGTAAGAAAAAACAAGTCTATAAACGATAACAATATTCCGCCCAAATTTAATTGAATCCATAAAAAAAAGGCGAAAACTGGCGCCAGTGAATAAAATTTATCAAAAACTGCTGTTAATAAAATAGTCAAGAGACGCGAATACAATGATTTTAAATTTGAATACCAAGCCTAATACAAAGTTCGATTCTGTAATCTGTTTCAACGGAACAAATGACAAATCCAACAATAGTGATTCCTCTCGAGAAGATTGAGAATGTATTGGAAGGTATTCAAGGAGACGAATTTAGCAAATGTATAAGAAGTATTGTTTCCAAAACCGCAAAGTGCATTTTACAAAATGGTGGACATTTCGAACACTTACTTCATTAATTTTCATTTACTTTCGAATAATCATTTAATTTTTCTCTCATATAAATGATAGTTTCGTTTAACTATTCTGCATTAGGTTTTTCTTCTCTTGAAATATCATGTAAATAATTATTACTTATTTCTTGCTTTGATTCTGATACGTTCCATTCAGTTTAAGATGACTGAGTTGTTTTTCTAGTCGAAATGTATTGCATGTTGTTAATTAAACTAAAGGTAAATGCAATACAGATCCGACCCAGAGAAATTTGGATAATCGTCAAAATCACCTGAAAATCAACTTTGAATGACATTGTATGATATATTGTTGAATCCAGCATTAAAAGTTATTTCGAAAAGTGTCATAAAATATGCAGGTCCGTATTTAAAAAAATGAGGTTGAGGGTGGCCCAGAGAGTACGAAACGTTGGATACGAGATCTAATTGGGTCAAATTAAGGATAATTTACTATCGAATAAAAAATATCTGTAACATTTTTTGATAATATTTGAAATAAAGTGGGAAAAAAAGAAAAATCAAAATGACAGAATTTACTTTTCTTATGATATCTCAATAACCGGTCCTGATAATCTCGATTTGTTTGAACCACTTGACAATGCTTCTATGAATGCAACTTTTTCTCCATTTGACCGACCTTCTAACTCTTATGGTTTAAAAGTTACCAATACAATCCCATTAAAAAAGTGGCCACTCTGTATACTTGCCGTTCCGATCTTCCGATCTACTCCTTTGGAGTGGTGAAATGGACTCAAGAAGAGCTGCGACAACTCGACGTGAAAACTCGTAAAATGATGCATCTTAATAGGAGCTTGCAAAAGACTCACATTAAAACTGCGGAGACAGGAGTGCTTCTGCAGCTGCATAAGTATAAGCCAATGCATGGGGCCTTCTTCAAGAACATTGAAGACCTTGGCTTATCCAAAAATCTGACCTTCGCTTTTCTCAGGTCAGGTGAGTTGGAGTCGGAGACCGAGGGATTCATAATGGCCTACCAGGATGGTGTCTTAAACACCCTGGTCTACCGTAGTCGCGGGATGGGTGAAGAGGACCCGGACACTAGATGCAGAGCGTGTCGTAGGCCCCTGAGACGATAATGTATTTGCTGTCCGCGTGTCAAGCTTATGCGGTCTCAGGCTATGTCCACAGCCTTAACGTGGCTATACGAGTGCTGTACTATCATCAACGACACTCGTACGGTATAGAGAAGAAACCGGTGTTGCCTTATGCTCTAGGAGATATTATAGGGGTACCTGGTGGAATGATGGACACACTGCTCTCTAATCTAAAAATGTGGCAGAAATCTTAGCCGGGCGAATGCAGAAGGCTGTCATCCTTGGTTCACTCCGTCTGCTCATGGCACATGATTCTCGGACCCAGTAGTTGCTCACCCCACGGACATGGGAAGTGGCTATCTGGATGAATGGCACCAGCGCGCCTTCCAGATATGTCGGAGCTCCGGAGACAGGGCCTGACTGGTATAATCCAAACGGATAAAATGGAAAAGTGAAAATACGGCCTCACAATACGACCCGGTCTTTTTTATTATTTTTGTTTATAAAGATGTCCAGTGTTTCATAATGATAAAATGGTTATAAATATATGAATAAACCTTTATTTTATCAACTCAATACTATTGAGTTTTGAATGAACAATTGAAAAAAACATCATTTAAATTTAATTCATCGTCATTATACCCTAATATTCATTACTGCTTAATTTTCTGCAACATAATTTATTTGAAATGGTAAAGTTTGTAGGCCCAACTGTCGGAAAACTATTGAGTTATTCAGGTAGTATTTGCTATGTATCACTATTATCATTATTATTATTATCAATATCAACATTAATATTGTACCAAAAACTATAATAACATTCAAGTCTAAAAATAATATAATTTTTCATAATAGGTATATAATAATGCGTCCCGTACACACAACTGTTCAGGAAGTGGTGAAGATGTCTACCTATGTGTATTCTCAATAAAATGGTTAGCTGTGTTAAATATAAGCTTCTAAGGTTATACAGGGTGTCCTAGAATAAAGGAGACAAACTCCGAGGGTAGAATCCTCACTTCATTTTAAGGCTGAAAGTTCCAATAAACATATACCCTCAAATGAGTATTAACCGAGTTACAGGGTGTTGAAAGTGACACAAAAAAATATATTTCCAAGAATAACTCCATAACGGCTTAACTTTTCTTAATGAAATTTGGTATTTCACTTAACAGCATTCAGTTTCATATTTCACGGCACATCATGTGTTTATAACTCTACGGCAGGTGGGTACCCCTACTCGCGCCTCCCCAACTTTCACTCCACTGGATTAATATCGATATCGTCTTCTTTTTCTTAATCCCCAATATTTCCTATACAAAAAATGAAAACGTTTCGTTTCGCAAATATCAACGGTTTTCGAGATATTTGAAGTTGAATAAGTGCATGCATGCGTATCAAAATCTTTACTATTTTTGAAAGGAATGTGAAGGTAAAACTATTTATAACATTATAACCAACATATTTCATACATTGCAATGAGTATAAATTCAAATATATCGAAAATTGTTGGCATTTACGAGGGATTTTGTTCACAAAAATTTCCGGATATTTAAAACTTACATAGCCACTAACGAAATAATCACTAATGAGTATCCGTATCACATACCACTAATTCAACTTCAAATATTTCGAAAACCGTTGATATTTGCGAAACGAAACATTTTCATTTTTTGTATAGGAAATATTGGGGATTAAGAAAAAGAATATGAAATCGATATTAATCCAGTGGCGTGAAAGTTCGGGAGGGGCGAATAGGGGTACCCACCTGCCGCACGCCCCTGTTCAGAGTTACAAACACATGATTTGCCTTGAAATATGAAACTGAATGCTGTCAAGAGAAATACCAAATTTAATTGAGAAAAGTTATTCGTTGTACATTATAATCGAAATTAGCCCTGTAGATGACTCGTTGTTATGGATATTGTTAATGTTGATTTTGAGATTTTTGATACAATTGTCAATAAAAAGTTTCTTCAAATGTCAGACTAATTTTATCAATTCAAAACTGAAATTAAACACAAAAACGAATAAAAACTATACATTTTGGTCCTTCGTACGGATATTCAAGCGCCAAGAAGATTCATTGGAGTTCGATGCCAAATCGGCTGTCATCGAGAGCCAAGCAGAGAAAGTGTGAGTGAGTTCTCATATTCCCTTACCAATCCTTACCTATTCCCAAATCCTCAATCAACCTAAAGTAGTTTTGATTCAATCTTTTTGAATTTCCTAATATCATAATGCCAAAAAGAGGACAGCAATTTAATGATGAAATTACACCATTAATCAAAAAGCGAGAATCAATCAATGCTAGACTGCGTCTTTTTGGTGATTATTTGGAAGGTATCAATCAAAAGATAATTGAAAAAGGTTATAGTGATCTCGATAAAGCAATAATTATTGAACTCAAAGATAGATTAACGAGATGTGAACATCTTTTCGAAGATTTTGATATTTGTCAAAATTCTTTGGAAAGTGTCATGGATCTGTCACCTGAATTGATCGAAGAGAGAAGAACATTTGAATCATTATTTTTCATGTTAATAGCGCAAGCCAAAAAGGTCATTCAAGAATACGATGATAAAATTTCTGAATTTGAAAACAATGAACATCATGATATACAGAACGATAATTCAAGTATTTCTGAATTTGCTTTGAAGGGCATTCGTTTACCTCAGATCCAACTGAACAAATTCAATGGCAATTTAGAATATTGGTTAGAATTTCGAGATACATATGAATCACTTATACATAATAACAAAACATTGACTGATATTCACAAATTTCATTACTTACGATCTTCTTTGGAAGGTAGTGCGAAACACGTTATTGTATCTTTAGAATTCACTGCTGCAAATTACAAAAATGCTTGGAAGTTACTACATGAAAGATACGATAACACACGTTTATTATTGAATAATCACCTGAAATCACTTTTTAATTTTCCAAAAATCATACAAGAAACAGCTACTGATATTCAGAGATTAGTTGATGTAATTTCGAAACATTTGCAAGCTCTTCAGTCTCTCGGAATAGAAATATCAAACTGGGATCCGATGATTATATACACTATGAGTCAAAAACTTGATGATATTACTTCTCGAGAATGGGAAGAATACAAAATAAAATCTGATCTTCCATCATTGGACGAGTTCAAATCATTCTTGAGAAGTAAATCAAGTTTACTGCAAACACTAAATTCAAACAAGTCTCAAAATCATAATACAAAGGTTCCAGTTCATAAATTGAAATACAATCAAACAAATACATTCACTTCTTCAACATTTCAAATGAAATGTAAAATGTGCCAAGAAAACCATTCAATTTTCAATTGTACCAAATTTCTCAATTTATCAGTTCGGGACAGAATTCAAACCACCAATCGATTAAGATTATGTAAGAATTGCTTGAAATCTAACCATTCTTCAAGTGACTGCTTCATGACTGTTGGCTGTAAGAAATGCGGTTCAAAACATAACACGTTATTGCACATAGAAAATCAGGCCAACGGGAATCAAAATCAATCAAATAATCAAGTACTAAACGATAATGAATCACAAATTCAAATTCCCTCTTCTTCCAAGAAATCTGAATCAGAATCACAATCAATTAACTTAACTAATCAGAATATTAGTGACATTGATGATGTATTTTTATCGACAGCATTGGTTCAGATAACCGATTCATTCAATAATACACATACTTGCAGAGCTTTACTCTATTCGGCAAGTCAATCAAATATGATCACTCAAGAATTATGCGAGAAATTAAATTTAGAAACAATAAATTTCAATACTTCTGTGTTAGGTATAGGACAGATATCTTCAGAAATAAAACATAGAACTGCATTCACGATTCATTCTTGCCATAACAATTTCAAATCTAATATTTCATGTCTAGTCATTCCTCAGATCAGTCCAAATCTCCCACGACAACGTATCATTTCTCCTCTCAAAATTCCTCAAAATATAAGGCTAGCAGATCCTTCATTTAACATCCCAGGAAAAATTGACTTACTACTTGGTGCCCAAATATTTTACCGTCTTTTGTGTGTAGGTCAGATAAATTTGGGTGAAAACCAGCCTATATTACAAAAAACAGTTCTTGGATGGGTAGTATCAGGTCCATTGAGAATGGTAGGTTTTACTAATACATCGTGTTTTCTCAATCTCAATGATGTCAATTCAGAAGTCCAAAATCAGTTGAGAAAATTTTGGGAACTTGAGGAATGTACAGTTGCACAAATAAATTTGACCGCAGAACAACAAGAATGTGAAACAATTTTTCAATCAACCACAACTCGTTCTGAAAATGGTCAATTTATTGTCCAATATCCTCTGAAAAAATCTCCAATATTTCTTGGTGATTCCAAACAAAAGGCAATTAAACAGTTTTTTTCATTAGAAAATAAGTTAGACCGAAATCCAAGACTATGCCAAATGTACAAAGATTTCATGGATGAATATATTGAATTAGGACATATGTCAAAAGCAGATGACTCATTATCAAATAATCAATTTTCATATTATCTTCCTCATCATGGAATTCTCAATGAGACTAAAACGACCACAAAACTCCGAGTTGTATTTAACGGTTCATCACCAACAACTTCTGGATGGTCACTCAATGATCTTCAAATGATAGGTCCCACAATTCAGGCTGACCTTTTATCTATTATTTTAAGATTCAGAAAACATAATGTAGTTATTTGTTCAGATGTGGAAAAAATGTACCGAATGATATTGATTCATCCCAGTCAAAGATCTTTGCAGCAAATCATTTGGAGATCAAATCGTAATGATAAATTTGAAACATACAAATTGAATACATTGACATATGGGACGGCAGCTGCTCCATTTCTCGCAGTTAGATGCTTGAAACAATTAGCCATAGACCATTCTGTCATTCATCCAGCAGCATCCAATGTTATTATGAAAGATTTTTATATGGATGATTTGTTGACTGGAGCCGAAACTGTGAATCAAGCAGTTCAGTTGGCTACCGAAATATATTCTATTTTGTCAAGTGCGTCATTCACACTCAGAAAGTGGGCTTCAAATAAACAAGATGTCTTACACAAATTAAAAATAAGTGAAAACTCATTTCATGTTTTGAAACTAGGTGAGAAAGAAATGTCAAAAACACTTGGTCTTTACTGGCATAGTCAAGATGATATTTTCAAATACAATATTGATGTTTCATCCGATTCCCAACCAGTCACAAAAAGAAGTATATTATCTGAAATATCACAGATCTTCGATCCTTTGGGACTAGTAAGCCCATGTATTATTTTAACAAAAATTCTATTACAAGAACTCTGGTTACAGAAAATTGCATGGGATGAAAGTATTCCATTAGCTATGTATATCAAATGGAGATCTTTCAAAGAAAATTTGAAGGCCTTAAATAATCTAAGAATTCCAAGATATGTTATGCATGAAAATGCTAAACATGTTGAGCTTCATGGTTTTTGCGACGGTTCTTCCGTTGCCTATGGTGCTTCTATTTATGTAAGATGTATCACGACTTCAGATCAAATATGTGTGTCTCTTTTGTGTGCTAAATCAAAGGTAGCACCTATAAAACATTTGACTGTTCCACGTTTGGAACTTTGCGCTGCCCTAATTTTATCCAAGCTGTACTCAAAGGTCATAAAGGCTATGAATTATAAGTTCGATCAGGAATATTTCTGGTCAGATTCAGCTGTAGTATTATATTGGATAAAAAAAGAACCTTGTTATTTACAACAATTTGTTGCAAATAGGGTAACTCAAATTCAAAGCCTAACTAAATCAAATTGCTGGCGACATGTTACATCTGAAGACAATCCTGCAGATGTTTTGTCTAGAGGTATTCAACCAAATTTACTATCTGATTTCTCATTGTGGTGGGTCGGTCCTACTTGGCTGTCTGAAAAGTATGATCGATGGCCGAGGTCCTGTCCACAAATACAAAATGATATTCCTGAACTCAAGAAATATTGCAATATTTGTGTAGAAAATTCTGTGGAACCATTTCCTTTCCATACGTTCTCGAAATTTAGCAAACTGAAACGGGTCACTGCATATATCCTACGATTCATACACAATTGTTGTTTTCCTAATAAACGAAAGGTTGGATTTCTCACAGTTGATGAATGTGAATTTGCTATTCTTTCTTTAGTACGCATTGTTCAAAGGGAGCATTTCTCGGATATTAAAAATCATTTGAAGAATAATAAAATCAGTCAACTAAAAGGAACTATTGTAAGTTTGAGTCCCTTTATTGATCATCAAGGTATTTTGAGAGTAGGGGGAAGATTGCAAATGTCTCAATTTCCCTATGATAAGAAACATCCAATATTACTTTCTGCTAAACATCAGTTCACCAAGTTACTTTTTTCTCATGAACATTTGAGATGTTTTCATGCCGCACCTCAAATGTTGCTTTCTTTGATTCGTGAAAATTATTGGCCACTTGGAGCAAGATGTTTAGCGAGAAAAACTGTACGTTCTTGTGTAAAGTGTTTCCGTTACAATCCATCTCAACCAAGTCCAGTTATGGGTGTATTACCAAAGGATCGAGTAAATATTGCACCTCCATTCAACTTCAGCGGTGTTGATTATGCTGGACCTTTTTATATTAAAGAAAAACTTGGAAGGAGTTCTAAATCAGTCAAATGTTGGGTTAGTTTGTTCATTTGTTTCGTTACAAAAGCCATCCATCTTGAACCCGTTACTCAAATGTCATCTGAAGCATTTTTGGCAATGTTCAGAAGATTTGTTTCCAGAAGGGGTAAGCCCGAAACCATTTATTCTGACAATGGTACAACCATGGTTGGTGCAAATTCGGAACTGATTGAATTAGGATCATTTCTGTTAAACTCCAACAAAATTATTTCTGAAAATGTAGCTAATGAAGGTGTGAACTGGCAATTTTTACCAGCATATAGTCCAAATTTTGGAGGACTATGGGAAGCTGGAGTTAAATCTTCCAAATATCATCTGAAAAGAGTTTTATCGAAAGCATTATTAACATATGAAGAATTTTATACAGTTTTAACTCAGATTGAAGCAATACTCAACTCACGACCTCTCACTCCCTTATCCCCCGATCCATCCGACCTCGAACCCTTGACTCCGTCCCATTTCCTAATCGGCCGCAAACTCACTTCACTACCTGACCCATCTCTAACACATATTCCTGAGAATCGACTATCCAGATTTCAAAGAATTCAGCAGATTCAGCAGCATTTTTGGACAAGATGGGAAAGAGAATATGTATCTGAACTTCAACAAAAACAGAAGTGGAAGGTTACACAAACTAAATTAAAGGTCGGCGATATGGTAATAATCAAACACGATAACTGCCAGCCTCTTCAATGGCCCCTTGGAAGAATCATTGATATTCATCCTGGTCTAGATGGCATTGCCAGGGTAGCCTCAATCAAGACCTCTTCAGGAGTAGTGAAGCGTTCGTACTCCAAGATTTGTATTCTATCCATTGAAGCTGAGTGATGATTTGTTTTTGAAAGCCCTAGTCCTTTCAAGGCGGGGGGAAAATGTACATTATAATCGAAATTAGCCCTGTAGATGACTCGTTGTTATGGATATTGTTAATGTTGATTTTGAGATTTTTGATACAATTGTCAATAAAAAGTTTCTTCAAATGTCAGACTAATTTTATCAATTCAAAACTGAAATTAAACACAAAAACGAATAAAAACTATACATTCGTTATTCTGGAAAATATATTTTTTTGGGTGACTTTCAACACCCTGTAGCTCGGGTAATACTCATTTTAGGGTATATGTTTATTAGAACTTTCAGCCTTAAAATGAAGTGAGGATTCTACCCTCGGAGTTTGTTCCCTTTATTCTGGTACACCCTGTATATAATGACATATAATAATGGCAGACCTGATCAATTACTTTCAAAATTTCATACGTTTTGATACCTTCAAATTGTCTGCCACAATGTTAGTCACGCGATAATGGTCAGCCATTGTTATGTTTTGATAATAATAATTTATTTAAAAATTTCGTAATGGCAGCTCTGGTGAAATACATTTTAAATTAGTCTAATTTTCTTACCCGTGTCACCTGCGCAGTAGTTACCGTCATCGCGCTAGGCTCAGTGAGTCCCCACTTCATTTTTGGTAAGTATAAGGGACTCTCTGGACAAAAATCTGGGTCTGGTCATATACTTAGAGGTAGCCGGCCGACTCTCAGACTATATTTTTATGCTAGAGCTCTTCATAATATTCATATATCATTCATCATTCATATATTCATACTCCAAATGGGTTAAAGGTCGGTAAAGTTATTGTCACGAATGATAATGTCTAAGAAAATCCTTCACAATTATTGGTTGAAGAAAACTACAATTTCCATTCAATTTCCACTGAGTAAATTATCAAGTTGATAGTTGTAGTATCAGTGGCATATATTGTCCACCAAAATAAAACTGATGGAGAGTATACGTTCTGAAGCACTGAGAAGCGTTGAATGACGAAATATTATTTGAAACATAGAACATAATGGGCTGGACCAAATATTTCCTCACACTGGATTATGCATATATTATTATGAAGATTATAAAGCTAAAAATCTGAAGGGGTAGTTTCGGTCATACATGTGAGTTTATGGAGCTACATTTTATTTTTCTTAGTTTTTAAGTAGTTATGATAAGAATAATAGTTATTTATGATACAAGTGTTAAAAGTGGCATTTTATTTTGTGAGTGGGGAATATTGCGAAACGAGCGTTAGCGAGTGGAGCAACCCCACGAGCAAAATAAAATCACTTTTAACAAATGTATCATACAAAATTTTTTGTTCAACATTTACTGCTAGTAAGAAAAAAACAAACAAAAAATAAGATCCATAAGGATTCGAACATACGATCTTTGGATTACAAGGCTGACTGACAGATACTTCAAATATAATAAACCCCAACGCACTTTATTTATGAATGTCATTATTTGTCAGTGATGAAGGACATTCTACAGTTGGACTAAATACTACTTCGTTTGTAACTTCAAAAGGAATTAGTATTATCAATTGCGCAAACGACCAAATACATGTGTGAACTTTTATAAACGATTCCTCTTGAGTAGGTGTTCTGATTATAATATCTGATTGAAGTGTTTCTATTAGAGAGATCTATATTACTGAGTATCCATCATCTCATCTGTCATTTTACTTTTAACACTAGTGTTAAAAGTACTTTTAACACTAGTGTTAAAAGTGATTTTGTGAAAACGTCAGTTTTTAGTTCATGTGTCAATGAATTAAAAACGTCATTTTTAATGTCAGTTGTACAAAAATATGTTTTTATTTATAATATAGATTTGACTCAATATCAGTTCACAAAATTATGATGTTATTTGTTTCCTCCTCCGAATTATTTTCCCAAGATAAAGTATGGTAGATTCCATGTAAACGTATAGAAAATGCCCTCATGTTTTCGCTATTCTACTAATTAGGTACCTATGTCACTAGTTAACGTAATGTTGTTATTTTACGTTTCTACTTAATTCTAGTAGAGAACATTTTATCAGATATTCGGTTTGGCGTTGGAATAAAACTCCATTATATTCAGATACTCGGTTCAAATTTCTTGGGAATGAAAGCTTCTATAGGCAAAGATTCGTTTTTAGATAGAATTGTTTTTATGCGAAGGTCAAACTGAGGAAGGGCCGAGATCGCTTGGGATGTAGCCATATTTTAGAGTTGACCTTTCACACCGTTATCAAAATTTAGGTATCCAATCTTACGCAAGGTCCTGAATATCAAGTAGTTATTTCACTATTTTGAACAGACGATACAAATGGCTCACAAATATGAAATCGTTTCTATAGTCTAACTAGGTGTTGTTTCCATTTGTACATTGAACGAACAATATACCATTCATAGGAGTATCAGTTATATAAAGTGGAAGAGTATCAGTAACATAAAGGAACTGTTTCGAACCACAAAAATATGTCACGTTGGAAAGTTTGTTTTTTATCATTTCAGAGATACCTACTAATATTATTTCAACTCTCCATATAGACATAGAGTGTTTCAAGACAGTTAAAATGATATTAGTACTACCGAATTAGTAAAAAACAACCTTTCTAACGACGCCAAAGATGACATATGGTTTCATTGAAAAAATGCCGATGATTTCAATGTTTGTTTTCACAGAAAAGTAGTTCTTCAGAGACAAATTGGCACGTCCTTATACAGGGTTATTCACGTTATTCGACACGAAGTATTATGGCTAAAGCATTTGATTTTTTGAACGTTTTTTCTTTACGATTGATAGTGACAATTGGCCCTACATTTTAAAAATATTTTCATGTTGTACAGGGTGTGCCAAAAACACGAAACGTATCAAAGTTGTTATTTTTTAAATGGAATACCCTGTATATTATTTCATTTTCAGATTTTACGATCAAAATAAAGGTAAGTTACATTGCGGTTTAATTCACCTAAACCTTATGGTTTTTGAAATATCTCTTATTTTGTGAAAATGAAGCATCAGCTTTAATGCTTAAATTCTCAACCAGTCTTGTCTTGTTTTCAACCAAATTAATGGTAGAGGCTACTAACTGAATAAATTTCATATAGCAGTTGTGAAATATTTACTAACTTATACAGGGTGTGTAAAAATTAAGGCAAAATAATCACAATCTTTGAACGGTAATAACTTGTTTAACTTAAATGGAACGCCCTGTATTTTATGTCCAGAGCAGATGTCAAATTTAATTGTCTATCAAATACTAGTATACATTCCTATAGCTAACTCTTCACGTTTTCAAGTAAAACGCACATTTCCATTTTGCAAACTGATGATTTTGAGAAATTTATTATTCATCAAGTCGCCTATGGCGTTTTGACAAGTTGTATTATTAATTCCAAATGATCCTATTAGTAATAGCGGTAGTTTGTGATCTTGTTATCATCATTTTGTTATAGAAAATGCTAGTTTATCCAAAAGAAGAAAGAATCGTCATGATTTTCATACTTGGAGAATGTCTTCAAAACTGTTTTCTGGCATCACGAATTTACACTGAAAGATTTCCCAACAGAAATCATCCAAATGAAAGAGAATTCGAAAGATTGTTGATACTATTTAGACGAACTGGGAGTGTTCAGTATGAAAAACCCATTAAAAAGACACCTGTGACAGAAAACGAAGAAAATGTAATTGAAAATCCCCATACAAGTCAAAACCTAATGGCGGAAAATATCGGCATTAGTCAAACAAGCGTATCAAGAATTCTGAAAAAATATAGTTACCATCCTTATAAAATCCAGCTTCACCAAGAGCTTTCCGAAAACGATTATGGGAAACGAGTTGAATTTTGTATGTGGGCATTAGATAAAGTTGCAGATGATGAAAACTTTTTCAATTCTGTTCTATTAATGACCTGTTAATAGACATAACTTCCACTATTATGCTCGACCTCAAAATAAATATCAAATTTGAGAAATTGATATCCATTTTTAATAACAGGCCATTCCGTGCCGGCGCAAGATTACGTGCCCAGTAAAACCACCATATCATCTTCCGAAAGTCGTCACAAGTTTGATGTGCCGTCATCAACCGGTGTTACCTAGTCCCGCAGTTATTTAGATATTACTGAACAACAGAATAACAGAACCATCTTCGTCCGTTATGTACCATGGTTATGCAACCCGTTGAGGTAGGCCCTCAGAAGTGTTACCTAGTCTCAGATAGTACCGAACCATCCTCATCCGTCATATGTATCATGGTTATGCAACCCGTTGAGGTAGGCCTTTAGAGCGACTTACCATCAAGAGGAAATTCTAGTTTGATGTGGTAACTAGTAATATAACCATTCTTGAGTGAGTACCTATTTTCCATGATTCTCCCATTGGAAAAGATTCTGTCGAAACAAAGAACATTTGGTGTTTTATTTACCTATTTATTCGTTGAGTAACATGCATAATTATTATCATAACACTACTAGTATTACTTGTATATCATAAGGTCCCTGTGAAGGATCTACAGCTGTGGATCTTACAAGACCCTTTTCTGAAACATTTAACTTGGCATAGATAACTTAACATGTTTTTTTTTGATTATATAAGGTAATCTCCCTCCCGTACTTATTTCTCGCTAAGTAGGTGTTTATTATTTTGTGTACTTTACGTATCGTCACACGGTAGCTTTATTTAATAACAGTTTAGGTATGCCCAAAGTAATTATCGAAAATAATTTGTTATAATTATAATTATCTGAATAGAATTAGTTATCTTGCTATCACGGTCAGACTTATAGTTAGTTATATATTTATATCAATTCAAAACTACTTACACCGCCCTCACTATCCTTTTTTTATAATTATAGGGGTATTACATAATTTTGCATAAGTTACTATTATTTAGTTACATATTTGTATCGTGTCCAAATCAATACTATTCACATGCCCCTAATTACCCTAATTAATCATTTTAGGAATGTTATACTATTCAAAAAAAAATAATAAGAATTTTTTATACATTAAATTTTACACTTCATATTTTGTAACTTGTCTATTTTGTTTGAGTTCCCCCTTCCCGTTGGATTCCCGACTGGCGCCCGCAGCTTACTTTAAATACACTTATCATTATATAACAACTAGTGACAAAAATTTTCATCTTGGGATTTTTATAAGAATCAATATTTAGGGAGCTAACAAAACTTAACAATTACCGACTCACGACGGTCAATACCGACTCAGCTTATAGCCGTGGCCTGTGTTACGTAAGATCTAGTTATCGTTTTGAGACCTTTCTACAAAAAAGGGCACAATACCAATTAGAAAAAGTAAAAAGTATAATGATGGAAAGTGAGTTTCGAAAAAAACATTTATATATTATTCTAAATTCTGACACAAACATTCACTTCAAATACAGAATGTAATCTAGAATATAGAATAATATAGAAGTCACGGCTCACAACAGCAATAATTACGTGGTATTATATTTTCTTAGATTGTCGTATTCTTTTGATTGTAGACAGAACTCCAAATTTCGCCAAAACCAGAAATTATGTTTATAAGTTAGGTTAGGATACCAGGCAAAGCAAGACAAGACAAGACACAGCGCAGGACCACAAATGGCACAAATCACAAACTTCACGATGCACTCAGTCACAGGTTTAAAATATATCTATTTTTGGACAAAATAATTGGAGAATTAGAGAAATAATAAACTATCGATAGTGTGACTTAAGTCGCCATCCCAACGACTCGACACTGTGAACTGAACTGAAATATAGATGACGCTCTGTGATTGGTCACTGCAATGGTAGGAAGCTTGAATGAAAAGATAAAAATAAGACAAATGCGTGAATTACTAGCAAACCTAACCTGACTTGACCAACCCATCGGCGCGAACAGAATGACCATGCAAAATTAATAACTATTCATCCGTGCATTTAAGTGTATATAATAGTCTGAAATATATGTGTGAACACGATTTCATTCAGAGGTAGGAAAGTTTACTGAATTTTAACTTTTTAACAGTAATGAGCAACTTTCCAACGCTTTTGTTTATTAAAATATCAGAAATGCACAAACTCATATAATCTAATACTGGTGACAACTTGAGAAATACACTGACCTAAATAAGCTCGGTGGAAAATGTATGCAATTTATGACGGAAAATTAAACCAAAACACGTTTTGAATTTTGAGAAAGGCACAAGACACGATAATAATGTTGTAGGTCGGTAATATGAATTTGGCCTACGTTTGGACTTCCTGGGGACATTCGCATCGGACGTCCGAAACGTCGTACGTTCCCAGGATGGCCATATTAGGTTCTGGGACGTTCGGACCTGAATGGAATATAAAATGGACATCCTCGGGACGTCCAGTGCTTTCTGGGAATGAACTTAATGAATTAACTTCTTCTCGTAGGCAGAAGCAATCGCATACCTACTTTGAAAATGCGTGTAATGAAATACTTTTGCATTTCATCGGTTTTCTTGAAACGCATTTTTCTGAAATCTGAATAACTTTTAGCCGCACATCAGTCTCTATTGAGTTGAATATGAAAGAGACTAATATTCTTCATATAGAGCACAAACATCGTAATTGTCTGCTTCGGAGATTTTACTCTTATTGACAACGTAAGCCTGGAGAATATTGTTACAATCGACACAAAATGCAGGAAATATTTTTCGACGGAATCCATATATCTTTACGTACCTTCTGACAAAGGTGAGAAAGATACATATTTCATGCGAATACTGAATACTTCTATAGGTACATATACATATTTTTATGCATGGCTGGATTCCGACAGTTCCATCAAAAACTAAACGACTAAACATATTTCAGAACTGTTAGGATCAGACATACAGTGCGGTCCATAGGTATGGAATAAATTCATTTTTAGCGTTATTATTTAATTTATCAAAAAATCCTGAAACACGTCAATTTTTATTGTCAATTTGACAATTTACGGTATGAAAATATTACCCCCTTCTTGCACCTCCTCTGAATTATGAGCACCCCCTCAAAAAATTTAAATGAGAATGGGGGTCGTGTGGCATCTTGTTCGAAAGGGATTTTCATTATCTGTTCAGCAATACTAAATTTTCATATTTGGTGCAACAATAACTAAGAAAATTTGGTATTAAAATTCAAATATATTGACAGGAAATAATGTAACATAATGTTTAGGAAGTATATTTCAATTTGTTTTACAGTTAAACTAAATGTTCAAAATTCACATCTCATTCCAATTTTTTGAAGGGGTGCTCATAATTCAGAAGGTGTGCAAGAAGGGGGTGATATTTTCATACTCTAAATTGTCAAATTGAGAATAGACATCGACCTGTTTCAGGTTTTTTCAACCGATACATAATTAACAGTGTTAATATTTTTAAATTTTAATACGAAATTTTCTCAGTTATGGTTGCACCAAATATGAAAAACTCAGTATTGCTGAACAGATAATGAAAATCCCTTTCGAACAAGATGCCCTTCTCATTTAAGTTTTTTGATGGGTGCTCATAATTCAGAGGGGGTGCAAGTAGGGGGTAATATTTTCATACTGTGAATTGCCAATTTAACAATAAAAGTTGACGTATTTCAGGATTTTTTGATAAAATACATAATAACGCAAAAAATTAATTTATTACATACCTATGCACTGTATATAGGTATAACGAGATAAAACTGGGTAGTTCAGTACATTATTTCTTACTTGAATTACATAATTTGGATTTTTGTAACAATTATACAGGGTGAACGATCACTTTCAGAAAATCACACAATATATGTTCTTCCAACCAAAACAAGTGGTAAAAAAGTTGATATGGAAATTCTGGACAAAAAATTACCTTTTGTAGGTGTGGGAATTCTAGCTGAGCACTGTGGAAAAGCAGAATCATTCTTCTTCCGTTTCTGCTCCTCAATTAAACGTGGAAACAATGTTCAAGAGTGAAATGAAGTTTCATTCATCGTAACTCATAATAGGAGGTTGCAAAAAAAATTATTTCCACCATGTGAAAAATATGAGGCAAACATCTGACAGAAAACAACTACTTCTCTGGCCAATACCACGACGGACATTGAATCACATCTGACAGATATTTGTGCAACGTTCTTCCAAGAAGACTCAGTTGCAATTGCTTATTGTATTAAACGGCACATTATCCTTCATTCAAATATCTGTCAGATGTAATTCAATGTCCGTCGTGGTATTAGCCAGGAAAGTAGTTGTTTTCTGTCAGACGTTTGCCTTATATTTTCCACATGGTGGAAATATTTGGAGAGAAGGGTACTTCGACATTGCCGATTTTACTATTTCATTTATTTGATACTCTCCGGCAAAAATTCTCGAACTCTGTTCACTTCCTGGTATCTTTGCTACCTAGGATTGCTTGTTAGTTTTTCCCACGGGTGGCGCTGCGACTGACTTTTACTGTAAGTCGCTATTTCACTGCTTCATTTGTGGGGAATTATTAGTTATACAGTGGATTATAATTCATTGGGCTGGGACAGTACGACTCTAATGTTGTCCGACCTACCCTGTCACTGACGAGCGGTAAGAACCGCGAATCGCGTCTATAGGTGGTCTTCCCCAGACAAATGAAGGATAATGTGCTGTATGATTATAATAAGCAATTGCAACTGGGTCTTCTTAGAAGAACGTTGCAGAAATATCTGTCAGATGTAATTCAATGTCCGTCGTGGTATTAGCCAGGAAAGCTCTCCGGCAAAAATTCTCCAACAATATAGGCGTTGCATTAATGGCGCTTCTTGGATGGTTGGCAAACAAAGAAATCATGTAAATGATTTCGGATTTCTCTGAAATTCCACAGATGTGTTTCTAATGAGAGACCCTCATTTTATTTACGATAATTAGTCATAGTCAATCCTGTAGTTTCATTAATGAATTGAAATATTCAATATCATGAATTTTGATATCTATAATGAAACATGTTGAATGGTAAGGGCTGCATCTTCCCTAGCTCGCACAAGCCTCTCGAAGACTTTTGAGCAGGGTTGCTCGTAATGGGGCTACCGGTTATCTCATTTTTTCATTTGGAAACCAATTCATTTCATACCATTTTCAAATCAGTCGTGACACTGGAATTTTGAAAATAACGGTAAAAATAATGATAATCCCACATAAACACTTGTAGAGTGTACCCAAATGCATATCTTTTGCGGTTAGAGGATGGCTTTTATTATTTGCCGTAATTTTGTTCTACGGTACATTTAAATTCTATAAGGAAATTTTTCAAAATTTTGAAAACTAAACTAATATATGTAAATGTATAGTTCCCAAGTAGCATTTTAGCGACGACAATCACATAATACACCAAAATTAACGTTATACTTGTTATAGAAATTAGTGATTTATGGAATGACGTTCTCTAAACCACCGGTCAACGTTGAGCATGACATCAGTCAAGCTACGACGTTGTCATAACGTTTACTCAACCGACTACAAGTAGTAAATATTCTGGGAATGGGAATAACGTTCTAAAAACGTTTAAGTGACAACTTTAGTTATTTTAAACGTTTCCCCGACGATGAAGCGACCTTGTGAGATTCAACTAAGCAGTTGGTAATTTTTCAGTTGAGTTGAATACGTTTTTGCGAAGTCATCTTCACAACTAACCTTCCTTCAAATATTTACTGTAGAGGCGTGTAGGCCAAATTTATATATTAATAATTTAACCAATTTATTATATTTTCTTCATTTAGTGACAAGTAACATACTTTTTGTTGACAAAAAATGTATTCATGGTAAAGGAAAAAGGACTAGAATGATCTTAACCTAACTTTTCAGTCGAAAATGAAAAGAGCTTCCAAATATACTGCCTTTTCTTACAAACAAAAAAAAAGTCGTGAACAAACTTCACGGGTACAAGCTAACATGAAGACAGGAAGTTTGGAGATCTTAAGATCAATTTCTTTAGGAACAAGTGCCAACCTGAATAGAGAGCTATTAAGGAAAGCAACAACTTTTCCAGAGGAACAACTGTTTATAGCCAGAAAAAACAACTTGATTGTGACCATGTCCAACAGCTTAATAATATGGAAGAACTGAGGGAAAAACGCGGGAGAGGCGGGTTACAAAATGTGGAGCGGGATGTATATGTTAGTTGGAATTGGTTCAGTTTTTGGTCCTATTCATACCCGCGCTTCGGGTATGAAGTTTGTTGTCTGGTAGACTAACGTTAAAAATTTTTATATTTCCACTTATCTGATAACCAAGGTCGCGTTGACGACTTGTATGCCCTACGCCATATTGGAAGTGCAATTCTATTTGGAAACATGGTCGGCCATTAAAACTTGGGACGTAAAACAAACATTCACAAAGGATTTTTAAAGCCTTATTCTAGTTTTCTGGAAATAAATCATAGGTAACCCATGTAGTTCACGCTTGAAGTGATATCATCATTAAAAATTGTTTATTAAAATATATATTTTTTATTCTTGACTTTTGAAATCTTCGTAACAGATTGAAAGCCCGCGTATTTTTTAGCATGAAACAATGGTATATTTGACATTATAATAAAATGTGTGGCTAATTTCTGTTTCGAAATAGTTGTTTTTTGGTAATATTGAGCATAAAATATTTTGATATTAACTTGCGGTAGGAGTTGCCAAAAAGTTTTTTCTTAGTGTCCATTTTGGCCATCAGTAATTATATGGTTGAAAAATCAACTATTTTCTGAACCCCATAGAAAATAAACTGCCATTGCTGCTTGAGAGGGCGCTGGTGTGTAGTTGTTCTAAAGTAAATTCAGCAAATTTTAGGAACCGATGAACTGCCACCTACAGTTGCAGCAGAACCGTTATAAAAACACAAAAATTATTCACCAAATTGGTGCAAAACAGGGTTGTGACAACTTACGTTTGGTTGCACAACTTTTTCGAACACGTCGCCGCAACGTTGAGTTGCTACTTGGGTAGGGAATCTCCCCTTTTCCACAAGTACCCGTTCGACTGAGCTGACATTTTGCACAAGCATATAGATTTATATCTGTCATACTTGGTTTTTAATGCAATGTTTCTTGTGCGTTGCTGTTGCGTTGGTAAAATCAATTATGACCGCCATTATTACAAAGGTATTGCAGATACAAATAATTATTATGCTGCACCTGATAAAGTAATTAAATTAACCAGTATAATGAAGGCGATTAATGATCGAGACATTTTAACACGTGAGCGAAGCAAGCGCGCGTCAATGTTCGAAATCATTAATGGTTATTTAACGAACAAGTGTATTAATAAGGGCGATTAACAACCGAGATAATTTAACGCGTGAGCGGAGCGAGCGCGTTAATGTTTGTTACAAAACTTTTCCGTCGACAGTAGTTTTCGAAAATAGAGATATCTCACTTTCAATGTTTATTTATTTAACGTTACGATAAAAAACAATCACTATTTCCTATTTATATTAACTACTCAAAGATAGTTTAATTTTTCTTAGTGGTAGTTTTATTTTATTTTTTATTATTTATTTTCAAATTGAAATTAAAAAAAAAAATTACCCTCGGTGGGTTTTGAACTCTCGACCTCAGTGTTGCCTGCCAGGTAGTAGTAGTAGTAGTAAAAGATTTTTATTCAAGTTATAAATTTACATCTACAGATTGTGTGCAAGACGTATTGCCATGTCATGCCCGGGTTCTTCACTCCAATTTAGGAGGTTTTCCCGGCCTCGCCGATGTTCTGGCTATTAGCTCAGTCTTTCACCTTCCCTGTGTAGCGGTTCATGTCAGACCAACCTCCTGCTATGCTAATGTTAGTATTTTTGGTGTCATGTACAATGTACTAATATTTAGATAGATTATCAGTGTGTATCGATTTTCAAGTGTTTAGCAGGAAAAATATACCAAAAACCTGCTTTAAGATATTGCCTTTGTGCGAGGGAGATTTATTAACAGGGGTCATTAATCAACGATTTTGAGTGCGTTAAAATACATCATAAATGAACGGTCGACGGAAATAGCATTTTAATATACGAGTTGGTTACAATATTGTTCTTGCAAAAAAATGGAATTAGAAAGAAAAATAGAAAACGAATCTGATGAGATTCAAACTCCTGATTTACGGAAAAGGCCGAATCAAAAATCCAGGTAAAGTCGAATTTTACTGCAGTGTTACGAAATCGAACATTGATATGTGACATTAATAGTCGATTCCGATGAATCCGGTGGATATTAATGATGGATTTTGTTGACATTGTAGAAAATTAAACAGTACGAAAACGCAGGAGTGCCATAAGAGTTTAGTTTTCATCACTTCGGCTTGAGAGTCAAAATTTCGAGAAAAACGTTGAAATTTCGACCTTATTCTCGAATGTTCGACTTTAATATTGTAATATCGACTATTATGTCCAAATTCAATCTTTCCGAGAAAAGAGTATAAATTTCGAGAAAACAGTCGTAATTTAGAGAAAAAATTCGAAATTTCGACATTAAAGTTGAAAATTCAACATAGAAGTCGAAATTTCAACAAGAAAGTCGATAACAATAGTCGTCGCCGACCGATATTTTTACCCTTTTTACTCCCATATACACCTACTACGTGGGCTAATTGTGGCAAATACCTGTCAGAAAACAACTACTCCCCTGGCTAATACCACGACGGGTATTGAATCATATCCGACAAATACTTGTGCAATGTACCTCATTGCAGAGGAAACAATTGCAAGCGCTCCCTGTAACCAAATGGCAGAATTTTGTTTTGATTCGGACAAGAGGACCCCACCTGCAGACTAGTTTCGAGGTTCTTGCCTCGTCATCAGTACAGGGTAGGTCACTACAGACAGCTTTGAAGCCATCTGTTCCCTGCCTGAATCATCCCACAATTCCGTTATTTGGTCAATCTGGTCTCGCGCTGATGAAACGGGTGTAAGCCCTCCACCTGGTGGCGAGTAGATAGAGAAGCACTCCGATTCTCCGGGTTGAGAGATTCAGTCAGATATCTGAAACAAAGCTCAGAGTTCTTTTGGGAGATCGTTTGATTCAGACAGGGAACAGATGGCTTCAAAGCTGTCTGTAGTAACCTACCCTGTACTAATGACGAGGCAAGAACCTCGAAACTAGTCTGCAGGTGGTCCCCCTGTCCGAATCAAAACAAAAGTCTGCCATTTGGTTACAGGGAGCGCTTGCAATTGTTTCCTCTACAATGAGGTACATTGCACAAGTTTCTGTTGGATATAATTCAATACCCGTCGTGGTATTAGCCAGGGGAGTTATTGTTTTCTGACAGGTATTTGCCACAATTAGCCTACGTAGTAGGTGTATATTGGAGTAAAAAGGGTAAAAACATCGGTCGGCGACGACTATCGTTATCAAACGATCTACTAAAAGAACTCTGAGCTTGGTTTCAGATATCTTACCGAAAAAAGTCGATGTGATGAAAAACAAACTCTAGTGGCACTCCTACGCTTTCGTAAAATGAACATGTTAATTTGAGGTTCACGGAAGTATATTTTATGCCAACTTTTTCCAATTGGCATATCAAAATATACAGGGCAATTCAAATTCGACCCCCACCATTGGGATCTCCTAAACTACAGGAGATACGTCGAAGCTTAAATTGGGGCAAAGTTGCATATTTTTGTGCTTAACAAAATACTGTTTTGAAACTTGGAAAAATTTTATTTTTTTCTATCGTTATTTGACAATATAGCTCAAAACCAAAAGTACATTCTCATTGATAATTTTTCTTAGCTACACGTTTTCATGTTCAGATTTACTATCCGACGTTTCGTCTTCTGGCATTCATCATCAACTTTTTTTTCTGTTATGGGCGCCATATTGTTTTTTTACACAGAAAAATAGTGATTTTCATTCTGATTTCATTGATATATAATCTGAGATGGTCATGACTCCATCGAAAAATTTTGTTTAATAAATACTAGTTGTCAGAACTCATTAAACATCATAAGTTTGCAAATGAAGAAAAACGAGATATGTTGAAACTTTATTATAAATTTGATAGGAATAGTACGAAGACAGCACAAATTTATTTTGAATTATATCCGGAAAGACAACAGCCGGATAGAACATTATTCAGAATTTTGGACAAACACTTGGCTGAGTACGGTGCGTTTCAAAAACCAAGAATGAAATATGGAAGCAGAATGGAACAAAATACTAGTAATAACTTATTAGCCGAGGTAAAATGATTGTTCATTCCATATTATTCGAAGAAGTATAATTATTTTTGATACTTTTTCAGATAAATGCAGAAATGGTTGTGCCACAGACGAGCGTTTGGAGGGAATTCAAAAAAAGTGGTTTGAAATGTTATAAGATACTTACATATTTCACAAAAATTACATCCAGGTGATCCTGAGAGAAGGATGGAATTTTGTAGCTGGCTCTCGAATAGGGTAGACCCTACAAACTTCTTGAAAAACCTTATTTGGACCGACGAAAGTACTTTTTCGAACTGTGGTGTTTTTAATAGAAATAATGATCACATTTGGAGTGAAAATAATCCACGACACTTCAGAGAAGTCAGACCACAAGTTCGGTTTCGTTTGAATGTGTGGGCTGGAATTTATGACGACCGAATACTTGGACCTCATTTCTTCTCTAATAAGTTGAACGGGGAAACCTATATTCGGTTCTTAAGAAACGAATTCGAAGAATATATAGATACGTTTCCCCTTGTTAATTATAACAGCTGCTGGTTTCAGCATGACGGGGCTCCTCCACACAATAAAAGAGTAGTTTGCGAATATTTACACCAAAGATTTCCTAATAGATGGTTAGGAAATTCTGGACCAGTGAGGTGGCCGGTAAGGTCACCTGACCTTACAGTTTTGGATACTTTCTTGTGGGGCACTTTAAAGGACAGAATCTATGGAGAGCAAGAATATCACACAGTAGATGAACTTAGAGACAATGTCATCACGCTATTCAGGTCAATCAGAAGAAGGGTTATTGTTAGGGCTGTTCTTAATTTGAGACGACGAGCTCGGTTATGTATTCAAGAGGAAGGCCATCATTTCGAACACTTGTTGTAATACTTTTTGTGCATTTTTTACAAGCTCATTATTTCATTCTTGTGTTTTGAAACGCACCGTACTCAGCCAAGTGTTTGCCCAAAATTCCGAATAATGTTCTATCCGGCTGTTGTCTTTCCGGATATAATTCAAAATAAATTTGTGCTGTTTTAGTAATATTCGTATCAAATTTATAATAAAGTTTCAACATATCTCGTTTTTCTTCACTTGAGAATGAGGATATTTCGACTGAAGTATTTGTGCAAACTTATGATGTTTAATGAGTTCTGACAAATAGTGTTTATTAAACAAAATTTTTCGATGGAGTCATGACCATCTCAGATGAAGTTGTTTTTTTTTTAATATCTGTGGTTTCAGAAGAGCAAATCATAACAATTTATACATCAATGAAATCAGAATGAGAATCACTATTTTTCTGTATAAAAAAACAATATGGCGCACATAACAGAAAAAAAAGTTGATGTTGAATGCCAGAAGACGAAACGTTGGACAGTAAATCTGAACATGAAAACGTGTAGCTAAGAAAAAGTATCAATGAGAATGTACTTTTGGTTTTGAGCTATATTGTCAAATAACGTTAGAAAAAAATACAAACAAAAATTCCGATTTTCAGTTTTTTCCCGATATTTCCGGAAATACTTGGAATTTTCCAAGTTTCAAAACAGTATTTTGTTAAGTACAAAAAAACGCAACTTTGGCCCAATTTAAGCTTCGACGTATCTACTGTAGTTTAGGAGATCTCAATGGTGGGGGTCGAATTTGAATTGCCCTGTATAAATGATCCAATCATTTTTGAAATAACTTACCCAACATCTTGACTACGTGCTTCGTCGCTTGTGCTGTCTTCGCAAAATTCTTCCTTCCCTCCTCATCCGGTTGCATTGCATTATTCTGTCGAGTTCTTTCGGCCCCATTCATCGACACTTGTGTTACGGAATTTTCATAAGTGACTACAGGTTTATAAACGCGATGCCGCATCCTAACGCTGTGGCCTCTACAAGGCTTCACAGTTGATCGGTGCAGTTGCAATCCAATTAGGATATAGAGCACTGTTATCAATGACATGGGCGCTATGAAAAAAACGAATGTGGAGATTTCAAAAGCGTGTGGTATCACTGATCTCTTGATGTTGCAGATGCAGTGATCGTCGACCACGTGTCCGCTGGATAATTCCTCGCAAACTATGCCGAACGCCATGGCTTGCGGGATTGCTAATGACATAGCGACTATCCAAATAACTATTATATACTTTATGGCCCGGCTTAACTTGGAGAGGGTGTGCGATAGGAATGGGTGGCAAATCGCTACGTACCGCTCTATCGTAAAAGCCGTGATGGTTAATACGGTCGCGTTGGCTGACGTTTCTGCGGCAAATCCCTGAAACAAAGATTGAATCTGTAAATGGGACTAGACTCGGGACAAGATAATGAACGTCATTTATAATGAAACACTTTCTGAAAATGTATTTAATTGTAAGAGAACTACAAAAATTATTATTTTCTTCATGTACCCAGGTAGCACCTCATGTTGACTGAATCTTGTTTTCATATTGGGCCAATATGGATATATTGTAAATGTAAAAATAATATTGAACCAATATGGGTTCATATTGGAAAAACTATATTTCAGTAATAATATTTGTGGAATATTGGCTCAACCTGTTCTGAATGTATATTGTTTCATGAAATATTGGGTCAATATTGGTTGAATAATTTCCACCAATATCCAAAGAGCGATATTGCCTACATATTGTTTCCAGCATCTAGCTCCAATATTGCGATTCCAATATTACTCTCATATCGATTATCGATTTTAGAGATAAAAAACAATATTGTATAACAACAGCTGAATCATAGTAACATACATTAAATAAGGCTTCTCACAATGCTTTTCCAAGTAGAAACGAAATTGTAGAATTTTTTAATTATTCGACATTTTCTGGAAATATTTCATACATGTTTCCAAGGCAACATATTCACTTTGAATATTTTACCAATATATGCAAATGATATTGTACCAATATTCTTAAGTATTTTGGGGCCAATATTGCTTCCTCACTATTTCACTAATATTATTTGTATAATGTCCAAGTAATATTGTGCCAATATCCCGAAATAATTATAATTTTATCTCGCCAATATTACGTTTTAATATTTTACCAATATTTCACCAATATTATTCCAATGTAAGTGTGCTACAGCAATATTGTACTAATATCACCTAACATTTTGAGGCCAATATTGCTTCGAGAATATTAGACCAATATTATTTTTTAAATATTGGACCAATCTCGCCAATATTATTATTTGAATATTTTGCCAATATTTTTACAATATTGTACCAATATTGTCCCAATATGGGTGTGCTACTTGGGTAAGGTTCTTCATGAATGTTTAAATGAACGTTCGTCATATCAAAAATTTAAATGGTTGTTCACAAGTAGAGAAACATTTTCTATAAGCAAGCGTTCCGCGAATAACTAATATAATAATACTTCTGCAGCTTTATAGGGACAAGCAATTTTTCTTTTTTTTCTTTTCATGGGGTCTTATACTTCAGGAGGGAGCTCATAACTCTTGAGAATGCTAACTTTGTTGGCAAAACGCGCATCGAGTGGAAGTGACGTAGTTTTGGTGTTTTGGGTAGCATTTATCTCTTGAATTAAGGAAAGAGTTACAAAAGATAAATATAATACATAAAATGTACTTCAGTTTGTAATCTATTGGTTCATTTTCAACGAAAGTTTATGAAATGGTGTTTTATAGGAAGATTGAAGAATATAGTCATTAGTTTATTTTGGGTGATATTTGGATGATATCTGAAACATCAGTTTTAAGAACAATAGTGGGGGCCCCTGAAGGGTTTTCAAGCACCATTTTTTTCCTCCGAACAACATGTATATGAGGCCATTATTTGCAAAACTTGCTATTTGCTCGGGAGCATTTTTTGGGGAATAAAAAAAAAACCTTTAAGAGCTTAGTGGAGTTGTTTTTTGAAAGTAAAGTGATTAATAAATGTTTCTTAGAGCTTTTGGGAGTGGAATTAAGAACTTTGCAGCCTAAAATATTTACAGCTTTGTTTAAAAAAAATAATATAATTGCAAATGGCTAGTTTTGCAAATAATTGTATGGTAAAAAAAACGCATAAAACCTTTTTGCGTCCTTTTCTGCATGGACAAGGTTCAACAAACAGAATATTTTCACTTACAAACTTTATAATAATTCAAATTTCAAATTCAAATTCAACGGAGAACGACCTGCTTTGTCGCGTTTGAATACAAACTACTGAAATCTTATGAAACAATCACTGTAGGATAAATTAATTGTTATTCCAGCCAGTTTTGCAAGTAAAACGTCTTTTCCTCAGCTCTCGCGATGTTCTCTAAACAATACAGAATTTTCTTTCTTGTTGAAACCAGAACAGAAAAAGCAAAGAGCAAGTTTTGCACATAACTATAATTTTCTCGACAGTATTTGCATGCTAAAGAAAGGGCTTTGGTGAATTCTGATTTTATCATTCGATTCCTCTGTGAAATTTGAAAGAAACTCAATGAAAAAAACAGTTTTGGAAATTTTGTCGAATGGCGAGTTTTGCAAATAATGGTCTCATATATATATATATATATATATATATATAGATATATATATATATGGAACTAGTAAATAGTGGGGCATTGCAGCAAAATCAAAGAGTACTACTTTAAAGTTTGTCCAAGCTTTCGGAAATTTAATAAATACAGAATACAATACAGAATTTTCTTTCTTGTTGAAACCAGAACAGAAAAAGCAAAGAGCAAGTTTTGCACATAACTATAATTTTCTCGACAGTATTTGCATGCTAAAGAAAGGGCTTTGGTGAATTCTGATTTTATCATTCGATTCCTCTGTGAAATTTGAAAGAAACTCAATGAAAAAAACAGTTTTGGAAATTTTGTCGAATGGCGAGTTTTGCAAATAATGGTCTCATATATATATATATATATATATATAGATATATATATATATGGAACTAATAAATAGTGGGGCTTTGCAGCAAAATCAAAGAGTACTACTTTAAAGTTTGTCCAAGCTTTCGGAAATTTAATAAATCATTTCCATCATCAGGGATACTACAAATTGCATGTGTAAGTAATATAAAAAAATATATGTATTGTTAACTTACATCTTTGTTGAGATTGTGAGACGCGATGTTATTCAACCATAAGTGACACATTGTGCAAGATGAAAGTTGATATAAACATGTAAAATTGGTAGGATATCTTAAAATTTTTTCATAAAATACGTTACATTTAAAATTGTTGAAAGTTTTAATTTTGACCACACCAGGCCAAATCAATGCTCTTGGTTAGGAGAAGACAGACAGTTGACATGTCATACGACTCAGTCAGTGGTACATAGGTTGGTAACTGTAAATTGGTACCACTGACTGAGTCGTATGACATGTCAACTGTCTTGTCTTCTCCTAACCAAGAGCATTGATTTGGCCAAATCAATGCTCTTGGTTAGGAGAAGACAGACAGTTGACATGTCATACGACTCAGTCAGTGGTACATAGGTTGGTAACTGTAAATTGGTACCACTGACTGAGTCGTATGACATGTCAACTGTCTGTCTTCTCCTAACCAAGAGCATTGATTTGGCCTGGTGTGGTCAAAATAAAAATTTTTAACAATTTTAAATGTAACGTATTTTATGAAAACATTTTAAGACATCCTACCAATTTTACATGTTTATATCAACTTTCATCTTGCACAATGTGTCACTTATTGTTGAATAACATCGCGTCTCACAATCTCAACAAAGATGTAAGTTAACAATACATATATTTTTTTATATTACTTACACATGCAATTTGTAGTATCCCTGATGATGGAAATGATTTATTAAATTTCCGAAAGCTTGGACAAACTTTAAAGTAGTACTCTTTGATTTTGCTGCAAAGCCCCACTATTTACTAGTTCCATACCTAACTAGTCAGCAACGACTACCCTTCCTATATATATATATATATATATATATATATATATATATATATATATATATAGTATATATATATATAAATAAAGTAAAAACCATAGAATGGCTTCGTGAGGGGAATAATTACAAAGGAGAAAATTAGTGGGTAAACCCTCATAATGCAACCGTAGACGGATCCGTTTCGGACTCATTAGACCTCTTCAGTACGGTATAGCCAAGTGTAAAGTTGTACAACACTTGAACGCAAGATCACACAAATATAGGAGCCAACCACAGGAGCCAGCAACATATTTGTGGTTAAAGTCAGAACACCTCGTGTTTACAAGGCTTGAACTAACATTACTACGGTTGCATTATGAGGGTTTACCCACTAATTTTCTCCTTTGTAATTATTCCCCTCACGAAGCCATTCTATGGTTTTTACTTTATTTATATATTCTTGGGTTAGGATGTCACGCAGGTAGCTATAGTTGCCTCCGTGGTAATGTTAGTTCAAGCCTTGTAAACACGAGGTGTTCTGACTTTAACCACAAATGTGTTGCTGGCTCTTGTGATTGGCTCCCATATTTGTGTGATCTTGCGTTCAAGTGTTGCACAACTTTACACTTGACTATACCGTACTGAAGAGGTCTAATGAGTCCGAAACGGGCCCGTCTACGGCATTATGAGGGTTTACCCACTAATTTTCTCCTTTATATGTATATATATATATATATATATATATATATTTTTATGGTGATCGTTTTTATCCATAATATATTGTCTATTTAATATTGTTTTGATTTTATATATTTCTTAAATAATCTCAGGGTTCGCCAATTTAAAGTTCATGAAATGTATTATCACTATTATTGTTTCGATTTTGGAGACTCTTATGCAAAGTTTATACTCTACCTTGTTTTCCAGTGGAGCATTTCTTTGCATCCCAGGGGGATTCTTTGGGTACCAGCTTCAAAGTAAAAAAAAATTTCAGTAATTTCAATTTTGTTCCAGCAAAAAAAAAAAAAAAAAAACACAGGAAATTTCAATAATCAAAATTATTTTAATAATCATAAATGGGAAATTCTTCATTCATGAAGTTCATGACATTCAGCCTGATCGAAATTTGAAACGATATGAAATATAAACAAACTCTAACCAGTATAACCTAACCTTATTCCTATGCGCATGTCCAATAAATTGTTATGGTGAAGCCACTATATTTCAACATGTTTGGGTTGGCAATTGTGAATTTTCCACTAACCTATCTCAACTAAATCTAATGTTCCGAGATTTCACCGTTAGTGTCACTGACCCCGCGTTTGTTTTCAACGATCACTTGAAAAGTAAAGTAAATAACACTCCCGGAATTATTCGAATAAAATGGAAAATGTTTATGGAATCGAAGAAAAATATATGCATATATTATGTTCAGTTTACGTTGCAACGATTTATGATAAAGGCCTTTACCTGTGTGTGTTGGTTTTGTGGGTGCTCCTCTACCATCTCCTTCTGACGTTCAACGTAGACTCCATCTTGGCTGCTGGGACGTGGGACTTTTGCATTCCCAATAGAATGTCTATTTGGTTTTTTCACAAGGTAATCGTCCTTTGAAACTATTCGTAGCACTTGGTACTGTCTTTTCACTTATACTCATACTCATAAAAAAAAACTGGATACTTATTTTAGTAACTTTTTGTTGCTCCAAAATTTCTCAATATTTCTGCTTTCGATATCATTTTTTTCCTCCCTTGTTTACCAAAAAAAAATCTGACTATCAGAATATCCTAGCAACAATACCAAGATTCTATCAACTAATGACTTTAACAATTATTTATTAAATGAATACTAATTTTAAGAAAATAACATGGATATTTTAAATTAGTTTGAAATTTCTAGATTCTTATTCTAAGTCTCAAATTAGGCTTTATCATTTTCATTTATGTGAATTTCCTTAAAGCATGACTTCATGTTCAGAAATAAGTGAATGTCATACTTCCTTGGTGTTGTCAGTTATTTAAATTCATTTGAAAATTACTTATTGTTTATGTAATTCTTCTGTGTAAGTATTTCTATGATTTAATTACAATTCATACAAAAATCTTTTCATTCACTTTCATATTGTAAATTTCTTGCTTTCATCAATTTAAAATCCCCTGAATTTTGTTTGACAGTTGTTATGTCATCAGTTGAGTGTGGTTTTACTGATATTATACAGGGTACTTGAAACATTCTCGATATTGATTTGGAGAATTTCCTCTGAGATGCAAACTTTTTATCTGAATTTTAAATATGCTCTTATTTTTAAACTTGTGGATTATAAAATCATGACAAATACCTCAAGTATTAGATAGGATTTTTCTTTGGAACATGGCAAAATTCTATCTCATACTTCCAAAATTCCTTTTAAGTTATTTCACATGGCTTATATAAATAAATATCATTAATATTGAATATCCCTCTCATTTTATCTTCATTCACATATTTTAGTCTATAACTGTTGACATTATTTTGGCTATCTATGACATAAGGTCCTTCAAAGATAGGTAATAACTTTGCACAAAGGTCTTGTTTTAAATTAGTTACTCTATTTGCTCTGACCAAAACTAATTGACCTTTCTCAAACCTAACTTTTTGTTTTCGCTTATTTTCCGCTCGTTTTAAGTATTTTTTTCCATTTTTTTCCATTTTAACTTTTACTTGTTCCAGTGCATCTTCTAATTGTTTATTTTCCTCTTTCAGCCAATGTCGTAGTGGTGGTTCCCCTGTCATTAGAGTATGTGGTGTCATTTCTGTCACAGTGTTTGGTAGCTGGTTCAAGAAACTCTCTACTTGTGGCAAATTCCTATCCCAGTCACGATGATTGTTTATGGACAATATTCTAAGAAACTTTATAACCTCTTGGATATAACGTTCAACTGGGTTCGCTTCAGGATGTCTGATACTCGTAAAGGTAAGATTAATGTCATTTCTTTCACAAAATCTTTTGAATCTGTCATTGTTGAAGTACGTCGCGTTGTCTAGTATGCATTTATTTGGTTTTCCCACGTCTGTCATGTAATTTCTAAAGTTTTCCTGTATACTTTTAACGTTTGTTCTTGAACATGCATACAATTTAATGTATTTTGTAAAAATGTCTACGATTACGAATATATGCCTATTATTTCTTTCTGTCATTATTAATTCACTTATAAAGTCTATTGCTATACATTCAAGTTTTTTCTGTGCTAGGATATTTTTAGGAATGTTTACATTCATGTAATTTTTTCCTTTATATTTTTGGCAAATTTCACAAGTACTAGTTATTTTTTTTATTATTTGGAGGTCCTTTATGCTATAATAATTTTCTCTAAATAACAGCCATGTCTTTCGTGTCCCTGGATGTCCATTATTATTGTGTAAGTCTATTAAGATTTTCACTGCTAATTGATTTGATATTACATACAACTGTTGTTCATTTATTTGTTTTATATAGATCTCATTTACTTTATTACATTTTCTAATTTCATTTGCTCCTAAATTCAATTGATCTGCAACTATTTCTTTTAATGAAAATATTCCTTCCTTTTCTTTTAAAATATTTACCCCTATTTGTAAAGTCCTATCCTTTTTTATCATTCCATCAGATCTTGTCAACGCATCTGCTATTATATTATCTTTCCCTTTAATATATTTAATTTCAAAATCATACTCTTGGAGTAATAAGGCTCCCCTGTGAATTCTATTGTTCAACAACTTATTATTCATAACATTCAAGAGTGACATATGGTCTGTTTCAATGAAAAACCTGGATCCTAGCAAATAAAATCTTAGCTTCGAAACGCAGAAAATTATGCTAGCAAATTCTAATTCTGTTATACTATAGTGTTGTTCGTATGACTTGGTAACTCTTGAAACAAAACATATTGGTACTTCTTTCCCTTCCTGTACCTGTAATAGTACTCCTGCTAATTTATTTATACTTGCATCTGTTTTAAGTATGAATGGTAGTGAATAATTTGGATGGTACACTTTCAAATTGTTTGCAAATTCTTCTTTAATTATATTAAATGCTGTTTCTTGTTCAACCCCCCATTTCCATTTACTTTGTTTTTTCAACATAGCTATTAAAGGTAGTGTTTTTTCACTTATATCAGGCATAAGTTTCTTAAAATAATTTATAACACCTAAAAATCCTCTCAATGTTTTTAAATTTGTTGGTCGTTTATACTCTCTTATTATTTGAATTCTGCCTTCATCCATACTAATTCCTTGTGAATCCAATTTGTACCCTAAAAATGTTACCTTGTCCTGACAAAATTTTGATTTTTCCAAATTTATTTTCAAACCTGCTGTGTCTAATTCGTCCAATAATAACTTTATATGTTTTAGGTGATCCTCCATGTTTTTGGAATAAATCAAGATGTCATCTATATAATGAAGAATAAAATCGTTGTACTTATCAAGTATGGCATGTATTGTTCGTACTAAGGCTGAACACGAGCTTTGCAAACCGTATGGTACTACTTTAAATCGATATAGGACTCCATCTATTGAAAAAGCTGTATAGTCTCGACTACTTGGATGCAGTGGAATTAACCAAAAACTATGTTTTAAATCTATCTTTGTGAACATTTTTGATCCTGTTATACTACCAAATATTGCTTCGATGTTTAACGGAGCTTCGTACTGTGGTGTTGTATATTTATTAATGTTCCTAGCGTCTAGACATAGTCTTAGTTCACCATTACTTTTCTGCACCACGACTATAGGATTTATAAACTTAGAATTGCATTTTTCTATGATATTTTGATCTAACATATTTTGTATTTCGTGATTGACCTCTTTCCTGTATTTGTAAGGAATAGGATATGTTTTTGATTTGAAATTTTGTATGCCTTTAACCTCAATTTTATGCATGTATTTGTCTGTCACTCTATTTTCATCGTTTATCAAGTTTAAATGTGTGCTAAGTAAATTTTGTATTTTTGTTCTCATATTATTTCCACAATTTATTTCATAGTCTGTAATTTTTTCCTTTTTTTGTTGTGATTTCATGTTGTTAATTGTTTGTACTATTTGTTTGTTGTCTTGTTCTGTAATTTTTGTAAATTTTATTGTCTCTTCGCCTATTTGTATTTTTCCTTGTTCATAATCGATTATTACTCCATGTCTGTCTAACTCATCTGTACCTATAATTGCATCATGTAGCAGGTTTTCTATTATCAAAAATTGTATTGTATATTCTGTATTGTTAAAAGTAATCGCACCACTTATTCTTTTGTTAACCTCATATATTTTTTTGTTATTTGCACCTACCAAAACTACCTTTGGCATTCCACAGCAATATTTTTCTAATTTTTGTTCTCTTATTATTTTGTAGTTTATTAAAGATATTTCTGAACCTGTGTCTACCAATATTTCAATTTTTTTTTTGTAAAATATACCTGGAATTTTTATTAAACCTTTATTTATTTGTAATTTAAAATTTTTTTCTATATCAATGAATTCTCTAGGATGCTGATATATTCCTGTGCAGTATTGATAATTATTTTTGTTAAATTTTGGTAGGTTTTCTATTGAAAATTCTGTTCATGTTGAACAGTATTGTCTTGTGATGTTCCTGCTATGTCTTGTATGTCTCTCTGTATCTGGTTTACCTGTCTATTATTTCTTTCCCCTGCACTTCTGCTTCGTAGTGTGGTGTTGTCATTTCTGTCCCTATCATATTGTCTTTCTTCACTTCTACGTCTTTGTCTGTTATCATAGTAATAATTATTGTTATATCGAGATCTGTTGTACCTGTCGTTTTCATTGTATTGCCCATTGTTATTTAAATTTCTACTACTTGTATTATTTGGACCATTTCTGTCATAGTGGTTATTCACGTGATTCCTATTGTTTCTATCCTCTGTATTATACCTCCTGTCATTGTTCCTTTGTCTGTAATTTTCATTGTATCTCATATTACCATTTCTTTCCCTAAAACTCGTACCATTTCTGTCATAGTTATTATTCATGTGACTCCTATAATTTCTATCCTCTGTATTATATCTCCTGTCATTGTTCCTTTGTCTGTAGTTATTATTATTTTCATATCTATTACTTTCATTGTCTCTTCTAAAAATACTTCCATTATTATTTATTCTATTTGACAGAGTATTATAACTATTTCGCCTTCTTTCCTGGATGATCAAAAATTGACAGAGACTATCCATATCTTTAAAATTATATAACATCATAATCTCCTCTAGATTGTTATCAAAGTGTTGTATTATTAAATTGACAATATACTCTTCAGAAAATTTGCAATCTAAATATTGTGAAGTGCTATACAACTGCATAGCGTATTTGTGAAAGGATGTTCCTCTATTAGGGTTATATTTCCCTCCTAACAATTCATCTTTAATTAATTTTTGTTGGGATGGACCCCAAAAATAAGTCAAAAATTTATCTGAAAATTCTATAAAAGTGTTCAACTCAGTTTCTTTATTATTGAACCATAATAAAGCCTCATCCTGTAGTTGGCTTCTTATAATCTCTTTGAAATTGGTGAAAGTTAAATTGTCAGAGAATTGATTTTTTAAATATTTAATGAAAGGTACAGGGTGTTGTCGTTTGATATTACCTGTAAATATTAATTTATTTTCATTTACTTTATTGAATAGAGTTTTAATAATCACTTCCTCACAACTTGTTTGTTTCACTTTATTTTCGGTTTGATTAATTCTTTCTTCCATTTCCGTAACCTGTCCATTCATTCTATCTTCTTGACTCTTAATTTTTTCCTGTAGGCTTTTAGTTTCTTTTTCTATCTTCTTCTCTAGTCTTTGTTTTTCTTTCTTGTTTTCCTCTCTATCTTGTACTACATTGTCTTCTAAATGTTGTATTTTCTCTTCCACATGTTCAATTTTCTCATCTGTTTCTCTTCTATTGTTGGCCATTTCAAGGACAAAATTTTCTACTGTATTATTCACTTGTTGCTTTATTTCTTTTAATTCTTGGTTGATTTTCCCTACATGGATCTTCAATTCTTCTTGCAGGATCTTTTCTAATTTTTTTATCTCTTCTTTCCTTCCTTCTTGTATTAGTGTTTTCAATCTTTCAATATCTTCTCCTCTTTGTCTGTCAAGTTGTTCCATATCTTCTCTCCTTACTTCCTGTATAATCTTTTCTAGCTTTTCTATGTCTTCTTGTCTTTTCCTTTCTATTTGTTCTCTATCTTGTCTTCTACCTTCTTGTATAAGTCTTTCTAAAATTTCCATTTCCTCTCTTCTTTTACTTTCTTGAACTTCCATTTCCTCTTGTCTTTTCTTTTCTAATATTTCCATTTCCTCTCTTCTTTCCTCTTTTCTTCTATTTTCTTGTATTTTCATTTCTTCTCTTCTTTCTTCGTCTTTCTTATTTAAAAATCTCATTAAATCTTCTATGTTGACTTCCTGCAGTGTTCTCGTTTGTTCTACTGTGGCATCTCCACTTTCTTGCATGTTCTCCTCTACATTTTCTTCTTTCTCCAGATCTCCCTCTTGACTTGGACCTGGTTTTCCTTGTTTGCCCTTTCTTGTATTTTTTTTGGACTCCATTATTGTTTATATATTTTTATTACTTCAAAAAAAAATTTTTACACCTCGTTTTTTTTTTGGTTTTCCACAAATGCCCCACGTTGGTCGCCATTTTTTATGGTGATCGTTTTTATCCATAATATATTGTCTATTTAATATTGTTTTGATTTTATATATTTCTTAAATAATCTCAGGGTTCGCCAATTTAAAGTTCATGAAATGTATTATCACTATTATTGTTTCGATTTTGGAGACTCTTATGCAAAGTTTATACTCTACCTTGTTTTCCAGTGGAGCATTTCTTTGCATCCCAGGGGGATTCTTTGGGTACCAGCTTCAAAGTAAAAAAAAATTTCAGTAATTTCAATTTTGTTCCAGCAAAAAAAAAAAAAAAAAAAACACAGGAAATTTCAATAATCAAAATTATTTTAATAATCATAAATGGGAAATTCTTCATTCATGAAGTTCATGACATTCAGCCTGATCGAAATTTGAAACGATATGAAATATAAACAAACTCTAACCAGTATAACCTAACCTTATTCCTATGCGCATGTCCAATAAATTGTTATGGTGAAGCCACTATATTTCAACATGTTTGGGTTGGCAATTGTGAATTTTCCACTAACCTATCTCAACTAAATCTAATGTTCCGAGATTTCACCGTTAGTGTCACTGACCCCGCGTTTGTTTTCAACGATCACTTGAAAAGTAAAGTAAATAACACTCCCGGAATTATTCGAATAAAATGGAAAATGTTTATGGAATCGAAGAAAAATATATGCATATATTATGTTCAGTTTACGTTGCAACGATTTATGATAAAGGCCTTTACCTGTGTGTGTTGGTTTTGTGGGTGCTCCTCTACCATCTCCTTCTGACGTTCAACGTAGACTCCATCTTGGCTGCTGGGACGTGGGACTTTTGCATTCCCAATAGAATGTCTATTTGGTTTTTTCACAAGGTAATCGTCCTTTGAAACTATTCGTAGCACTTGGTACTGTCTTTTCACTTATACTCATACTCATAAAAAAAAACTGGATACTTATTTTAGTAACTTTTTGTTGCTCCAAAATTTCTCAATATTTCTGCTTTCGATATCATTTTTTTCCTCCCTTGTTTACCAAAAAAAAATCTGACTATCAGAATATCCTAGCAACAATACCAAGATTCTATCAACTAATGACTTTAACAATTATTTATTAAATGAATACTAATTTTAAGAAAATAACATGGATATTTTAAATTAGTTTGAAATTTCTAGATTCTTATTCTAAGTCTCAAATTAGGCTTTATCATTTTCATTTATGTGAATTTCCTTAAAGCATGACTTCATGTTCAGAAATAAGTGAATGTCATACTTCCTTGGTGTTGTCAGTTATTTAAATTCATTTGAAAATTACTTATTGTTTATGTAATTCTTCTGTGTAAGTATTTCTATGATTTAATTACAATTCATACAAAAATCTTTTCATTCACTTTCATATTGTAAATTTCTTGCTTTCATCAATTTAAAATCCCCTGAATTTTGTTTGACAGTTGTTATGTCATCAGTTGAGTGTGGTTTTACTGATATTATACAGGGTACTTGAAACATTCTCGATATTGATTTGGAGAATTTCCTCTGAGATGCAAACTTTTTATCTGAATTTTAAATATGCTCTTATTTTTAAACTTGTGGATTATAAAATCATGACAATATATATATATATTAATAAAGAAATTTATTCAATAAGCTGAGATTACAATAAGTGACAGGAAAAAAAATGGATTATTCAGCTCACCAAAAAAGCTGCATTCAGTTCTATTACCTAAAAGGTAAATAGACCTGTTTTTCAATACAGATAGTCTTCCATAAATATAGGAAGGTGCAGGAGCTACTTTATTATAAAACTAATGTATACATACTTAAAATATGTGCGTATTGTAAATAGTAATTCTTAATTAAATCTTATTAGAATATGACGAAACCCTAAATCTTAAAATTAGGTACTAACAAATTATTGAGGAGTAATCTTTTCAAGTGGAATTTTGCAGCATAAATTGACTTGTCTTTGATTTCAGAGGGAATTAGATTCAGAACTTTACAAACAACATAAGAAAATGATCTTTGATATAAGTTTGTGTTATGTTTTGGTATTGTGAGGGTGTTTTTTCTCCTGATATTTATGTTGTGTACGTCAGTTCTGAATCTAATTTTCTCATGTGAATAAATAGGTGATTTATTTTTTATGATTTTTAAAAATAATATACTACCGTGCAAGTAACGCCTGTGTTTCACTGTAAGCCATTTCAGTTCATTCAACTTGCTCGAAAATCCCCTTTGAAATTTCCTTATATTAAATATTATTCTAACACACATATTTTGCATTTTTTGCAATCTGCTATTTTGGAAGGCCGTTAGACAAGGTCCATACACTATATCGCAATAGGTGATATGTGATAATACAAGAGATTCGCACAAGATAGATTTGGTTTTTGTGTTTAGTATACTTCTATTGCTGTATATTAATTTTATATTAGTCATACATTTTCTTATAATATGATTTACATGCTGTTCAAAGTTGAGATCTGAGTCCAAATATAGCTCTAAGTTTTTTGTGACATTGGTTAGAACAAGTGATTGATTGTTTATTTTGATATCAACAGAAGCTGCATATCTATCTCTGGACACCTTACGTCCAAACAATATTACCTGAGATTTAGAAGGATTTATTTCCATACAATATTTTCCCGCCAATTCCGAAAGTGCTGCAAGGTCTTCGTTAATAATAATATTACTATTATCCATTTCTGAACAGGGATAAGAATAGTATATTTGCAAATCATCAGCATAGAAATGAGATTGGCAATCAATCAAGCATTCCCTGAAGGTGGATGTGTATATTGAAAATAACAGAGGCCCTAAGATGGATCCCTGTGGTACACCTCAAATAAGCTTCAATGGTGTGGATTCATAATTCCCATATTTGACAATCTGACTTCTATCGGACAGATAGCTCTTCATCAATTCTATTGCACCGTTTTCAAATCCATTGTAATGCAACGTAGCTAACAATAGCCCATAATCAACCCTGTCAAAAGCCTTCGAGAAGTCAATAAGTACTAATGTTGTTACTTCATTTTTGTCTGCTGCTGACAGGATGTCATCAACAACAGTCAGCAATCAGCAGTAGTGCAGCTATGGTCCTTACGGAGGAAGCCTGATTGGTTATATGGAATTATCGAGTATCGAGTATCTAGAAACACTTTCATTTGAACACACATAAGTCTTTTGTATAGTTTTGATAAAGTCGGAAGTATACTGATAGGTATCAATTGCTTGAATTAATTTGGATTTTTGACTTTCGGAAGTGGTATTATATAAGCTTGTTTCCATTGAACTGGGAATTAGCTGTTACGAATACAATAATTGATAATATGTGTTATATATTGTATTATTGTGGGGCAACAGTAAAGTAGCATTTTGAGTCCAAGCCTATCATTCCCAACCGAATACGACTTAATAGACAGTAATGCACTATATACCATTTCTTCTGACACCTGTTGGAAAAGAAAATTACCAATGCCATCTTTGTTATTATTATTGAGATATTGCATTATGTCAACATCAGCTACAGTTGGCGAAAGTAAGGACTGAATGAAAAAATTGTTTATTTTATTTACATCTGCCAAATTACTTGGAAGATTATGATTTTTATTTGTTGCATAAATATTCAGTTTATTGAGCTCTTTATACAAGTGTTTTGTTGATTTGTTTTGGCGGAATGTATAATTTAAATATCCTTTTTTTTTCATTGGTGACTGCCTTATTGGTGAAATTTCTAAGTTCTTTATAATAGTCCCAGTGACTTTGAAGCTTTGTTCTTTTGAAGCGTTGATGTGCTTTGTTTCTGAGTTTGATTAAAAGAGTCGACATTGAGTTACATTTTAACAAATCGATATTGAAATCTCCAACACATATAATATTATCGAATTGTACAGACACCTCCCTGACGGCATTTTCAAATTCAGCAATGAATTCAACCATTGACTGCCTGGGAGGACGGTAAATTACCCCAAGAGCATATTTTTCGTTTTTTATTTCAAAAGATATCCACAATTGCTCCACAGTATCAACTTGAATTACATCATTTATTAGAGTGATATTTAAATTGTTTTTGGCATAAATTCCAACTCCACCTCCCCGACCTTCTATCCTATCACGTCTAAATGAGTTATAATTTTTCAGGGATATTGCATCACTCCTAATATTATTATTCAGCCAGGTCTCCGTAATACAAAAAATATGATAATATGATGTTTCAATGAAATCCCTCAACTCAGTGATATGAGCTCCAAGGGACGCAACCAATATTCAGTTCCTCCATTGAAGGACAGTATAAAAGACTAATATTAAAGTAATACTATAAATATATAAAAATATGACATAAATTATCTATACACATAGGCCGATAACACGAGAAAAAAAAAGAATAAGAGGCACTATATGATAATCTATCTGTTTGAATTAGTTCTTGATTTGTTTTCTTGTTGACGAGTGTTAGGTTTCTTGGGAATGGCTCCTGCAGTATGTGTTGTATTAAATATGGAACCACTTGATCTAATTCCAACTTTCTGGTTGAATTGCTCTATGGTTCCCTCCAAGAAATCCTTATCTAAAGTGGGAGTGTGCGGAAGGCTATTGGGCTTAGGTTTACTCTCTGTTTTCTCCTTTACAATCAGGTCCTCTATTCCATATGGGGTATTGTTCACAAAAAGTTTATTTCTTTTGATATAGTAGTTGGTCTGGTTGTCCTGTTTAGCGAGAAAGAGGTGCTTGCGTAGGACCCTATTTTCCTCTCTCTGAGTTGTGGTTAGATCGTGTGTCACTGATATATTTGTCCCCTTTAGTTTTTGACAACTATGTAAAATGCGTTTTTTCATCCAGTATGAAACAAGATCAATTTTTATTGGGCTATCTCTGGATTTTCCCAATGTATAAAAATCTTTTATTTCCGTTGGTTTTATTTCTATATCTAGTGAAGCTTTGAATTGATCGCAAATATTGTTATTATTTAAATTATCTTGAAGTAGATTCCAGCCGAATAAAATAATTCCGTTCTTCTTAATTTCCCTTTTGAGACTTTCAACTTCTTCCTTTAGTTGTTTATTTTGTTTTTCAAGTTCGTGAACTTTATTATTGACACGATTGACTCGATTTTCAGCAATAGTCTAGTTTCAGACTCCTCAATGACATTCCTTATTTCATTTCTACTTCGCAATATTTCATCAAGTAACTGATTGAGAGTGATATTATTTCCAGTTCCATCCATTATTCTCCAGTCTAGGTGATAGTACTTATTAAAGAAATGATTCTGATAAGAAGAGGTTTTTCAAGCGATGTGGATCGAATGATTTTGTTTTGGACTTTAAATCTACTGATACTATGAAATAACTAGTAGAATTTCCACCAAACTTACATATGAGATGGAGATTACACTTATGTAACGGAGGCGATCCATAACATACAGTGGAGGTGAGATGAAACTGGGTAGGTAAAAAAACTTACAGTCGAACTCCACCAAATAAAATCTTTATTAACTTAGTGTGTGTGTGTAGTCAGAGGACACACATCAGCACATGACGAGATGTAGTCAGAAGACTTACATCAGCAGCAGATATGTTTCGAAGGATTAATCCTTCATCTTCAGTGAAAAAAATATAGGTTGGTTAACAAGTAGAGATCATATGTGATGGAAAAAACTATTGTAGACTTTAAAAAAGGGGGTTTAAAAAAATGTTTAACAACTAAAACGTCCACATGACGTATACCCGCATTTGAGCGGTTCCCCAATTGTTAGGGGTCGTGATTTGACCTAGCCAGAACAATCATTTGGTGAATTTTTAATCAAAAGTTGTGACCATGCACGTGTTCAAATACTTCTAATTGACTTCTAATTGAGTCAATTAAAGTCTACAATAGTTTTTTCCATCACATATGATCTCTACTTGTTAACCAACCTATATTGTTTTCACTGAAGATGAAGGATTAATCCTTCGAAACATGTCTGCTGCTGATGTAAGTCTTCTGACTACATCTCGTCATGTGCTGATGTGTGTCCTCTGACTACACACACACACTAAGTTAATAAAGATTTTATTTGGTGGAGTTCGACAGTAAGTTTTTTTAACTACCCAGGATTACACTTATGGATGTACACTTCAAAAATCCGGAAAAACAGCACACTAGCCTCTTCAAAACAGCACTCTTTGACGGAGCACAAATTAAACGTTTGGCCTCGACAAACAACCAACAACCACAATTATATCACATATATGAGTAAGAGTCTCATTAAGAGGGATAATGACGATGTCAAGTTACAAGCTTGGTTAGACTTACATTAACCTTTTTCATCAGAAAGAACTATTATGGTGAAACAAGTGTTTTCCGCCCTTACAAGTATTTACAATGTTAGGCAAAGTTTGATTACCAAATTATCTCTATCAGTAGGAATACCGATGAATCATGAGTAAATAATCAAAACCAGTCGTATTTATTTAAACCAATCAATATAAATTAAATAAAATATTTGAATGTGTAACGTGGGTGTGATCATACTTGTTGATGATTACAGGTGGGTATACTTATCCTGTTAACGTTTTATAGTTACGTTGCCTTCGCCAAACATTCAAGGATATTAACCAAATAATGTATTGAAAAACGCATCCCAGGTAGCACCTCATATTGGCTGAATCGTTTTTTCATATTGGTCCAATATGGATATATTGTAAATGTAATAATAATATTGAACCAATATGGGTGCATATTGGAAAAACAATATTTCATTAAGAATATTGGTGGAATATTGGCTCAACCTGTTCTGAATGTACATTGTTTCATAAAATATTGGGTCAATATTGGTTGAATAATTTCCACCAATATCCATAGAGCGATATTGCCTACATATTGTGTCCAGCATCTAGCTCCAAAATTGCGATTTCAATATTCTTCTCATATCGATTTCGGAGATGAAAAACAACATTGTATATCCAAGTTTGATAGCATATTGGTGGAATATTATTTCATCCATACTCGAAAAATTATATTGACCCTATATTAATTGAGATTGTTACAAAACCTCACGCCAATATTTGAAAGACTATTTTGTTACAATATTACAAAATATTCATGTTGAGAGTGTTCCCCTTTTCAACATGTATACCTCCCAAGAGGTATCTTGAACGATGGAAAATAGCGACTAAAGTTTGTCTTTCAGTCGCATATGATTCCACAATAGATTTTATGAATGTCTATTCATATTTTCGAACTAAAATTACAAAATAATTGTATCACTATCATTGAAATTTTAATATTGGCCGAATATTCAATAAACAATATTGAAATGAATTATGATCAAACTTGGGTAAGAAACCGCTAGGTGGCCTCACATATAGAACGACAGCTGAATCAGAATAACATATATCAAATAAGACTTCTCACAATGCGTTTACAAGTCAATCTACTCAGTGGTTGATTGAAGTAGAAAATAAATTGCAGAATTTTCAAATTATTCGACATTTTCTGGGAATATTTAATCGATGTTAATATTTTACCAAGATATACAAATGATATTGTACCAATATCGCTAAATATTTTGAGTCCAATATTACTTCCACAATATTTCACTTATATTTTTTGTTTAATGTCCAAGTAATTTTGATTTTAGTTCGAAAATATGAATAGGACCTTGGGACATTCATAAAATCTGTTGTGGAATCATATGCGGCTGAAAGACGAACTTTTAATCGCTATTTTCCATCGTTCAAGATAACCTCTTGGGAGGTATTCATGTTGAAAAGGGGAACATTCTCCATGAAGATTGAAAAATAAAAAAATATGATTTTTTTGTAATATCTAACAGAAAACAACTACTTCCGCGGCACAAGCCACGCTTCGAGAATATTATTTTTTAAAAAATTTGATCAATATCGCCGAATGTTCACATTTTTTTCTCACCAATATTGTTATTCGAATATTTAGCCAATATATTCACAATATTGTACCAATATTGCCCCAATATGAGTGTGTTACTTGGGAACCGAATGTTCAATTTATACTACCCTCTTTATCATCCGAACACTTTCTCGTTCTAATTCGCGCATATCATACGTTTATCCATATTCCTTCAGACATTTGCCATGCTGTACCATCATTGAAATTTGAATATTAGCCGAATATTCAATAAACAATATTGAGATCAAACATGGGTAAGAAACCGATAGGTGGTCCCACATATGGAACGACAGCTAAATAATAATAAAATATATTTAATAAGGCTCCTTACAAAGCGTTTGCAAGGTAATCCACTCAGTGGTTAATTAAAAATTAAAATTGTAGAATTCTCAAATTATTCGACATCGGAATCTTTCATCCATGTTCCAAAATATCTAAATGATATTGTACCAATACTACCATAATATTTCACCAATATTACCACAATATTTCACCAATATTATTTGTATAATTTCCGAGTAATATCGCACCAATATCCCGAAATAATCATAGTTTTATCTCGCCAATATTTCGTTTGAATATTTTTCCAATATTTTTATAATATTCTACCGATATTATTCCAATGTAAGTGATATTGTACCGATATCGCTTAACATTTTGATGCCAATATTACTTCAAGAATATGAGATCAATAATATTTTCAAAATATTGGACCAATATCGCCGAATGTTTTTCTCACAAATATTCTTATTCGAATATATTGGCAATATTTTCACAATATTGTACCAATATTGTCCCAATAAGAGTGTGCTACTTGGGATCTAACTGAATTGGATGAAGAAAGCAAAAAACTTAGACGTAATGTAGTAAATATGTTTCCAAGAATGGAAAATTACTATTGTTATTGAAAACATACCTGGTATATTCTTGATTCAGAACATATTTACACAAGTGGCATAGTTTCATTCTCACACCTGTCTTGATGGTTTCAAAAAGCGGAACGAAGAGTTAGTTCACTTTGGAGACGATGTAATAGGAGTAGGCCATAAGCTATCTGTTGGTGAAGGAACGCCATTAATGTAGTAACTCGAAAACTCATTTTGTTATTCCTTACTATTTTTAGGTATAACAAAAAATAGGCCAAAATAACTACGTTTAAATTAACAATTCCAATTGCACATAGAGCTCAAAATTCCTTCGAGATATCCGTTACTGTAAAAAAAGTTTCAAAAGAAACAGGGATCAAGGATCAAGGATCAAGTGATAAAGGATGTTCGCTGGTACATTGTTTTAAATATAACTAGCTAGCCATAACACCTGGTGAAAATATTTGGAGAGAAGGGTACCTCGTCATTGTCGATTTTAATTTTCCATTTATTTGATACTCTCCGCAAATGATTTACTAAAATTTTCGAAATGCAATGCACTTTCATACGAAAGCGTAGAAGGGCCGCACAAAATTTTATTTTCATTTCAAAGACTTTTCCGACTTAGTTCTCGGAATTTCAACTTAGATCTCGGAAATCCGACTAAAATCTCGGAGATCTCCAAGATGTAAGTCGGAATTCCCAGATTATGTCAGTCGCAATTCCGAGATCTAAGTCGGAATTCCGAGATGTAAGTGAGAAAAGTTTTTGAAAATTAAATATTGAAAATTAAATAAAAATTTTTGTGGCCTTTCTACCCATTCGTACTTTTACTGAAATACGCTTATGATCATAAAGTACTCATTATGTACTGATGGATATTTTGAGATTCATTAGCGAGAAATTACAATCTAGGATCGATGAATTTCAGCGAAAAAGAAATTATATTACGAAAAATGCGTGTTTAAATGAAATATCTGTAAAAAAAATGTAAATATTATAAAGAATTCTGATCAACGGCTTGCAACATTTCTGTTGTGATATAATGGCATTCTTATAAATTCATGCTCTCAACTCATTTTAATCAAATGGTTTGTGATGAACTTGGTATTACTTGAATGAGTTCATCTGAATGAAATATACCTATTAGGCGTTATGCTGATGCATAATAATTAATGAGACAATATTGCTCATATTATACAACACTAATCAGACAAGTGGTGGTAATGTTTTAATAATTTCAACTAGATGCACGAATTTCTGTTTCTATAGAAAAAAAAACTATTTTGGCAGATATTGAATTTTACAGTTTCCGAAACTTTTTTTGTTAATCACTAATAAGAGATCTGCAGCCTGCGCAAACCACGCTTAAACACTGCAAGAGGTCAAACACAAAGACAAAGGTAACTGAAAGCAATTTCATAAAATTCCATAAAATTTTTTGTACATCATTGACTGCTTCAAAAACGAAAATTCTTGGCCATTTACTGATCTCCGCTCATTTTCTATCAGCGCCAGAGCGTGGCGATTTCTTGTAGGGAGGTGACCCGAGTGCAGGGTTAAGGAACAAAACACCCGACAAAAAGTTTTATTTTATTTTTCAGGATTATGCTCAACTTCAGATGGAAATTCTTCCATAGCAATTTTCCAACGCGTGATGCACGGCAATTTTAAGCGACAGAAGTTTGAATACAAAAGCGCTTTATATTCAGAATAAATTACAAAGTTGAGTTCCAATAAATAGGAACGCCTTCCTTCTAAAGCAAATAATATCCCAATGAGCTCTGGTATCGCGTACCTACGTTTCCTGTCTAACAACAAACGGCTTCCATAAAAAGGTGAGGCTCCACGTGACCGCAGGGGCAAACACTTGAATCGTCCTCATAAGCTTTCAGAGAACTCCAAAAACCTAGTCCGGGATCATATTAAATAATTTAAAGGGCGTAAGACGCACTATAGCTTACGAAAAACCACCAAAGTTTATTTGCCTGAAGACTTGAACGTTAAAAAGATGTTTAAAATGTTTGAAGAAACGTTTCCCCTAATAAAAGTTCCATATGAAACATATCGAACTATATTTAGTTCAGAATTTAATATAGCTTTCGGCTTTCCAAGGTCAGACACCTGCAGTGAGTGACACACATTTGGCGAAAATAAAGGATTTGAAGCTAGTAAACAAAGCATAGAAGACAAAATATCTCTAAAATATGAACAAAAAGAGAGAGACATGAAAAAACTTGAAATAGAAAACAAGTTACACAAATCAAAAGCAGAAGCATTTTACCAGAGGAAACGCGATGCAAAGAAAAACAGCCAGAAGAGCATTTCTATAAAAGCTACCTGCTTCGATTACGCAAAAAATGTGCCAGTGCCTAATATAACAACGAATGATGTTTATTACAAAAGATAACTTTCCATCTATTCATTTAACATTCATGTTTTATCCACATCTCATTCAGTGTTTTACATGTATCCAGAAATTACTGGAAATAAAGGTAGTGACTCCGTTAGCTCTCTACTCAATCACTTTTTATTTAATTTTCTTGGGGAAGATGTTAGACGTTTGGAGATATTTTGTGACTCGTGTGGAGGCCAAAATAAAAATTATACTTTAATTCGTGCTCTTCATTACATAATACATACTGAAAAAAAATTAGATTCCGTTAAAATAACATTCCCAATCAGAGGCCATAGTTACATGGAATGTGACAAAGATTTTGGTCTTATTAATCAAAAAATACGTGCAGAATTACCCACGGACTGGTATGATCACTTCAAATCTGCTAGGACAAATCCTATGACCTTTGAAGTTGTTGAAGCCAAACAAGATCTTTTTAGAAACTGGACGTCCTTTTTCAAGCCCAGATATAGAAGAAAATGTCAATTTTCAACCAGACCAATAAGAGAACTGAAGATTGTGAGAGAACATCCCCAATTAATCTACTTCAGAAACACCTACAATGGGATGTGGGAATCAAGCCCCATAACAGACAGAAAATTTCGACCTAATAAACTGCTTAAAGCTGGAGAATTTAATCTTTCCGATTTGTTATTTGATGGTGAGTTTAGTGTATGACAAATTTTTAAATAGGGAATTTAAAATTTTAGGTCCATTACCATTGAGTCATGCAAAGTGGAAAGATTTACAAGATCTTAAAAAATTTTGCGGACCTGAAGCTCAGCAATACTTTGACAGCATTCCATATTCAAGGAACTGACACTGGCCACCGCAAAAATACATTATTGCTACTATTAATAATTTTAGACAAATGAGATTTTTTGTTTATGAAAAAGTTGGTTTAAAAATCATGTTTTGTAATAAATCATATGACAAAGCGCGTTTTTACCTTTTTTTTCTGTAATAAGGTGTCTTTTTCTCCTGTTTGTAGAATTTATTTACTCTTTGATTTAATTTACTAAATAAACATTAATAATAAATATGGAAGCTACATTTGTGTATCATTTGGAATATTACTCACCCTAACGAACAAAAATATAAAGGTTCCAATGCTTTAGAACGGGTTTTCTCGAAATCCCGTTTTTTGACATAGCGCCTTCTTTGCCTCTGGTCTTCATATGCGACAGTTTGTTTTGTTTTTCATCCATTGCTGGTTTCTATTACAGCGTGCATGCATGTGTCCCTCGTCCTGAGTGCGTTCCTTTGGGTAATTAACATCTATTGCCAGAGACACGACCAAACATTGAAAAAAACCTTTCTGAAGACAAATTCTTTAGATCTGTAATGTAGGTTATTCTGTGAGTTACAGATTCAAAAGCTTGCTGCGCAACGTTTTCAGTTCGAATACGAAAGCGACAAGATTTTGAATCCGTAACTCACAAAATAACCTACAATACACATCTGAAAAAATTATTTTTCACTTTTTAGAGCATTTGAATAAAAGCTTGTCTTTAATTTTTTTTATTAATATTTTATTTTCTGCATAATGGTCTGTTTCCAGTGAGTTTTGAGCTATCAAGCTCTTGAATGAGGAAACCATCTAAACATTTACTCGTCAGCCATCCTGAAGCCGCCATCTTTAATGAATAACAGAACATTCATAATCTTCCATCCCAAATACTCCCACATATCAATTTTGAAGATAGTTGGACCATAACCAGACTCATTTGCCATATTACAGCCATCATATTTAATTCATCAATTTTAACAAAAAAATCATAATATCCAACCCCAAAACCCCCATATACCAATTCAGAATAGCATCCGATCTCATCCGCCATCTTGGAGCCACCCTAGTGATTTCATAAATTTTAACGAGAAAATCATAATCTCCTACCCCGAAAACCCCCACAAACCAATTTAGAATCGAATCGGACCATAATCACAAAACTTGTCCACCATCTTGGCGCCATCATCTTGAATTCATGAATTTTGACCAAAAATCTGTAATCCTGACCCCTAGAACTCCTGCTTACGAAAGATAAATCGAATTGGACCAAAGTAACCAGGCTTATTTGCCATATTAGAGACACCATATTGAATTCATGAATTGTAACAAAAAATTCATAATATCCAACTCAAAAAACCCCATATACCAATTAAGAATAGAATCCGATCTCATCCATCATCTTGGAGCCACCCTATCGATTTCATGAATTTTGACAAGAAAATCATAATCTCCGACCCCAAAAACCCCCACAAACAAATTTAGAATCGAATCGGACCATAATCACAAAATTCGTCCGTCGTATTGGAGCCGCCATTTTTTATTTTTCACCAACAAAAATTGCATAGTGCATGGTCACCGGAATTATGAACACCTGCCAAACTGAATATTGGTCAGAATTCAGTAGCAAGATTTGACCCACACAGACATACATACCCACTTACACACATTGAGACAGAACGGCTCAGGTATAGAGTTAGCAAGTAAATAAGACAGAATGCAGCTTCCAGGCGATTTTTATTGTAACAATCGCATGTACAAACGTAGTGCTAAAAGTAAGAAACTTTGGTTAATCTGACATTAATTTACAATAATAATCCTCTTACCTAAAAGTAAGAAACACCAGGCTTACGAAAATTATTTTGATATTTATCAAAATGATAACCTTGCAACCAAAAGGGTTGTTTCGATTCAGCATTACGTGAGTTTATCGACAAGCTCGAAATAAATTCACCGTTCCCAGAAACAGTAATGTTGAATCTCACAAAAAAGTGTTGTAAAAAGTACGGCTTGAGGGCTTGACCGGCGAAACATGAGGAATCATTTATATATTTTGTAGGCAAGGCAACCAGGTATACATCTATTTGCATATCGAGTTGTATAGGTACTTCAAGGCTTGAAGTTAGAATTAATGTAAGCCAGAGTATGCAAAACTGGCATGAAATAGGGGAAACGTGGGTAATTCTGCCTCAACATACTAACAGGGACAGTTAAAGGAAAACTTGTAAAAAAAATCAATTTTTCTACCATAGTTTTCAGAATATAAAATGAACGCTAATACCCCCTTATTTGAATGCAACTTCATGAATTCCAACACGCCGCCAGGACCTCTGCCAGATATACTTCTGTGAAATGTATATCAAAGCCCCTTGTTGTTTCCCAAATCGTTAATGGCGAACTTATAAGAAGTAGCATATTTGCCTTTGTGATAAAATACACTTACTTCAGACATTGGAGTGATAAGAAGCTTTCGTAGGTCGAAACACGCTACAATAGCTTCAACTTCTTATTATTTTTGAAGGCTCGAGTTGCATCTCTGTTTTGTGTGTGTAATTTAATTGCAACTTCATTGTTATTTCAAATATATCTTATATTATTGACACAACATACATAATAAGTATAATGGTCCAAATAGGAGTGAATTCGGCACATATAATGAAGATATAATTAATTATTGAAAAGGGGAACATTCTCCATGAAAATTGAAAAATGAAAAATGTGATTTATTTTGTAATATCTAACAGAAAACAACTACTTCCCCGGCACAAGCCACGCTGGACATTGAACTACATCTGATAGATATTGTGAAAAAACTCTAACTGAAAAGGAAAGAAAAAACTGAAAGTGAAGAGCTTGGCAAAGAGAAATAGATTTTTGTCGACCAAAATGTATTGGGGATTAAATGCGAGAGAAGCGAACCTTGCTTCAATGAAATGAACGATTTCTGTGAGTGATATTTTTATTTAATAACATTCTCCTTATCTAATTTGTTTAATGATTTTTTCAAGGAAAACTAGAAAGAATTAAAAAAGTCAGCTATCTGAATGAAAATGCAAATTTTCACTTTCAGATTTTTTCTTTCCTTTTCAGTTAGAGTCTTTTCACAATATCTATCAGATGTAGTTCAATGTCCAGCGTGGCTTTAGCCGGGGAAGTAGTTGTTTTCTGTTAGATATTACAAATAAATCACATTTTTCAATTTTCATGGAGAATGTTCCCCTTTTCAACATGAATACCTCCAAGAGGTTATCTTGAACGACGGAAAATAGCGACTAAAGTTTGTCTTTCAGTCGCAGATGATTCCACAATAGATTTTATGAATTTCCTATTCACATTTTCGAACTAAAATATAATTATTGTTCTGACAGGTGGCACAATAAAAAAGTACAAACTTTAGTCCCATATAACAGGGACTAAAATGTATCTTTCAGTCCCTGGGAGTTAAAGTTGCATTTCAAATCCCTAGGGACATAAAGTAAAAAACAAACATTACCGCAGCTACACTATCAATAATAGGACAAAAATTAGGAAATATTCCATTATAAATCTTTATTGATTGAATTAACATTGTATGTGATATTAACATTATAACAATTGATAAAACTAAATGGGCGATTATTTGTATTTGATGAGTGAATATTAGAGGAAAGTGAAGAGATGTCATCTTCTTGACGTATCGGTTAATGTCAACATTAACTGAATTGACACTGAATTGAAAAAGTTTGTTGACACCGTTGCTATGACGTTACCTACCGAGTAATCCAATTACCATGTTTATATAACTCATCAAAATAATTAGTTGTATTCTTATTGAAATTTATAATACTGGGAAGTGCAAAAAATTGTAATTCCTATTGTAGAACTCAACATGAAAAAAAAAACTGAAGAGGACCCGGGAAGAGACGTCTTTTTCAGTAATGTTTCAATACACCAAGATATTTCATTAAAACATTTTTTTTATCAATGTATCAATGTATACACAGTATCGCAACATATGGATTTCATTCGTCACGGCGTGTCGAATTGCAAGGCATACAGTGATACTAACTGAGAGAAAATGTCGCACAATAAAACAACCCCAAAGAAAATGTAACAGATACAGAAACAGGAAAAAATACATCCCATAAATATGGACAGACTCTGGTCTTTACCTAAAAACGATGAGATGCTTCAATTGGCTGCTGGTTCTGATTTTATTGGGAGGGTAAAAATGACCAACTTTGCTATATTGCCAAATGGAACCAAGATGGAAGAAACAGACAGCAGAAATATAATTCATCTGTTCCATGCGGCTCAGTTGTGGAAAATATGCCCTATGATGCTATTAAATAACACCAATGTCGTTGCTATCTTATTTCGATATACAGGGTGTCCCAGAATAAAGGGGACAAACTCCGAGGGTAGAATCCTCACTCCATTTCAAGGCTGAAAGTTCCAATAAACATATACCCTAAAATGAATATTAACCGAGTTACAGGGTGTTGAAAGTGACACAAAAAATATATTTTCCAGACTAACTCCATAACGGCTTAACTTTTCTTGAAATTTGGTATTTCACTTAAAAGCATTCAGTTTCATATTTTAAGGCAAATCATGTGTTTGTAACTCTAAACAGGGGCGTACGGCAGGTGGGTACCCCTACTCGCCCCTCCCCAACTTTCACGCCACTGGATTAATATCCATTTCGTCTTCTTTTACTCAATCCCCGATATTTCCTATACAAAAAAGGAATACGTTTCGTTTCACAAATATCAACGGTTTTCGAGATATTTAAAATTGAATAAGTGGGTGTGTATGTGATACGGATACTCATTAGTGATTATTTTGTTAGTGGCTATGTAAGTTTTAAATATAGGGAAATTTTTGTGAACTAAATCCCTCGCAAATTCCAAAAATCTTAGAAATATTTGAATTTATACTCATTGCAAGGGATGAAATATGTTGGTTATAATGTTATAAATAGTTACCGTCACATTCCTTTCAAAAATAGTACAGATTTTGATACGCACGCACTTAGTCAACTCCAAATATCACGAAAACCGTTGATATTTGTGAAACGAAACGTATTAATTTTTTGTATAGTGAATATTGGGGATTAAAAAACAGAAGACGAAATCGATATTAATCCAGTGGCGTGAAAGTTGGGAGTGACAAATAGGGGTACCCACCTGCCGTACGCCCCTGTTCAGAGTTACAAACACATGATTTGTCTTGAAATATGAAACTGAATGCTGTCAAGTGACATACCAAATTTTAATAAGAAAAGTTAAGCCGTTATGGAGTTATTCTGGAAAATCTATTTTTTTGTGTCACTTTCAACACCCTGTAACTCGGTTAATACTCATTTTAGGGTATATGTTTCTTGGAACTTTCAGCCTCAAAATGAAGTAAGGATTCTACCCTCGGAGTTTGTCCCCTTTATTCTGGGACACCCTGTATATTAGTCAGTAACTGATTGCATGAATTGTATAACAAAATGTGAGTCGATGATAAAATAGCACCCCTACACATACTTGGGAAGAATCGAGGTGCACTTTGAAACACTTTAATTAAGGCCAACATACGTACTTACAGGTCGTGATGCCCCAAGTGAGATTATAGAACGAAACCATCCGCACTAAAAGCATCGCCAGAAACTTTACTACTTCGTTACAATTATTTGTCAGAAAAACATTCTTTACAAAACTTGTTCAAGTTTTACATCCGTCATGAAAGTGTAAGACGTATGTTTAACTTCGTTATTCATTACACAACCAGAACCACACAACAGAGCTACCACTCTGACTTTTTTCAATGAGAAATGGACACATCCGATTATCCTTTTTTGGTTTACGGGAATATTCAAATCTTTCACTTTCGCTTTCCTTATACGAGTCTGCCACTGTCAACTTAGATGGTGGAAATAGTTATTCACCTAACAAGTGCGGAAAGTGATACTTTTCCGAACGCGATTGCAGAAATCACGTGCGGATAAGACACTTTACGCTCGTGTTAGGTGCACTATTTTTTCTACCAGTAGAAAAAACACCCAAAAGTTAACAGAACATTTATTATTAAATATATATTAAACTATACAACCATACTTGGTAAGCTTTCTATTTTAACCTTCTGCGACGCAATATTTAAATGTCAGTATAATCCGCAAAAACTAAACAAATGTACTTTTCCGCACTAAAAAGAGTGCGGAAAAAGCTTTTCCGCGCACTAGTGCGGAAATGTGACTATTTCAAAACTAAAATGAGTGCGGAAAAGAGGATTTTTCCGCACGCTAGTAGAAAAAATAATTTCTGAAGCCTAATTTGAGACTGAGAAAAAATTATGCTAGTGTTCATGTTTTCATTTGAAATATTAAATAACAACTTCACCAAGCGCTTGCCTAGTGTCATTCCACGAGGGGCTTAATCACCCTCATTGGGGGATAATCACCCATTTTGGTAACTTAATTCACTATGAAAGTTTCATATACGTTCTCAAAAGTTGAACTCCAGTCACACTAAGGCAGTCAAGGGAAGGGAGGTAATCACCCCAAAACTCCTCTTAGGTACGCGCCTTAACTCCATAAACCTTCTTGATTGATTCCTTGTCTTTTAAAACGTATGTAAATTCTGAATATAACTGTTACCAAAAAATTGACGAAAAGAAATCGGTGTCGGCTGTATTGGAAAATAGCGCCTAGAAACCCCTTCGATAATATGGTACACCCAATTTTTTTCTGTAATTCACCTGATTCTGTTAGTGAGACAAATCAGAACTAACATTTTTACGGGACTCCAGTACAGGACGACGAGTACCTACAGGTCGCGACAAGTTGACTGTGTAAATCTTAATATACAGTGCGGCTTTTAATAGCCCCCCCATTGTTAACTTTTGAACGGTTCGAAGTAGAAACACGAATGAAAAACCGTTCCGAGGGTTCCACCAATACTACTTTTGAAATGAAAAATATGAATATTGCTCAATGGAGGGCGCGGGGGAGCCATCAACTCAAAATTATTCAATGGCATGGGGGGTCAAGTGGTACATCGTCGAAAAGAAAATTCTATTCTCTTAAAAAAAATTTAGATGGTTGTATATAAATGTTTTTGAATTTTGTTACTTAAACTTAAAAACTTCTGAAGGCATAAAAATCGAAAAAAAAAATATGAACAAAATTCTAAAATATTTAGATGATTGTAAAGAAAATGGAATTTTCTTTTCAACGATGTGCCACTTCTTGACCCCCCATGTCATTTAAAAATGTTGAGTTGATGGACCCCTCCCGCGCCTCCTATTGAGCAATCACTATATCTTTTATTTCAAAAAGTAGTATTGGTGAAACCCTCGAAATACTTTTTTGTTGATGTTTCTACGTCGAACCTTTCAAAAGATAACAAGGGGGGGACTATTGAAGGCCGCACTGCCCAGGTAGCACCTCATGTTGACTGAAACGTGTTTTCATATTGGGCCCATATGGATATATTGTAAATGTAAAAATAATGTTGAACCAATATGGGTTCATATGGGAAAAACAATATTTCATTAATAATATTGGTGGAATATTGGCTCAACCTGAAATATTGGGTCAATATTGGTTCAATAATTTTCACCAATATCGATAGAGCGATATTGCCTACATATTGTTTCCAGCATCTAGCTCCAATATTGCGATTTCAATATTACTCTCATATCGATTTTAGAGATAAAAAAAAATATTGTATATCCAAGTTTGATAGCACATTGGTGGAATATTATTTAATCCATATTCTAAAAATTATATTGACTCTATATTGATTGAGATTGTTACGAAAACCTTACACTAATATTTGAAAGACAATATTGATACAATATTACAAAATACATTATCACTAGAATTGAAATTTGAATATTGGCCGAATATTCAATAAACAATATTGGAATGAATCATGATTAAACTTGGGTAAGAAACCGCTAGGTGGCCTCACATATGGAACAACAGCTGAATCATAGTAACATATATTAAATAAGGCTTCTCACAATGCGTTTACAAGTCAATCTACTCAGTGGTAAATTGAAGTAGAATTTTAAATTATTCGACATTTTCTGGAAATATTTCATCAATGTCTCCAAGGCAACATATTCACTTTGAATATTTTACCAATATATGCAATCCCTAAATATTTTGAGGCCAATATTGCTTGCTCAATATTTCACTAATATTATTTGTATAATGTCCAAGTAATATTGTGCCAATATTCAGAAATAATTATAATTTCATCTCGCCAATATTACGTTTTAATATTTTGCCAATATTTTTTCCAATATTATTCCAATGTAAGTTTGCTACAGAGATATTGTACTAATATCGCCTAATATTTTGAGGCTAATATTGCTTCGAGAATATTAGACCAATATTATTTTTTAAATATTGGACCAATATCGCCGAATTTTCACATTTTTTTTCTCGCCAATATTATTATTTGAATATTTTGCCAATATTTTCACAATATTGTACCGATATTGTCCCAATATGCTCCTTGATTTGTCGGTGTATGCCCTACCTTTCACATGTCTGTCTTTGTGTAACATATTTCAATACATATTTCTGTTCTTTATTTGTCCGTCTATATTTCATATTTATATAAATATTTTTAATGTTCAATTATTTTTTTTTTCACCATTGATTATGTAATACTATGTAATTTTTGTATATTTTCCTACAAGTGGGTTTGTGTACCTGTTGGAAATAAATGGCTTATTATTATTATTATTATTAATATGGGTGTGCTACTTGGGTGTATAGGGCTGATAGGCTTCCTGGCCAATTTGTGATTCAGTGTCGATTCCCCAACTTCTCAACCGCAATTATTCAGTAAGAGAAGCATTTTTTATATCCATCCTCGCTTGGAAAATTCCCAGTAAATCTACTCGGATAATAACCGTATGAATGAGCCACTAAATCTCTGGGAGTTCAAACTGATAATGAAAGCCATTCAGTGCGATAGGCACAAAAACTTGAACTAGGTCTCTTCTTTACCTCGCATTGAATGCGCCGGAGATATAGTCCAGTGTTTCACGATAGAAATAGGCTATCAGATCAGAATTATATCCGACGGCACCTTTTTCGATGAAAATTTGTGATTGATCTTGATCTCATCATCCTCTTAGTCTGTAGGCTAAGCAATAGAGCCACAAATGATTGCTTTTTGGGCAAAAAGACTACCTGGAAGCCGCCTGTGGCATCCCGTGCAGGACAGTCCGTAGTTTATTCCCAGCAATTTTTTAATTTGTTATAAACAATAAAAAATAGTGTCTTTTGGTTTTTTATTGTAAAATGAAAACTATTGAAGCAGTGTTTTTAAAAAAACACAATTTCTCGGTTTTTCCCGCTTTGCACCAGTTCTAATTATTCGATCGGATCGTTTGACCCGTCATTCTCTTCGGAATTCAATTATCTACAGTTCATCCCTTTGCACCGGTAACACTGCTTCAATAGTTTACATTTTACAATAAAAAAAAACTGAAAAAAACGCGATTTTTGTTGTTTATTGTTTATAACAAATTAAAAAATTGCATTTTCGAGTAGACGATATGGTGGGAATAAACTACGGGCTGTCCTGCACGGGATGGCACAGGCGGCTTCCAGGTAGTCTTTTTGTCAAAAAAGCAATCATTTGTGGCTCTATTGCTTGGCCTACTGTTCCAAATCAAGTCGGCGCCGTTGCCAACTCCGTTATTATTGGCGCTACGAATTAGGATAAATGGACAAACTAGTAGCATTTCTCATGGCTATTTTGATTCTGTAGACAAAAACATAATTTGACAGTCACGGTCTAAAAATTATTTCTGAAAATAATTTTAGTTATGTGTTGAATAACAATACGGAATCTATGCCATAAATGTTGCAATGATCTTGAAACATAGGTACAGGTCTGAGTACGAATTTGCGTGCGGGGCTCCTCAACCCTGTACCGGCAAATGTGTAAGGCGTTGGTAAAAAATGAGTCTATGTAGTTATACAAAGTCAATAATACAATAATCCAATGAATAGAGACAAAAAAGCGGGGTTACCTTACAGACGGTCCGGTAGTTTTAAATGTTTGATATGTTATCTAGAATGGTTATTGAGTGTTTCAAATGCAGTATGCAAAATGCACCCCCCTCCGCGCCCGCCGCCATTTTGAAAAAACCGAAAAAAAATCGGTACTGTCTTCAGATTTTTGCTGATATCTTCGTTTTGGTGCATTTTAGCTAGAAAAAAGATTCTTTCAATGTTGTAGAATATTAAATTTTCTATAGTTACGGAGATATGCACTTTTCAAAAAAATTCAAAAAATCGCATTTTCTGGAAATTTGTGAAACTTCTAACTTCAGAACGCTGTAATTCAGTTATGACTTATTCTAGAAAAATAAGTATTAAAATAAATTTTGTAGGGAATTTAATTAACTATGAAATGCATGTACACTTTTTCTAACGAACCCTACGGAGTGGAGGATGAAAATCAATGGTAAAACAAAGGCATATTGTTTTTTTCAGCTATAGTGACTCCACATTAAATCTAAAAAAAATTTAATAATTATTGTCCAGTTTGAATTTGTAGTTTATACCAATTCTACTTTCGTTCTTACATGTTACAGAACAATGCTCATGGGCAGGAACTATTCCACTTGAATATTTACTGGTAAGGAAAAATGTTCAATTTCAAATAAACCACCAACACAATAATTACTTATGACACAAGTGTTAAAAGTGGCATTTTATTTTGTGAGTGGAGAATATAATCACTTTTAACAAATGTATCACACTATTTTTTTTTTTGTACAACAGTTACAATAATTCATCAATCCATTGTACTTTAATAGGTAACTTATTAATTATTGTCATTTAAACAAATCCAAAAATAAATGAAATGGGTATAATTTCGATATCCTAATACCTAATTAAGCTTTGAAAGGAATTCAAAATGAATAATTATTAATGTTGTGAATTGTCTTTATTGACCGTATTTCGTGGTATTGATTGCAATTGTGAATCACTAGAACAATTAAGGTATTTTTCTTCAAACATTATTATTTTAATACCACCCAAAATATTTTCCGTCCCATTATTTTACATCAAACCCTTCAAAAGTTATTGAGGTAAGGTAAGGAAACGAATTCAGATCCGCTCTTACACTTGACACTTCAAATGCTTATTGTGAAAAAACGTGTCAACGAAAAAAAAATTAGATGGTTGAAAAGAAAATCAAATTCTCTTTTCAACGATGTGTCACTCGACCCCCCATGCCCTTTAAAAAAATTAGGTTTTTGTGCCCCCCGCGCCATCTATCGAGCAATCACAATGCGTTATATTTCAAAAAGTAGTATCGGTGAAACCCTCGAAACGGTTATGAAGAAATGCAAAGCTATTACAGAGGATGTAATTTTGGCACATTTGGCGCAAAAATCTGAAACTGTCAAATCCTCTACCCTGTGGAGCATGTTCTTTATGTTGAAAAGTACCATTTTAGTGAAGAAAAATGTAAACATAGCAGATCAACAAAATCATTAGGGAAGCAGATAATGATACATATCTAATGCTAAAGGTAATTTCAACAAAATATTACGAATGTAGGATATAAAATAGATTTCTTCTATTTTTATTAACTTAATTTGCTTTATTTTCAGGTAGCAACAATTATTGGGGTAGCCAGTGCGTGTAGACGGGAAGAACTAGCAAAAATGTCAATTGATCTAATAAACGACAAAGAAGACATGTTGCTTGTGAAAATACCAGATTCCAAAACACATATTGAGAGAACTTTTGTTGTTATTGGGCACGAAAACCTGCTGTTGTATAGGCAATATTTATCTTTACGGCCATCCCATACTCCACATAACAGATTATTCGTGTATTACAAAAAAGGAAAATGTACGATTCAGCCTGTTGGTATCCACAGTTTTGGAAATCTCGGATTAAAAATCGCAGAATTTTTAAATCCTAAAAATTACACAGGCCATAGCATTCGTCGAACTTCAGCGACGTTATTTGCTGATAATGGTGGAAACATCACAAATTTGAAGAGACACGGTGGCTGGAAGTCTACCAATGTCGCTGAAGGATATATAGACAATTCACTTAAAAACAAAATTAAAATTGCCAAGACCATTCAAAAATTATCAGATGAAAACAATCAATGTGAAACGGAAACTTTACCTTCTTGTTCTTTAAATATACCAAGCATTTCAAACAAATTGAATCCATCCAGATCAGCAAGGAAAACAGTATTCACCCGACGACGACCACACGCCCCCATCTGGCCTGTTTCCCACCTGCATGAGATGGTATTGATCAGGTTTAGGGGAGCAGCGCCCCTACTCATCCTGACGGGCTCCAGTTTTCCAGATTTTCTACACCAGCTCCTCTCGATGGGGTCTTTGACAATCTCCATCCACTCCATGACCTGGTGGTATGTAAGTGGAAATATGCTGCGTCAGTGGTCGGAGGTAGTTTTGCCAGACTCTATTTTGTATTATACAGTATGTCTCACTTTTCATGGAAGCACCCCCGTAACTTCCGTAATTATCGAGGGAGAATAATGAAACTCTCAGGACTGGAGGAAATGATGAAAATGCACCTACCGGTTGAATGACAATAGCCTAAGTGATATACACTGGCCGCCAGTCGCGATGGAACAACCCAGTTTTACGGTAAATCATATTAGGGGGCAAAATAGAAGCAAAATTCCATCAGATTCGTGATCAGGACCCCCAACTTATTACAGACACACCTTTTTGATGAAAAAAATTTAGTCCTGAAAAATCTGAATTTGTCTAACTTTTCATGGAAGCACCCCCGTAACTTCCGTAATTATCGAGGGAGAATAATGAAACTCTCAGGACTGGAGGAAATGATGAAAATGCACCTACCGGTTGAATGACAATAGCCTAAGTGATATACACTGGCCGCCAGTCGCGATGGAACAACCCAGTTTTACGGTAAATCATATTAGAGGGCAAAATAGAAGCAAAATTCCATCAGATTCGTGATCAGGACCCCCAACTTATTACAGACACACCTTTTTGATGAAAAAAATTTAGTCCTGAAAAATCTGAATTTGTCTCACTTTTCATGGAAGCACCCCCGTAACTTCCGTAATTATCGAGGGAGAATAATGAAACTCTCAGGACTGGAGGAAATGATGAAAATGCACCTACCGGTTGAATGACAATAGCCTAAGTGATATACACTGCCCGCCAGTCGCGATGGAACAACCCAGTTTTACGGTAAATCATATTAGGGGGCAAAACAGAAGCAAAATTCCATCAGATTCGTGATCAGGACCCCCAACTTATTACAGACACACCTTTTTCATGAAAAAAATTTAGTCCCGAAAAATCTGAATTTGTCTCACTTTTCATGGAAGCACCCCCGTAACTCCCGTAATTATCGAGGGAGAATAATGAAACTCTCAGGACTGGAGGAAATGATGAAAATGCACCTACCGGTTGAATGACAATAGCCTAAGTGATATACACTGCCCGCCAGTCGCGATGGAAAAACCCAGTTTTACGGTAAATCATATTAGGGGGCAAAACAGAAGCAAAATTCCATCAGATTCGTGATCAGGACCCCCAACTTATTACAGACACACCTTTTTCATGAAAAAAATTTAGTCCTGAAAAATCTGAATTTGTCTCACTTTTCATGGAAGCACCCCCGTAACTCCCGTAATTATCGAGGGAGAATAATGAAACTCTCAGGACTGGAGGAAATGATGATAATGCACCTAACAGTTGAATGACAATAGCCTAAGTGATATACACTGCCCGCCAGTTGCGATGGAACAACCCAGTTTTACGGTAAATCATATAAGGGGGCAAAACAGAAGCAAAATTCCATCAGATTCGTGATCAGGACCCCCAACTTATTACAGACACACCTTTTTCCTGAAAATAATTTAGTCCTGAAAAATCTGAATTTGTCTCACTTTTCATGGAAGCACCCCCGTAACTCCTGTAATTATCGAGGGAGAATAATGAAACTCTCAGGACTGGAGGAAATGATGAAAATGCACCTACCGGTTGAATGACAATAGCCTAAGTGATATACACTGCCCGCCAGTCGCGATGGAACAACCCAGTTTTACGGTAAATCATATTAGGGGGCAAAACAGAAGCAAAATTCCATCAGATTCGTGATCAGGACCCCCAACTTATTACAGACACACCTTTTTCCTGAAAAAAATTTTGTCCTGAAAAATCTGAATTTGTCTCACTTTTCATGGACGCACCCCCGTAACTCCAGTAATTATCGAGGGAGAATAATGAAACTCTCAGGACTGGAGGAAATGATGAAAATGCACCTACCGGTTGAATGACAATGGCCTAAGTGATATACACTGTCCGCCAGTCGCGATGGAACAACCCAGTTTTACGGTAAATCATATTAGGGGGCAAAACAGAAGCAAAATTCCATCATATTCGTGATCAGGACTCCAACTTATTACAAGTACACCAAATTCCCTATAATTCCGAGTTTGTTTCATTTTTCATGGAAAATTAAAAATCACCATCCCTGTTGCTTCGTACATGTAAGTAAAAAATTGCACGTTCTGTTTTTGATAATTTCCAAGCGTAATTATATTTGGTAGTTTGCTGTATGGCTCACCCTTTATAAGAGTAATAAGTATTAACTTCAGGAAAGAAATTCTCTGTGGCGCAAATATTGAATTATTGAGTGTTAGAAAAACGTATTGTGAATTATTCATGAATCACCCTGTGGCAGCAAATATTTTAAGCTGTAACTGTCAATGTACATCTGACCAAAACTCTTATTGAACTAACATACTCGATAAAAGTCAATGCAGTTTTTCAATTTGTGGAAAAAAAATTAATGAATTGAGCATTTCTCCAATTTAATGCCCTGTATCTCGAAAACTGATCATAGGATCGGATGCGGAAATCAAACCTCCCAAAACGTTATTAAAACATTTATACAATACTGAGAAAATGCTTACATTTTACCTAGGAAATCTTGGAATACAGTGTTTATGGTTTCTGTAGTTTTCTTAAAATAGAATACCTTTCGACAAATAAATCACCTTGTATAATTTGAAACTTAGAGACACCCTTATATCAGCGGTATCAAATTTCCCACAATTCAATCCATGAGTACATCAGGAATTTGAATTATTCCTTAAAAATTATTATTTGATATTGCGGTTCTCTCTATGAAACACCCGGTATAAAATATGTGTACTATACGATATATACTGCTCAAAATATTGTATTGAGGTGTACCTTTCGAAAATATGATTTCCTAATGTGACAGTAGAAAAATTCAGATATTGCAAAAAACGGCTGTCATTCATTTGTGAGTCACCCCGTGAATATGAATATTTCTATTCATACGTATCTATCAATATATTACTAAAACATGTTATAATAATGTGTATGTAATGCATAAAATTGTATTATTTTTGCAGTTATTTTTCAATTTCATTGCATACCTTCCAAGGAACAAAATTAATGTTACTTAATTTCTGTATAATCAAGTAGGCAAAATTTCAATAATGAGTTAATTCCTTATTGAAAGTTAGATTATGGAAAATATATTCGGCAAGTAAAATTGTCAAATATAAACAACAATAACTTTGCTAGATAAATGAGTCAAAATAATTTCGAAACATGAATAAACATTGGAAAATAGTCGAGGTTGTCCCAAACGACTTTCATATATTATCAGTATTCATATAATTACATGTTAATGTACACAACCTCAAATGAGATTTGAATTCAATTTGGACAACAAATTATTGAGATTCCTGAATGGTGTACTTATACACAAAGTTTGTTGTCGCTTCTATTTTGCCCCCTAATATGATTTACCGTAAAACTGGATTGTTCCATCGTGACTGGCGGGCAGTGTAAATCACTTGGGCCATTGTCATTCAACCGGTAGGTGCATTTTCATCATCACCTTCAGTCCTGAAAGTTTCATTATTCTCCCTCGATAATTACGGAAGTTACGGGGGTGCTTCCATGAAAAGTGAGACAAATTCAGATTTTTCAGGACTAAATTTTTTTCAGGAAAAAGGTGTATCTGTAATAAATTGGGGGTCCTGATCACGAATCTGATGGAATTTTGCTTCTGTTTTGCCCCCTAATATGATTTACCGTAAAACTGGGGTGTTCCATCGCGACTGGCGGGCAGTGTATATCACTTGGGCCATTGTCATTCAACCGGTAGGTGCATTTTCATCATCACCTTCAGTCCTGAAAGTTTCATTATTCTCCCTCGATTATTACGGAAGTTACGGGGGTGCTTCCATGAAAAGTGAGACACACTGTATACATTATGTAAGACAAATATTGAAGTATCAGGAATGTTGACAGTTCGGTTAACGACAAATTGGCATTTATGAATGTTTTAATAAAATTGTGAGTAGCGAAGTTGTCGAGATATTAAGAGCGTTTGCTCTCACCCAGGCGGCTCGGGTTCGATCCCCACCGCCCTCACGAAGCTAGAGTGGTACGGAATCCATTTCTACGTAAACTGTAGGTCCCGGGTCTCCCTTGCTCGCAAAAGCTCTGCTTTTGAGGGGTTTTCACCGAAAACCTGGAAGATTCGTAATAACAAATTTTACAAATAAAATTAAAACAATAGCGCAAATTAAAAACTTGATCTCATAAATGACGGGGAAGTTCTTTGCCCATCCTTCGTGTAGACCTCGAATTCAAGCTGTGTTTGGTTGTTTTTAATAACTAACACATCTAAAAATGGCAACTGTGTTTTGTTTTCAGTTTCACATGTAAACGATATGGTTTGAAATTAGCTTCACCTTCGAGTTGTTCATAAAAGCAGTCATCGAACTGAAAGTAATTCTAACTCATGCAAAGTCTTGCGAGGTATTAATACTCTGTCATTACAGAAACTGTTGGCCAGCAGTAATTGACTCAGATATCCCAAGGTTTCCAGTATTGGGTCTCTTGGACACAAAGAACTTACATCAAAAGGGATCAAGACTTCCAGTTTTACGTTCTTAATCCTTAATCTGGTCGATAAATTCTAATAAGTTTATTCACGCTCTTGATATGTTTGTGTCGCTGAAAGATAATAATTTAATAGTTATTTATGCAACAAGTGCAAAAAGTGAGTGTTTATTGCACTCGACGTGAAATTGTCCGACGAGGCCGTTAGACTCTGGATAATAGGTTAAATTGGTAAAGCCACATTTCACTATCATCTATTTTCCAATAATAATACTCATTTTAAAACTTCAATTCTGTAATTGTCAGAAATAATTTTTGACTGGCCTTTCTATAACCACAGTTGCATTATAAAAATCAAAATCATAGTAGCCGTGAGCGCGTATGTTATCACGAGATATGGTCATAGTACAGACAGTTTGCTCTATGCAGGTAGACGCCGGTTTAGAACAAATCAGTTTTGATTATGGAGATTTTCTCGGGAAGGCATTGTTTGTTTGGCTCTGGCTGCTAACATTAATAGAAAATAATATAAAATACGTAACTGTTTATAACGTATTGACAATCTCACAGAATATCTGCTAAATATGTAGTGGGTTTGAACATTTATGTTTGTCATGATGACAGCACGTTAATGAAGTTAAATGACAGATGAGTGCAATAAAAACTTGATTGCACTAGTGCAATAAAGAACTTCTTTTTCCACTGAATATAGTTCAATAAAGTTTTGCTTTTTGCATGAATGTAGAAAAACACTTTTATTAATCATTTCGCTACTTTATTTAAGGAGACCCTATCTACAATAGACTTCCCAGGTTTGTCATTCTGGGGTAGACTGTATATTCGAGTTCGAGTGTTGTAGTGTCCTTTCAAACTTCGGTATGATCAATGAACCATCTTGGGCAATGGGTTTCTAGTCAACTGTTTGTATGGACCGGTTTCAATGAGTTTTTTTAACTTGAAACTTGGATAAATTTTGAAAAAACAAAGTTACTTTTATATTTTTCCAGGAACCAAATTAATCCATTGTTTACCAAAATTCCAGGGGTGGAACATTTTTTTTTTCGTTTAAAAATAAATAAGTAGATTTTGGCTCTATATGATTTATCGAAAAAACAACTCAGCAAGGTAAAAAACAATTCACTTTTCTACAAAAATTATTCCTAGTAATTTCTTATGAAATGTGCTCGTTTTCTCAGAAAACGTCATTGAACGCAGACATCAAGTTTCAGGTTTACGCTTACCCGCCACTGAAAGTTCTGGCGGAGCCGAATATTTGATTGGTCATAACTCTGCTAAAAATGGTGGGAGAAGGAAAAAAAAGAGGTTCATATCGTTTCTGAAGACTCCTACCTTCTCGCGCAAATACAGTATGCGAGTATTTGAGTACCTAAAATGTGTTTTGTCACACTTCATGGAGATGTTTGCGGTTGATTCGAAAATCATGAATGATTTAGTAAATATGGCATTATTATACTGAAGCATCAACCCATACCCTCTTTAGACTTTATGCAACAATTTTAAAGTAGTGCGATAGGTCCCACTTATACGTGCCAAAAATAACTCTGTTTTACTCCTGCCTCATATTCAACTTACCCATAAAACCGGAATTCTCTTCAGTAAATGTTGAAAATGATCGCTTATTCACATCCTGCGTATATGTTTAATAACACTGTTGTGAAGAACAAACCTCAAGCTTGAAATCACATACTTCATTTTTATGTAGGATGTGTATGAGCGATTATTTTCAACATTTACTGAAGGAACTGCCGGGATTATGGGTGAGTCGAAAACTGAGGCAGGAGTAAAACCCAGTTTTTTCTTTGGCATGTATGAGTAAGTCTTGTCTCACTAGTCTGAAATCGTTGCATATGGTCCAAAGAGGGTACTGATTCCTGCTTCAGTATAATTATTTCATGTCAACTAAAATATCCATGACATTCGGATCCTCCGAAAATATCGTAGAAGGGTTATGTGAACTGGGACAAAACACATTTCAGGTACTCAGATACTCACATGTTATATTTGCATGAGGAAGTAGAAGTCTTCAGGAATGATATACACTTTTCCTTTTCTTTCTACTATAAACTCTTAGCAAAGTTATGACACATCTAATTTTCGGCCCAGCCGGAAATTGGATATCGGAATCCAATCAGGTTTTCTGAGAAAACGAGTGCATTTTGTGGGAAATTACTAGGTATATTTCTTGTGGAGAATTGAATTGATAAATCTTATACTTTCCGAAACAACAGCAAAAAAATTGTAATTTATTTAAATATAATTTTTTTTGGGTCCCACTACTGATTTTTTGGTAAACAATTTTTTTTCTAACGAAACATGATATCAAGAAGTCATGTGCCAAGTTTCAAAGTGCTACGATTCATTCTTCACTTGTGGCTTATATTTGTCTTTGGTTACTGTTCTAAATATCTGTACCTATCAACTCAATCTCAGTAGAGTACTTACGGTAAACTTTAGTATATCACTGTTTCAAGGTGAAGTTTATAAATAATAAAATTTCATTGATTATTTCTGAAACAAAACAAACTGTTTGAGTCCTGCAGACTGAAGCGTTACTGGTATTCTATCCTGTTTGTTGCTAAACATTTTTCCAACACACAGAGTGCTATCCGAACTGCTTTGGCGAAATTGATGTATAACCACCTAAAACTGGCGGCTCAAGCCATACCGAAAATGACATTGACTATCGGAGTCTCAGATACAATGGCAGGCATGGACGATTTCGCTCCCGCCAGAGGCGCTATTGTATGTGGAGGTCCTGAATATTAAGTAAATAGCAGCATATCACTTGAATTATTCGCTGATATGGAACGATACGGTCGTCTGAGTGTGGGAAGCTCCATATTGGAAACGAAAAAGAAAGGAGCAAAATCATTCGGCCACAAAGAGCCGTTGATTCGAAGGTTGGTTGCTGGAATCGACGTTAAAACATCGTTTTCTAGGTTACCTTGTCCATATTTTTTATATTTCTTCTGCTCTCATCAATAAATGTGATTTCTAGTTGGCATAGCTCTTTTATTTAGTAATAGCTTTGCTTAAAGCAAATAATTATAGGTTAGATATTTTGTTTATTCTCTAAATCTACTCTAAAACAAAATTATTTTAAGGTAGATTATGAATGAAAACTGTACGTTCTCAAATTCCTATAAGCACCAACCTACACTTTTTAACACAATACCAACAGGACCTCCACTAGCAGCAGCGCTCCTACTTTGAGCTTGCGTGAATACATGCCATTGCAAACTTCCAACCGATTATGAAAAGGAGGTGCAGTATGATTGAGAACTTGCTGATAAAGCGTCGCAATACCTCTAGTCGTACTGATATGAGCAGAAATTCTGAAACTTGAAAATATTTGGTTCTTGTCAGGAAAAATTATGATATATTTCATTTCGTGAAGGTCTCATTTGCAATATTGAAAATGATCGCCGCTATAGCAGCTATGCATTAAATGGAGAAGTTTCATGTTCATTGGACCAATATCAATACAGAGCAAGACGATTTCTGTCAAGAGTCAAGGTAAAATGATCAAGAAATTCACCACTGCATTAATGTAGTATATCACTTGAATAATACCTGGTGAAAAATAAAACATTATTTTGATACTGATAGTGACAGTGATACGTTCTAGTGATCGAAATATTCAAAAACCTACTTCCCTTTGATTCTCAAAATACGCTCTGATCATTACAGGATTTTTTTTCGTGAGCGCCATCTTGTCACGTTTTAATTCACTTGAATTAGATATTTGAAAACATAAAAAATAAAATAAATCAGAAGCGAAGTCATGAAGAAATGATGAAAAAAAAGATGGCACCCAGAAAGTGAAACCTTAGCAACAGTAGTATCAAGCAAAACATCAACACAATACTTTTAAATAGCATGGTGTGTCAAGTGGCACATCGTTGAAAAGAGAATTCAATTCTCTTCACAACCATCTGAATATTTTTGAATTTTATTCATACATTTTTTCCCAATTTCGATTTTTATATCTTTCGAAATTTTTATGTTAATGTGCCCCCAGCGCCATCTGTCGAGTAATTGCAATATTTCTTCTATCAAAGAGTAGTATCGGCAATACCCTTCAAAAAAATTTTGGTTTCATTGTTCCACATCAAACCGTTCAAATTTATCGAGGTATGAGTAGTATTCAGATCCGCATTTATATTTGATATTTGGTGAAAAATATTAACGAAATTCAAAAAAATTCAGATGATTGTAAAAAGAATGGAATTTTCTTTTCGACGATGTGCCACTTGACCTCCCCCCCCCATGCTATTTAAAAATTTTGAGTTGATGTTATAAGGTTATATTCCCTTTTTAATGGGTTTTTCCACCTAAATCTCATATAAACAATGCGGAGGGCTAACCTTTATGCGGTGGTACGATTGTTGGTGAATGAACTCAAAGATATTCCTAGAAATTCAATTTATGGCAGCGAGAATGAAATAGCAAAATAATAGTTGTCATTCAGAAGCCATCTACAGAAATTCTGATAAAGTATCTCATTCTCAAAGCCAATCTCTGTAGAAAGTCTTTATTACACTGAAAGAGAAAATACTCCAGACATACGAATAAAACAATTCCTAAAAAAAATTGTATTTAATTTAATAAATGTTGTTAAATCAAGTTCTATAGGCTTGACGAGATCTTGGAAAATCAATAAATACCGATTGTAATCAATTTATGTAAAAAAATTGTATTTAATGAATGAAACGTTGTTAAACCAAGTTCAGGGCTTGATGAGTCTATTAATAAGGATCGTATACAGGTTGTGTGAAGAAATTTGTTTTTTTGGACTATATTGTGTCCTATTGAAATGGTCATACCAACTTACATGTTTCGAAATATCGGATTGAATGCATTTAATTCTTACATACTTTCCTTGACCAATAAGTTATAAGAATCAACCAAACTCTTCTCCTGTGAATGTTTTTCAAGCTCTTCGGGTTCCTTGGTTCTTCTATGCAGTGCCTGTAGCTCTTAGAACACCTCTGAATACACCACCTTGGTTCTGGACACCTGATTTAGTGTGTAATTCAGCCAGTTATCATAAGGTAGCTATAGTTGTTATTCTGGTTATTTTGGCAATCGGCCACCAACATCATCGCTCAATGGCGAAAAATAAGCTTTTACATAAACTTATAATTTTAAATAAGCTCATAATTTTAGATAAACTTGTAATTTTAACTTCAAATTTCAAATTTAGATTTAAATTTAAAATTTACTTTTTAGTTTTCAGATCTGGATTTTATATCTGGTAGAACTACACACATAAAAAAAGAGGAATTGTTGTAAAACATGTCCTATGACGCCCTTTGAAAAATCATCAAAATTCATTGAAAATTAAATAATTCCGAAAACATTATAAATGACAAAAATATCCATTCCAATGAATTCCACTGTGAATTTTAAATAGAAAGTTACCCCTCTATAAATGTTATTAGTAGACACTGATTGGATGATTTTCAAAATAAAAATTCAAATCATCAGCGAGTTCTTCAAATGAGACGAGACGCAGAAATGAACGAAATGGAGGGTAAACTCATATCAATGTCAACAAACAGTGTTACCACTTGTCACACTATTAACGAACAGCTTATTAACTGCTGGTTTATATTTAGATAGAATGAAACCAACATCTTGCCTATGCATGAAAGCTTCAATTATACTATATCTCTCTGCGTGATCTTTATAAATTACATCTATGGTTCGGACGGAATTCTAACGTATATGTCGGAACTGGCTAAATGCTCTGATTGTCAAACCAAATAAAACATAAGAAGAAGAACTATCTATCTCTTGTTGAGGAATAGATTCAAAAGTGACTGACAGTTGAGTATAACCAACTTCATTTCGAAATAAACGAACGTCTTTTAACTGATTATATTAAATAATTTATTATTCAGCCTTGGTGGAGTATTCAGCAGAGTTCTTCGAGCTGTAAAATAAGAATTAATCAACAAAAACATTGTAAGTCATATTCAGAAACTTATACTCAGTTGGTGTTTTGTTCACGTTGCCATGTTTTACGATAAAATTGATAAAAATGAACGTTTGTAGAAATACAACCTTTATAATGTGTCCCCCCGCCCCCCTTGTCGGGCAATCACTGTTTTTTTTTTCAAAAAGTAGTATTGGTGAAACCCTCTAAGCGTTCTTTTTTTTTTCAGGTTTGTACGTCGAACCGTTCAAAAGTTAACAGGGGGGGGGGAGGCTATTAAAAGCTGCACTGTAGACATACCTTGTCAGTTCATCGTTTTCTATTGTTTCTGGAATCATCCATTCATCAGCATCAGGATGTGGTTCAAACAATTCTCAATTCATATAATCCAACGGAAGTTATAAATATCACGAATATGATAGAAAAATAAATTGACAAACATTCTCTTTGGGAAATCATTTCAGTCTGAACGGAATTTCTTGAACGTTCAATGAATACAAATTAGATTTTCCACATCAAGATTCTATTATGTGTTGATTCATTCACATGCTACTTTCTCGCGTTTAAATTACATTTTTTGCATTCGATAATGGCCGCTACATGAAGATATCGATTTTTCATCACATCGAAAAGTTTTCAGGAAAGCGAACTCTTCGGACGAATAAGTTTTATTCTTATCTTATATTTGGGATCAACAAAATTTGTAGCTGTGTCCTAGTTTTGAGTGAAGCGTCGTTGATTTTGAAGCGTCGCCATCGTTGAATTTTTAAGCGATTTGATACGTCTCCATTTATTTTTATGTAGAACCTTTGTTAAGTTATCAAGGTTGACGAGTTTGTAAGTCATCTAGTAGTTCTTTTGTGCTTAAGATGCATCACCAGCGCGTCATCACGAAAGTCAAATTTCATCATTGCGCCGCAAATCTTAGGTGTGAGGAGATATATTTTTAAGAGTGAAAGTGGAGATAACGATGCACCTGTCCATAACAAAACTACGTAGCTGGGAGCGCTAATAAGGTAGATAGCTTCTAATCGTAGAATCGGTTTTACGTAAAAATAAATGATTTTTTAAAAAAAATTTTCTTCTTCTATTTCTATAATTCCCTTAAGAATGCGGGAATCTACCTACTTTTTCATTTGTCAAACCATAAAAAATTTTGTTTTTCTACAACTGTCAAAAAAAGTCCACTTTTTTTGTGTGGTTTGTGTGCGTAAAGTATTACAATATTTCACTATCACCATACGATTTTATTATTGAATGGAAAAGCGTAAAAAAAGTGCACTTTTTTAACGGCTGTTGCTACGCAACCGACAGTTTCATACAACTACAGTGACAGATCCAATAATGAAGAAATCCTGTCGTTAAGCCAGTTCTCAGTTTCTTTGGCAACTAATAACAATAAATATCTGATATACAAATGTTTCACCAATAATATTCTTAGCATTCTCACTATTAAATTAGTATTATCAAAATTCCAAACTATCGCGGCGAATATATTCAAAATAATAGCATATACCTCTAAGAAACTATTGGACCTAATCTACACTAGCTATGGCTGTCTGACCGTCAGAAACTAGTTGACAACAATAATTAATGAAATTTGAGAAATTGGGCATCTATCCAGATAACGAATTCTTGATAACTATAAATTTAATTCAAGTGGAAATAAAAAGTGATGAAGATTGAACGGAGAAAATCGTGACTAGTGCAAATATGGGATTTCTCTGACAGTTCAAAGAAAGAAAAAGGTATTCGTTGCTTCACGCGGATTGCTTATTTATTGTGAATACAAATCTAAGAAAATAAAAAGTTACTTCGATGGACTAGTTATTCGAAAGTCAAGTCAACATTATTAATCATAATCTTGACCTCGATGAATATGTTATTTTAATATTCGCTTCAAATTTTTCATTTTGCGGGATAGTGTGAAGAGAAAGGGATTTCGACTCTGTCCAAATTATTCGTTTCATTTGTTTGAAACTCAACTCTCCGGCTTACTCTTCGAATTTTGTTCGAATAATAAATATGCCAAATTCATTTCATATTTGCAAAAAAATATGAATTGGTAATTTTTTTGACAGTTATAGAAAAAATACTGTATGAAACTCGTGAGTAAAGTGTTTTTTTTTTACTCGTAGGAATGCCGCACTCCGCCTACGGCGTCTTGCGTCAGTGCGTCAACATTTCCTACTCGTAAAAAAAAGTATAACTTTACTCACTTGATATTATTCTTCAGAATCATCAAAAACAAAAATCAGTTAATTTCCCGCATTCTTACAAACAAATTGAATCATTCGCACCAACAAAATTTTCGCAAAAAACTAAAACTGGCCGCTCAAAACCGAAATTCGTTTCATCAAAGGTATTGTTTGCTCTTAATGTAATTTGTTTAGGCGGCCATTTGGTAAGTCCGGTATTTTGTCATTTTATGTCCTAAATGATAACTACTTAATCATTCATTTCATTATCCAATTTATTGGTTGAATTATTCCAATGCTTCGTTTGTGTGGGATTATTCAAAGATTTTTTTTTGTTCAAGGACTATGTGTAATATATTATACAATATATTTCCTTGCTTAACAACCAATCAGTGGATTTCAAATTTTGAAATTCAGCCAATAGAATCGGAACTACGGTGAAAATATAGCTTATCGCTGTATTCTCACGGTGATAAACCTGCTTAGTTTTTGTTTTACTATCTGTTAAGTGAAAATAATGACTTAAATTATAAACGTCAAATTTATGTGTTTCGACTAGTTATCTTTATTTATCAATATGAGCGATCGTTGGGGACAAATGTCCATTGGTATCATAGATAGGGCCGTGGAAAAGAGTATTCCATTGAACACGGCTAGAAGTAAAGTACCAATTACCAGGTGACACGATTTTTCTTTATTTCAAATCGATATATTGTCGTCCTAAATATAATTCGTGGTATGATTAAAAACCTATAATTTTTTGGAATATCAATTAATTGGTAATCCCAATGCAAGAAAATACAACTCGTCCTGCGGACTCGTTGTATTTTCAGCTTTGGGAGTGCAATTCATTAATATTCCAAAAAATTATCGGTAATAATCATACCACTTATTATATTACCCCTGAAAATAATCTTTTAGTTATGACCACAATCCGTGATTATACCACTGGTTTTCGTCTCATAAGGATGTATTGGTCGGTTTGGAGTTACGTTTGATGGACCTGGAGTTCTTCCAGTGGGCCTGAACAGATTCATTTGAAGGCCACATTCAATTTGGATAATACTGTTGCGTCTTCGGGTTCAAAAATAAGTGTACACTGGTCGCCATCTCGTCGTAATTATTTGCTCGAGTATTCACCATCAAATACTGGAAAACTGCCTTACTTTTCTTCCTTCAGTAACACTTATTCCGCCGCTGTCACCAATTGTTGCGTCTTCGGGTTCAAAAATAAGTGTACACTGGTATGGACTTGCCTTTATTATTCAAACTTCACTTGACAACACTGTAATACAAGTCACTGTCAAAATTGAAATTCTGAAATCAAAATACTAGTATCCAAGGTAACTCAAGTTAACTTCCCAACTAACTAACTCCATCTCGCATTGCTTATATATAAAAATAAAGTTCTAGAAAAATGAAGAAATCAATAGAACACAATAAGAATGTTCGACGATTGATCCAGAACAAAAGTTAGTGCTTCTAGATTTTCCCATCTAATTCATCGAACGATTTCGAACAATTCGAGAAGTCTTTATCAAATTTCAGGTCTGTAACAATACATTCTGTCTAGTGGTTTTACATTCTAGTTACAATCAGATATTTCTTCTGGAGGCTGCGGATTCTAGGCTTGGCTCAAGATATTGGTTGAAGATTCCAAGTCAGAGAATCCTGTTTCAGATTCCCCTTGGAGGATCCAATTCAAGATCTTTGTTGGAAATATGAAGCCTCTATGTCTGACTTAGATTGGCTGGAATGGTCGCATTTGTTTGCAGTATGTAATTCGTATATTTCTTCAAGAACTTTGAGTTTATCGTAAAGTTATCGTATGGGACCCACCATTGAAATATTTGAGATAGAGGGACCGGCCTGCTGTACGAATTCTGACTTTTGATCCATGTAGGGGACATATATGAGAGTATGAAAAGTGATGTTGGTAAGAAAAATACTCTTGCCCAACATATAGATGACAGGCCGCCATCTTGGAAAATGACAGTGTATGAAGTCACACAGGTTTTTTGGCGACTGTGACTAATTTTCAAATAGAACAGTACACAATTACAATTTTAATAATGATGACGGCTACTTTATTTTCTGTGGCCATTTTGTGTAGAATATGTTATGCTTGAAAAGGGGAACATTCTTCATGAAAATTGAAAAATGAAAAATGTGTATTGGGAATTAAATGCGAGAGAAGCGAACCTTGCTTCAATGAAATGGACGATTTCTGTGAGTGATATTTTTCAATAACATTCTCCCTATCTGATTTATTTAATGATTTTTTTCAATGAAAACTAGAGAAAATTTAAAAAATCTATCTATCTGAATGAAAATGCGAATTTTCACTTCAAGATTTCTCCTTTTATTTTCAGTTAGAGTCTTTTCACAATATCTATCAGATGTAGTTCCAGCGTAGCTTGTGCCGGGGAAGTAGTTGTTTTCTATTATATATTACAAATAAATCGCATTTTTTATTTTTCAATTTTCATGGAGAATGTTCCCCTTTTCAAATTGAATACCTCCCAAGAGGTTATCTTGAACGATAGAAATTAGCGACTAAAGCTTGTCTTTCAGCCGCAGATGATTCCACAACAGATTTTATGAATGTCCTATTCATATTTTCGAACTAAAATCAAAATAGAAGACCCATGACAGGTCTATGTCAAAAAATAACTTTCAAAGTGTCACCGCAGGAGAAATATTTCCCTCATATCCATCCCTGATGTGTATGCTTCTGAAGAGCCTGTTTTTTTTTCAATCCTATATCAATCCTCCTGAAGAGTTTGGCAAAGCGAAATAGATTTTCGTCGAGCAAAATGTTTAAGGGATTAAATGTGAGACAAGCGAACCTTGCTTCAATGAAATGAACGATTTCTGTGAGTTATATTTTTTAATAACATTCTACCTATCTAATTTATTTAATGATTTTTTTCAATGAAAACTAGAGAAAATCAAAAAATCAACCATCCGAATGAAAATGCGAAGTTTCACTTTCAGATTTTTACTTTTCTTTTCAGTTAGAGTCTTTTCAGAATATCTATCAGATGTATTTCAATGTCCAGCGTGGCTTGTGCCGGCGAAGTAGTTGTTTTCTGTTAGATATTACTAATAAATCACATTTTTCATTTTTCAATTTTCATGGAGAATGTTCCCTTTTTCAACATCAATACCTCCCAAGAGGTTATCTTGAACGATGGAAAATAGCGACTAAAACTTGCCTTTCAGTAGGGATCTGAAATTGGGGACGATGTGTTATTTTTGTTTCGAGTTTTTTTATAGTATAATTGAATATTAAGCTTCCTTTAAGTTAATTATTAACATCATAAATACACATAGAACATTTTTTACATTTTAATACGTTAGTTACTTATCTTACTATGGTATAATATACATAAATACCAACTGCCAAAACGCTAAAATGACAATATCGTGACATAACCAAAGTTTTTGATTTTATTTTCACATCATCGTTGTCAATGATACGATAAAGCTTTGAATGTATCTTGATGTTTATGCAATTTAAATAAATCTCGGAAGTTGCACATAAGTTGCATAATAATCTCGTTACATTATTAGCTTTAATATTATTTAATATTTACTTATACTGAGACTTATACTTACCGAGTAGCTCTAATTCGATTATATACGTATTGGGATTTCAGAAACGATTAGAGTTGACAGGTTAAATTGAGGCAAAGTTGCGAAAATTTTCGATAATATTCATCCATTTCGAGAATCAAAAGTAACCTTCGAATTTTGTTTTTTTTTTTAATGATGAATATAGAAAATCATGAAAGCTTCTACTGAAGATCTTCAAAATGTGGTAGTCAGTTTACCGATTCAACGTTTCGTCTCTATGGTTATATCATCAACATCATTTTTCAAAACCATGAAAAATAAACCTATATTCGGAAAGTATTTTATATGCCGTATACAATGATATATTAAATTATTCATCTTATTTTGGTGAAAATATCTTCAGTTTTTTCGAAAATAGCGACTAAAACTTGCCTTTCAGCTGCAGATGATTCCACAACAGATTTTATGAATGTCCTATTCATATTTTCGAACTTAAATCAAAATGTTACGCTTATTAGATAACCTTCTCTTAGACAGTTCAATTCTGCGTCGATTTAGACTTAAAGTAACCCTCTTTCATTAAAGTGAGAGTCACAGTCGCCCAAAAACCCACGTGATTTCATACACTGTCATTTTTCAAGGTGGCGGCCTGTTATCTATGTTGCGCAAGAGTATTTTTCTCGCCAAAATCACTTCTTATACTCTCATATATGTCCCCTACATTGATCAAAAGTCAAAATTTGCACAGCAGACCGGTCCCAGTACTTTGCTATTTTTGCATCGTAAGAATTTGGCATCCCGTACCATTATATTTTCGGGAGAACAAAAAATAGCATATCGATAAAATATTTTTTCCACATTCATGCAAAAAGCAAAACTTTATTGAACTATATTCAGTGGAAAAAGAAGTTCTTTATTGCACTAGTGCAATAAATTTTTTATTGCACTCATCTGTCATTCTACTTCAACGTGCTGTCATCATGACAAACACGAACGTTCAAACCTACTACCTATTTAGTAGATATTCTGTGAGATTGGCAATAAGTTTTGAATAGTTACATATTTCATATTATTTTGTATTAATGTTAGCAGCCAGACTTGAAAAATTAATGTCTTCCCGAGAATAACTCCAAAATCAAAACTGATCCGCTTTGTTCTAAACCGTCTACCTGCATAGAGCAAACTGTCTGGACTATGACCACACCTCGTGATAACATACGCGCTCACGGCTACTTTGATTTTGATTTTTATAATGCAACGTGGTCATAGAAACGTCAGTCAAAAATTAATTCTGACAATTACAGAATTGAAAGTTTCAAATTGAGTAATAATAATGGAAAAATATATGATAGTAATTTGTTTCGATGCAAATCGATAGTAAGAATTAATTATTTAAGTTGCGATTTTTATTTTCCTATAATAATTAATTTTTTGCTTTTTGCATGAACGTAGAAAAAATGTTGTATGCAACTCGTGCAAAAATTGTTTATTGCACTCGACGTGTTGTCCAACTCGGCCTGACGGCCTCGTCGAACAATTTTACGTCGAGTGCAATAAACACTTACTTTTTGCACTAGTTGCATAAATAACTATTATTTTGTGATATATTTGCGAAAATATAATTACTTCATTAGAAATTGTACAATTTTTGCGAAAAGGTGACCTAGGCAAATGGATCTATTTGCTGATCTTTTCATGATTTGGTAAATTTGGGTTTTATATATCGATATGAACTGTTATGAAGGTGCATGTAATTGTTAGTTTCTCTTCTAAATATTCTAGCCTACCACACTATCCCCTTCATGGAAGTTGTCCCTTAATTTCTAAAATTCCGTTTTTGTGATAAGGAGTCAATGTGGGAGGGTGGAATACGACTATTTGGTAAATAAACCAACACCTAGAGGTATGGCCCATTCCATATCACTGTGAACAACACAAACGTGCTGATGGTCTGAATGTTCTGTTTCATTATCTTTTAACGTTTTTACAGAAGAGAGGTTTTTACAAGAAAATGCGACAATAAATGAAATTGCAGTTCATAACGATTTCTTGAGTGGTATTATAGATACAGTGACCGCCAAAAAGTATGTACCATATGGGAAAAAAGTTCATCATTAGAGTATTGGAAAAATATTCTTGGAGAAAGTTTCTGCATGTCCGATAACATAAAAATCGATTTTGACCCATGTCACGTGATCGTTGGTATGGCGGCAAATTGAAAAAAATTACTATGAAAAGGCAAAAAGTGGAGTAAAATGGCAATATATCCAAAAAAGTTAATTGAAAAAGTTGCTTAAAATTGAATTTCAGTACACATATACTGAGTTTGAAAATATAATGAGAGAAAATTGAAAATAGCTATTTTTTTCAAAATATTTTCCTAGTTGTATAAAAATTTCAAATTATTATCTTATGAATAGCTTGACCATACAGAAAATTTAAATTTCAATAATAATGGCAACACTTTTTCATTGTTTCCACACCAGTGACATTGTTGACAACTCTAGCCTCTTTAATTTGACAATTTTTCTATCATCGCAATAATCGTGGAATTCTGATATCACTGTTAGATACGAACCAATGTAACAGCAAGAGTTCTGAAAGAATTAAATTTTTTTAATTTAGTGCTTTCTGGTGTGGAGAAAATGAGAAAATTTTGGTATTATCATCAAAATACAAATATTTCAGTATGGTCAAACTATTCATAAGAAAATAATTTGATATTATTTTACAGCTAGGAAAATATTAAAAAAAATTGCTATTTTCAATTTTCCCACATTATTTTTTTAACTTTTGTATATGTATATGAAATTCAATTCCAAGCAATTTTTTCAAATATTTTTTTTCGATATCTTTATCCGACTTTTTGCCTATTCATAGTAATTTTTTTCAATTTGCCGCCATACCAACGGTCACGTGACATGTGTTAAAATCGATTTTTAGGTTATCGGACATGCACAAACTTTTCTCAAGAAACTTTTTTTCAATATTCTAATAATAAACTTTTTCCCAATACTCTAATAATAAACTTTTTTCCCAGTACATACTTTTTGGCGGTCACTGTATTATGAGGAAAGAAAGCTTCAGACCTAGAATAAACGATATTTCGACTTTTACAAAGGATACAAACCGATAAATACATATTGGTTCCATACCACCAGCACACCAAATACTTTTCATATATGTTTTCCAGGTGTGATGATAGTATTTGAACCGGAAATAGTCTTTTGGGCAACCCAAAGGACAATGTCGAAAACTTGGAAATGGACTGAGATGCAAAAGAACACTCAGCACATCTAAAATACGAAAGTATGTAAAAATCAGTAGTCGCGCATCATGTTTTGAATGCAACAAAACCATTCCATAGATTGTTCTTATTATAGTCCGATTTTATTAAAACTTAGTATATGAGGGTTTTTGTCGAAATGTAGGTATAAAATCCAAGATGACAGACGAGCTCTGTAATCAAGGTCCAATTCTTTTCAAATCTACTATGCGGAAGTTTTTGGTGTCGAAGATAATGAATGTTTTGTTGAAATTTATAAATTCAAGATTGCGTCTATAGCAATGGCTCAATGTATGAGGGAAGTATTTGAAACAAGTCGGAACCTAAAATAGTCTTTTGGGAAACCCAAAGGACAATGTCTAAAACTCGGAAAAGGACGGAGATGCAAAAGAACACTTAGCACATCTAAAATACGGAAGTATTTAAAAATCGTAGTCGCGCATCATGTATTGCATGCAACAAAACCATTTCATAGACTCAATTTTCTGTCAAAATCTAAAATTTCAATATGCGGACGATTGTTCTCATTAGGGTCCGATTATATTGAAATTTAGTAGATGAGGGTTTTTGACGTCAAAGATTATTTTTTTGTCGAAATGTAGGTATAAATCCAAGATGACAGACGAGCTTTGTAATCAAGGTCCAATTCTTTTTTAATCTAGTATGTGGAAGTATTTGGGGTCGAAGATAATGAATGTTTTATTGAAATTTATGAATTCAAGATGGCGTCTACAGAATAGGTTCCTCATTGAAGAGCTAGATATAGCTCAAAACTCGCAGGAAACAGAACTTGAAATAACCGTAACTGAAAAGTACAAAGGGAATAAATAATAAAATAATAAAAGTCTTCAAAGTTTTTGTTTGACTATTTTATGTAACTTCATGTTGCATTTTGAAAGCTGTAAGGTATGAGTTGAAATAATATGCTTCCAAGTTTATACGAAAATAACCAGTGCATAAATGTTACAGAAATTGTAGTTCTTTTTTGTAGAATTCTGTGTGGACACACAATAATGTATAAGAATTTTACACAGGGCTTTGTTTTTTTAAAAATAGCTGTTGAGAGAATATGAAACCAAAATAGCCCCTAATGTGTGAGACATTTACACAATGAGTTTTGTAAATATCTCATCACTGCTTCCTTGTTCTCTAGCTATTCCTTCCTTCTTAACCGGTCGGGGGCTGAATGGAACTGGTATTGAAGATTGCTTTGGTCTTGCTAGTAAGCCTCAGTCTTAGTGAATTCTAGTATAGCGCGAGTTGCGCCCTCTATCGGCGGGTAGTCTTGTTCGTGATTTATTACAAATTTTTTGTTGTACCTTTTAAATACAAAATGTGTAAAAGTTATCCTCAATTATGAATTGTGTGTAAAAGTCACAAAACAGGGGAAAATTTCACCACAAACCGAAATAAATAATCATTGGTAAAAGTATATTACAACCAAGTTTACCAATTTTCGACAATTGTATACATTATTTAAAATTATTTATTTTTACAATGTTAAAGGAAAAAATCTAAACAAGTATTTCTTTCCGTGCAGTTATGGAAATTCAATTCAAGAATAAAATACAATTTTCGTGCATATTCGAATATTCGGTGCTTACCTGTAAAACACAGAATGTTTCTCCAAAAATATATGGATATTTGGACCATATGGAATATATTTCCGGTGGAAGCCCAGAGATCAGCAACAGTAAATCAGAAATAGCTAAACTGAACAGATAATAATTTGTCGAAGTATGCATTGATTTATTTCGCGCGATAACTATACAAGTACTGATATTCCCGATTAAACCACTCAGAAAAATAGTAACATACACTGCACTCATAATTACGACTATTGGTAATGAATCACGTTTTGGTCCCCAGTCACTTTCATTTTGTGAAACGGAGAGTATTGGGTTTGAATTAGTGGTATTGCCGTCTTGTTCCGATCTGGACGAAAACTGTAATGGACTCTGCATTTCAATTCAAGTCGTCTGTGCAAGGCTGCGGATTCGCATTTTTTGGAAATCTGGAAAAAATAACGGACATGAGAAAATATTTACAAAATATAAGACACACACAGGAGAAATATTGTGCCTTACGCAGTAATAACATTTAATGCAGTAACGACAGACAAACTCGAGCATATAAAGTGAAGAATGTATTGTAGCACCCTGAAACTCGGCACATGACATTTCAACATCATATATTATTGGAAAAAAAATGTTTACCAAAATTTCATGGGTGGAACCTCAATAATTTTTCCTTTGAAAAAAATATAATTTTTTGTTGTTGTTATTTCAGGAGAGGTGTTTTGTTTAACTTCACATAACCATTCTACCATATTTACAGAAGATCCGAAAGTCATGAAAATTTTAGTTGATATGAAATAATTACACTGGAGCAGGAATCAGTACCCTCTTTGAACCATATGCAACGATTCAAGGCTAGTGAGCCAAGGCTCACTTATACATGCCAAAGAAAAAAGTTTTACTCCTGTCTCAATTTTCAACTCACCCCTAATCCCGGCAATTTCTTCAGTAATTGTCCCCACAGAATGAAGTCACAAGGTGTAAGGTCTGGTGATCGTGCCGGCCATTCGATTGGTCCACGACGTCCAATCCATCACATAGGGTATGTTACATCCAAATACTCTCGAACTTGACGTTGGAAGTGAGGAGGGGCCCCATCTTGCTGGAAGGTGATGTGTTCCTGAAATTCGTTCATTTTCTTCCAATATTCCAAGTATGAGAGGTTCAACCGTATCTCTTAGTAAATCCAGGTACAAATTACCGTTTAGGTTTTCTTCCAGAAATAAGGGACCTACAATATGGTCTCCCAGAATTCCAGCCCACACATTTACTTTCTGTGGGAACTGTGTGTGACCTTCTCGAAAGATATGGGGATTTATATCACTCCAGTATCGCACATTTTGTGTATTCACATTTCCGTTCAAAAAAAAGGAACTTTCATCTGAAAAACAAATATTCCTAATGTAATTGGGGTTCCTAGCTATCTTTTCAATTTCACAAAATTCCATTCTTCGGTCTGGGTCGTCTTCTGTGAGTTGGTGTAATATTACTGATTTGTATGGATGGAACTTGTGTTTCTTCAAATATTTTTTTACTGTAGCTGTTGAGACCCCAATCGTACTTGCTACACGAGAGGTACTTTGTTGCGGATTTACCACCATTTCGGCAATTATCGAAACCTTTGTCTCTTCCGGAATTGATTTTCGCCCAGCTCCACCTTTCCTACGAACACTGCCAGTTCTGTTGAATTTTTCATCTAGTTCCCTCAAATATTTCCGAGGTATAGGATGTTCAGGAAATTTTTCATTAAAAATTCTCTCCGCTTCGTGGTAGTTCCGATGGGCCTCACCAAAATTATAAATTGCTTCAATTTTTTCTTCGAAAGGACGTATACGAACCATGATGATATCAAATATTCAAAGTAAATAATAATTATAAGTAGACAAATCTCCTCAGTGAATATGAATACCATAATTCATCAATCCATTGTACTTTTATAGGTAACTAATTAATTATTGTCATTTAAACAAATCCAATAAATATATAGTCCTTTCGTAGTACGTGTTATTACTTTTGTCATTAAAAATAAATGAAATGGGTATAATTTCGATATCCTAATACCTAATTAAGCTTTGAAAGGAATTCAAAATGAATAATTATTAATGTTGTGAATTGTCTTTATTGACCGTATTTCGTGGTATTGATTGCAATTGTGAATCACTTGAACAATTAAGGTATTTTTCTTCAAACATTATTATTTTAATACCACCCAAAATATTTTCCGTCCCATTATTTCACATCAAACCCTTCAAAAGTTATTGAGGTAAGGTAAGGAAACGAATTCAGATCCGCTCTTACACTTGACACTTCAAATGCGTATTGTGAAAAAACGTGTCAACGAAATTAAAAAAAAAATTAGATGGTTGAAAAGAGAATCAAATTCTTGTAAGTTGAAAATGAGGCAGGAATAAAACAAAGTTTTTTTTGGCATGTATGGGTGGGACCTGTCACACTATTTTGAAATTCTCATATAGTCCAAAGAGATTATTGGTTATTGCTTCAGTATAATAATTCCATATTTACTAAATTATTCATGATTTTCGGATCATCCGCAAACATCTCCGTGAAGTGCGACAAAACACATTTTAGGTACTCATATAGTCGCGTATTATTTTCAATTTTTCGTTCGTATTTATCGTGGTTCCAGCTACTAGCATACCAAGTTTGGTGGTGCTACAATGGATTCTTGTCTCAAAACCCAATCGTACTGGATTAATTGTTTTTGGAAACACATTGCACCAATTGAGATAAATTTTTGGACAACAAAAAATTATTCAAGTGATTGAAGTGGTATAATTCAATAAAACGATAACTTCTTATTGAATTTGAAACTTATCATTACTCTACAATGGGTGAGTTAGTATTCAAAAACCATCGAAGTAATAAATATAATAGTCTCAAAAGTATGAAAGTTAACGGGGAAATTACACTAGTGTTGGATGAAATGAATCAACTCATATTGAATAAAATATTCTTACTTTTCAAATTGACACTCAACTCCAAAATACATATGGCTGTTCATCTTTTCTCATTGGGATACTGAAGTTATCATTTAACAAATGAAGAGTACCCGTAAGAAAGGCAAAATGTCATTTTCTGATCAGGACAGTAATATGTAGTTTTCCAGTAGTAGTTTCATATGGCATCGACAAAAATGGTAAGAAGGCGAAAAATCAAAGCGCAAAAGACGTATGAAAATACCCAATACAGGGAAGAAAGGCGAAAGGTCCCAGCGTAAAGTCGAGAAAGGAGGAATGTCAGACTCAGTGGAAGGAGACACATGCCATTTTTTTATGGAATGAAGGCGATTTAAACATAATACGATGTCGCGGAGTGACAGGGATGATATTATTTGCGCAAGAAGTACTAAAAAGAGAAAAATAACAGGTCCAGTAGTGAAGTAATGAAGCGGATAAGACAACAGAGGCATGAAATTTGTGCATGAGATTGCCAATGCAAGATAGTATTCTTTTAGAGTGAGAATAAAAAATGACGATGAAACCACAGACGCAGACCTCCCAGTTTCATTCAAAGCAATTTTGAGCCTTCATGGAATCTGGCAAAAAAGGCTTAGGTATATTACAAAAAGTTGATGAGTGTTTTGAGACACCCTGTTTACAATATGATTTTTGACAAGCTGTTTTTTCTGTGATGTTACATTGGTACAACCTGTATAAGTTTTTTTTCTTACTAAAGGATCTATTTTTCAAATATCATTATTATCATCACACTTTCAAACTCTGAATTTCTCATCTACAATCATTTTTGCTCTCATAAGCGCGCTCTACTGGGGAAATCTTATCTTTACGCTAGATTTCTCTCGACTACGTCACAACTGAACGGCAGACCAGCGACCGAACCGACTTCTACCGATCTCCTGTAGCCAGCCCGATTATTCCCGATGAGGCGAAACTGCTAATTTGAGCGTCTAAAAAGTGGAAGGAATGGAGGTTCTCTCAAGTACCGTGATCCCTACTGACGTATTACTCAAGTCAAAATGAGACTTTTTTTCTTATAAACATGTGTCCGCAACCGCTTCATTTCTGAAATACAGGCTGTTGAAATTTAACAAAGACTATAATGATATGCCACTGTTTTTCTTTTTCAAATTGATATTATATTTATGGTTGTTCTCTATCTTTTCATTAAAATGTTTGCCCGACTGTTTTTCTTACGGAGAACAGTTCTCGAATTAAAAAACAAAATGCAATTCATTGAAACTAACAAAAAATCTCATATACGCAGAAAAAAACTTGGTTAAATCAACAAAATATCATTCAACTCGAATAAATAAAAGTGTCAGTATCCCACAATTAAATATCAATTCAAATGAAACAAATATTGTCATTGATTTGTCTCTCTGAAATCTTTTTAGATTTAATGCAATTTGCTTTCAATTGATTATATGTTTTGTTCATAGAAAATCTTGTTTTTTCTTTTCGAAAACATCAGATGTTTCAGTCGATCATATGATTTGATATTTCAACATTACCTTTTAAAATTTTGATTTGAATTTGATTCCAACCAACAAAATATTTTGTTAACTCATTCAGTTCATCGTTTGATTGAACAAAATATTTCTTGAAGTGGAAACTACACAAATCAAAATGAACGAAATATTTTTTTGAATCAATACATTCAATCTCTTCGATTTGCTAAAGGGATTTTTGAATTTACAAATTATCTTATAGAATGAAAATATTTTGGTAATTCATAGAACAAAATATCCGTTTGAGTGAATGTTATTCCATTACCCTTCTGACAAAATATATTAATTCGATTTACGAATGTTTGTTTAAACTCATTAATTATGATAGTAGATCGAAAAAAAAGTTTTATAAAAGAAAACATAGTTTGAATTGATTTGAAAGAATATTTTGTCAACTGAAATATTCAGAAATGATTTCAAATATAAAATTTATTCCAATTAATCATACAGGTCCATTCAAATCCCGATCCATCTTTCATGAATATCTCGAAAACCGTGAGAGGGTCATTTGAATTTCCGCAAATTTTGTATTTTGAAGCTCTTTAACAAGACGTCTACCAATCAAACACAGACATTTAGTTTAAGGAGATTCAAGAGAGTGAAGATTATGGATATTTTTCACGAATACAGAGTTTATCTTGAATGATATAATTAATTTCAGGAGGTAATTTCTTGTCATATTTTATGGAAAAAAGTTTATCGTGTCCTAACTTGCTTCGTTTCCGAGTAACGGGGTGTCAACTGCGACGCCACTGGAATTAAAATACAAAATCTGATTTCACGAAAAGAAACCCCTTGGTACTACTAACAAACACACGAGATTTAATCGAAATCGACCAAAAAAAATTTTAGTAGATCATGAAAATCCGATTTTTTATTTTTGACACTCCGTTACTCGGAAACGAAGCAAGTTAGGACACACGTTTATATAAACTTTCGTTCATAAAATATGACAAGGAATCACCACCTGAAATTAATAACATCATTTAAGATACACCCCGTATATCTGCTGAACCAAAAAAGCTTGAGATGAATTTGGAGATTTTTAACAGAGCTTCAAAACACAATTTTGTGGTAACTCTGTCCCTGTGTCTTAACAGTTTTCGAGATGCAAAAGACTCGATTTTGAATAGGCCCTCCACTAGTCGATCCTGAAAAATAAAAATCACGAATATATCATAACTATATTCCTCAAACGAGTTAAAAAATAAATTATAAGATTTCTGTTAGTCCAGATACATCCATGACTACGAATGAAAATTATTCAAATTAAATAGTAAGGTATAACGATTTTGAAGATCTCTTGGAAAAACCTTCCTAGGTAATCAAGACAGGATATGAATGAAATGTAAAATACATTTGAACAAATAATTTATTCATCTCAATTTGAACAGTAACAAAAAATAAAATATATAATTCTTTTGTATATTATATATAAAACTACCATCATATCATAATCAATTCATTTAATTCTTTGCATAATAAATTATCCTTTGCCTTTATATTTGTCTCATCACCACAAAAGCTTGGTCTTCCTTCCTCAGAGCTTCAGTAGATGTTTTCCTTTGTCCAAGAGATGGTATGAGTTCTTTCAACTTATTATCGTCCAGCTTTTTGGCAATTTCCAATGTTATGTCATTTTCTGAAAAATTCATTATGACTGTGAAAAATCGAAAATTGACCTGAATGGTAAAGAAATTGTAATGTGAGATAAGTACATAATTGAATTCAGACTGAAATAAATTGAAAAAAATATATTTATTAAAATAGAACCATATTTAAAAAAAATTGATGATGAAGTTGATGTTGGTTGATCGACAAATGTCGGATAATAAAACTGAAATTGTCACGAGAACGCTTATGAAAAGTGACTGTGAAAAAGTGGTTCAGTTCTGGCGATACCACCAAAAGAAAAAAAAATAGAATGGAATACTTGAGAATTATAATACTTAAGGCACTAAAAAAAGGTAATCAAAAGATTCAAAAGACAAACTAAAATAACAGATAAAAGCTGACCTAGACCACTAAAAATTATGAATTTGGTTTCAATCTATTCGAAAGGCATCTAGAAAAAATGTTAAACTTGAAAATCAGGGCCGGCAAAAACTGCAAAAGTTATAAACAATTAAGTCAAGAAGAATATGTTTGTTTTTTTGCAAAATATTTTAAAAACTATTTGAGATATCCAAAATTCAGGCTTTTCTTGAAAGAATTTAGAAAAGATCCTCGTTAAAAGAAGTGAGAATTTTTTAAATTATTTTCATCGGGGATTACGTTCCCAAAGAACGTTTAAAAAAATCTTATTAGCAATAAGGATAATAAAGACAATTGAAAAAAAATCTGTTTGGTAAATTTACGTTTTTAATTTCTCAATGCCTTGGATTGTTAATACAAAAGTGAAAAAACAAAAATTAAAAAAATCTAGATTTTTTTTTTAGAAATAATCAGGGATTTATGTTAACTTTCAATAGGTAAAAATTAACCAATTAACAAAAGTATATTCGTTGAATCTATTTTCAATAATTTCCGTTGCAGAATGAGAAACATGATTTCAATTACTTTGGTACTGGTATTTAAGCTCATTAGTTATATTATGTGAGATGGAAACAAAAATAAGTATCTAATTCGAATTCTGAAATAACTTCACTAACCTGTTGCCCTAGAACCGCCATGATGTTTTGAAATGAATCTCATTGATAGTTTTATAGAAACCTTATTATCTTAATACGTTACTTACCAGCTTTCAAATTCTTCAAGGAGCCAAACAATATTATTTTGGTCACTATTATTATAATTAATAGTCACAAACACTAAAAACACAATTGAAAAGAAACCTTAAACTCCGATACAACGCTACTGACGTTACTCATCAACCATCATCCTTCTACATTTTCGACGCGGACGCGGGTTGCTAACTGTGCCAATACCATGTGATTGTTGCGCTTGCGTGTGGTGTCGCAGTGTTAAATTTGACAAAATATTTCGAAAGGACAATTCGATGTATGTTGAATTAATTTCGTATTACTTGCGTGAACAAATTTGTGTTTTCAATGAAATCTTTCTGGTATTGACGAGGAAAACATATTTCACTAGTTAGTTGGTTGAACATAATATCTTTTAAGCGAAATATTTGTGATAGTCATAACGATTCACATATAATGTCGAACCAATTCTGATACACATGTCCAATACACAAAAAAGTATTCGACCGAAGTATATATTTTCTCATAATAACAAAATAGTTGAGTAAAATATTTTGTTCGTTCAGTAAATGCTGCTAGTCTATTCACGCTTGTTTTTGCTGCAGATGCAAATAATTTTTTTCATTCAACAATAAACTCTTAACAAAAAGAAAGTGATTGTAGCAACAAAATTGTTTTTACCGTACCTATAGGTACAAGCAAATGAAGATCTTTAATTTTTTAAATCGAAAACTGTCCATCCGATGAAAAAAAGTTGCGAAACCATGTTTGTGAAAAAAATACAATAAAATTATAAAAAAGTACTTATTTGACAGAAAAAAAAACAGTAGCGTATCATTATTTTGATTGAAATTATGACAGGGCATGTTCACAGGGACGCCGCTGATGGAAGGTCATAAACCCAAAAAATCATGTCAAGAACTGGATTTCCTTCACAAAATCAAACTTTCAATCAATATTTAAGAAAATCTTCTTAAGGCCGAAATTTAGGGTAATGGAGCAGTGGATGTGCGATAGATATTTCACGTCCGTAACTTACCCACGCTCAGTGGGACGTGGAATCGACAATAAAACATAGATTTCGATATGATGAAATGGATGTTTAAATTTCCAGAGCGCCACGGATTTATCGCCAGCGAAAAAATCCGAAACCAGCCTGATGAAATCGGACAACCCACTGCTTTAATATTACTGAAATAATACACTATAGAATAGATAATATGATTTAAAAATAATATACAGAGTGACCCATTTGAAAGCGGGGCACCTCTCTAAAACTGTTATTTATTATCCGATTCAGAAGTTTTTTTTTTCAATAGATAGAGCGTCAATAGTTCTATTAGAGTGCTGTGAAGTCGAAATAGAAATAAAATTTTCAAGGCCTACTTCGAATTTTTTTCAAGGTCAAAAATCGAAAAAACATACTAGCGATTTTTTTATATGAAATTTGACGACGCCACTGGATTTGTGATGCTTTCAAATGGCTGTGACTAAAATTTCACGATGAAATATGTTTTTTCAACAGAAATATAGCATAAGTAAAATTCTTATCACTTTATCTAAATATTTGGAATTGTCGTCATATTAAATCACAATATTATTAATAATATCGTTTAAAATGCTCTTTCAGGTCGTTAGCAGTCGAGCTTGTAAACAGCAGTTATTCAAAATGGTGTCAAATTATGTTTCTTTCAAACAGAACTCTATAAAGAATGGAAGATAGTTATGTCCATCAAAACACTGCAGTTTTTTTGTCAACAGAGAAATGAAATATACATCTTTACATCAAATAGTAATCAATATTCAATAATCAATAATAACCAATATTGATGAAATAAATGAACTACAACAAAAAAATGGATTGAGATGAGAGTGCCCAGACATTAATTTCCGTACTTTGTAACCAATTTCCGATTTAATTCGATACGTTTATTCTACCATTTTCTATTGCTAACTAATCATAAGATTCGATCAAAATTCGATCATTAGTTTGGGGTAACATTTATGCAAGCCTGGTCTTATTCTTTCACGCAGTTCCTCTTTGGTGGTTGTCAGTTATTTCGAATATCTATCTTGGTTTCATTCAAACATGTTTGGGATGCCACATTTCGAAAATATTATTTTTATTAGAAGGCTTTGAAACTTAAGTTGCCGTAGAGATGACAAGTCATTAAAATAAAAGACGAAAAGACACAAATTTGTCAGTATTAATAGTGAAGTTTATAACTCTTCAAGTACCTACACTAATAAAGAAGTATGGCAGATAATTTGACTTTGCAGGAGAAAATTGAAATAGTAAAACTTCGTGGTAACAACGACAGATCCGAAAGGGAAGTATGTAGAATTTTCAATAACATGCATCCGGAGCGGCGAAATATTAGCAGAGCTACAGTTGGAAGAGTAAACAAAATTTTCAATCAGTATGGAGCTGTTAGTAAACATATCCTGAAGAATATCAATACTGTACAAAGGCAGAGACGAAATAATTCTGAACGAATTCGAAATTATTTTAATAATAATCCGAAAACAAGTGTGAGAATTGCAAGTTTGGACATCAACTTACCGCGTGAAACAATAAGGAGAAATCTTAGGAAATATAATAATATGAAGCCCTTTAAACCAAAGTTTCTTCACACCTTAGAAGAAGGCGATAATGAAAAGAGGATGGAGTATAGTTTATGGGCTCAAGGAGAATATCTAAATAACAGGAATTTTCTGAAAAAAATTTTGTTCAGTGACGAGGCAACATTCACAACCAATGGAACAGTTAATTCTCAAAATTCAAGGTACTGGACGGAAGAAAATCCACATTGGATAATAAATTGCAGAAGACAGTACTCCCAAAAAATAAATGTTTGGTGCGGAATATTACATACCAGAATAATTGGCCCCTTTTTTTTTGAAAACAATTTGAATGGTCAAATTTTTTTGAATTTTTTGAAAAACGAGTTTTCCAACGCTATGGATGAACTTCCACTAGCAGAAGAGGCCCATATTCTATTTCAATTAGATGGCTGTTCCATCCACAATAGCAGGATTGTTAGAGATTGGCTGGAAGAAAATTTTCCTAATCGGTGGATAGGGCGAAATAGTTCACTGATTGAGTTTCCCCCCAGATCCCCGGTCTTGACTCCACTTGATTTTTTTTTATGGGGCACCGTTAAGGAAAAAGTATACAAAACTCGCCCAACAAGCAAAGAGGAACTGCGTGAAAGAATAAGACAGGCTTGCAGAGATATCACCCCAAATCAATTATTGAATGTTTTGGTTAACATTAAAAAACGATATGATAAATGTATCGAATTGAATGGAGATTTGGTGGAACAGTCCAAAATTTAATGTGTGGGCACTGTCATGTTAATACATTCTTTTGCAGTGGTTCATTTATGTTTTTAATATTGATAATTATATTATGATATAAAGATGTGTATTTCTATTCTTTGACAACAAACTGCAGTGTGCTAATAGAGATAACTATATCGCACATAAAGTTGTTATGTTCTGAAGAAGTATTTTATACCATATTATTTACAAAATTGTTATTTAATATACAACTATTTGAATTATTTTGACAGTGATTGGTATATTTTACTTATGCCATATTTCTGTTAAAAAAAATAATTTTATCTTGAAATTTTAGTCACAACCATTTGAAAGCATCACAAATCCAGTGGCGTCGTCAAATTTCATATAAAAAAATCGCTAGTATGTTTTTTGGATTTTTGACCTTGAAAAAAATTCGAAGTAGGCCTTGAAAATTTTATTTCTATTTCGACTTCACAGCACTCTAATAGAACTATTGACGCTCTATCTATTGAAAAAAAAAACTTCTGAATCGGATAATAAATAACAGTTTTAGAGAGGTGGCCCGCTTTCAAATGGGTCACTCTGTATAAGATGGAGAGGTTTTTTTTTTAATTCAGAAAATGTGTTACTTGGATTAGATCAGAGAAATAGCCATATACCTTACTGATTGAAATATATTTAAAAATATGTTAGGCACAGTGTCAACACAAGATTTGAGTGTTCGCAATAAAACAACAAACAATCATGTTAATGGGCCTAATGTGACTGTAGTTTAGATTATGATAAGAATGAATTACCTCTACAGCAAGTACCATTCGTGTGACGTCACCTTGATTGTTTATAAGGGCCTATCAAGTAAAGAAGAAGCCTAAGGTGCAATCACTGACTTGTAATCTAAACTTATCTGATAGCACTCTAAGTAGCCAATGATTTTCGAAGCGATTGTCTCAATGAACCGTGCCAGTATGGTGGGGTCGAGCTGTCTTCCAGTTTCTCAAAACAGTGACAAGTGGTGAAGAACGAAGAATAGAAAACTAAGAACAAGAAAGAACCCTAAAACAAACAATACCAGTCAGACTTCTGATTTCACTTCTGTTTAGCTTGAGAGGGCCATTAGTGGGACCTCTATCAAGTGGGAAGGTGAGATATACGGCTTCTCTAAGTAGCCAATGATTTTCGAAGCGATTGTCTCAATGAACCGTGCCAGTATGGTGGGGTCGAGCGGTCTTCCAGTTTCTCAAAACAGTGACAAGTGGTGAAGAACGAAGAATAGAGAACTGAGAACTAGAAAGAACCCTAAAACAAACAATACCAGTCAGACTTCTGATTTCACTTCTGTTTAGCTTGAGAGGGCCATTAGTGGGACCTCTATCAAGTGGGAAGGTGAGATATACGGCTTCTCTAAGTAGCCAATGATTTTCGAAGCGATTGTCTCAATGAACCGTGCCAGTATGGTGGGGTCGAGCGGTCTTCCAGTTTCTCAAAACAGTGACAAGTGGTGAAGAACGAAGAATAGAGAACTAAGAACTAGAAAGAACCCTAAAACAAACAATACCAGTCAGACTTCTGATTTCACTTCTGTTTAGCTTGAGAGGGCCATTAGTGGGACCTCTATCAAGTGGGAAGGTGAGATATACGGCTTCTCTAAGTAGCCAATGATTTTCGAAGCGATTGTCTCAATGAACCGTGCCAGTATGGTGGGGTCGAGCGGTCTTCCAGTTTCTCAAAACAGTGACAAGTGGTGAAGAACGAAGAATAGAGAACTAAGAACTAGAAAGAACCCTAAAACAAACAATACCAGTCAGACTTCTGATTTCACTTCTGTTTAGCTTGAGAGGGCCATTAGTGGAACCTCTATCAAGTGGGAAGGTGAGATATACGGCTTCTCTAAGTAGCCAATGATTTTCGAAGCGATTGTCTCAATGAACTGTGTCAGTATGGTGGGGTCGAGCGGTCTTCCAGTTTCTCAAAACAGTGACAAGTGGTGAAGAACGAAGAATAGAGAACTAAGAACTAGAAAGAACCCTAAAACAAACAATACCAGTCAGACTTCTGATTTCACTTCTGTTTAGCTTGAGAGGGCCATTAGTGGAACCTCTATCAAGTGGGAAGGTGAGATATACGGCTTCTCTAAGTAGCCAATGATTTTCGAAGCGATTGTCTCAATGAACCGTGCCAGTATGGTGGGGTCGAGCGGTCTTCCAGTTTCTCAAAACAGTGACAAGTGGTGAAGAACGAAGAATAGAGAACTAAGAACTAGAAAGAACCCTAAAACAAACAATACCAGTCAGACTTCTGATTTCACTTCTGTTTAGCTTGAGAGGGCCATTAGTGGAACCTCTATCAAGTGGGAAGGTGAGATATACGGCTTCTCTAAGTAGCCAATGATTTTCGAAGCGATTGTCTCAATGAACTGTGCCAGTATGGTGGGGTCGAGCGGTCTTCCAGTTTCTCAAAACAGTGACAAGTGGTGAAGAACGAAGAATAGAGAACTAAGAACTAGAAAGAACCCTAAAACAAACAATACCAGTCAGACTTCTGATTTCACTTCTGTTTAGCTTGAGAGGGCCATTAGTGGAACCTCTATCAAGTGGGAAGGTGAGATATACGGCTTCTCTAAGTAGCCAATGATTTTCGAAGCGATTGTCTCAATGAACCGTGCCAGTATGGTGGGGTCGAGCGGTCTTCCAGTTTCTCAAAACAGTGACAAGTGGTGAAGAACGAAGAATAGAGAACTAAGAACTAGAAAGAACCCTAAAACAAACAATACCAGTCAGACTTCTGATTTCACTTCTGTTTAGCTTGAGAGGGCCATTAGTGGAACCTCTATCAAGTGGGAAGGTGAGATATACGGCTTCTCTAAGTAGCCAATGATTTTCGAAGCGATTGTCTCAATGAACTGTGTCAGTATGGTGGGGTCGAGCGGTCTTCCAGTTTCTCAAAACAGTGACAAGTGGTGAAGAACGAAGAATAGAGAACTAAGAACTAGAAAGAACCCTAAAACAAACAATACCAGTCAGACTTCTGATTTCACTTCTGTTTAGCTTGAGAGGGCCATTAGTGGAACCTCTATCAAGTGGGAAGGTGAGATATACGGCTTCTCTAAGTAGCCAATGATTTTCGAAGCGATTGTCTCAATGAACCGTGCCAGTATGGTGGGGTCGAGCGGTCTTCCAGTTTCTCAAAACAGTGACAAGTGGTGAAGAACGAAGAATAGAGAACTAAGAACTAGAAAGAACCCTAAAACAAACAATACCAGTCAGACTTCTGATTTCACTTCTGTTTAGCTTGAGAGGGCCATTAGTGGAACCTCTATCAAGTGGGAAGGTGAGATATACGGCTTCTCTAAGTAGCCAATGATTTTCGAAGCGATTGTCTCAATGAACTGTGCCAGTATGGTGGGGTCGAGCGGTCTTCCAGTTTCTCAAAACAGTGACAAGTGGTGAAGAACGAAGAATAGAGAACTAAGAACTAGAAAGAACCCTAAAACAAACAATACCAGTCAGACTTCTGATTTCACTTCTGTTTAGCTTGAGAGGGCCATTAGTGGAACCTCTATCAAGTGGGAAGGTGAGATATACGGCTTCTCTAAGTAGCCAATGATTTTCGAAGCGATTGTCTCAATGAACCGTGCCAGTATGGTGGGGTCGAGCGGTCTTCCAGTTTCTCAAAACAGTGACAAGTGGTGAAGAACGAAGAATAGAGAACTAAGAACTAGAAAGAACCCTAAAACAAACAATACCAGTCAGACTTCTGATTTCACTTCTGTTCAGCTTGACAGGGCCGTTAGTGGGACCTCTATTTAGTAGGAAGGTGAGATATACGGCTTGGATAGTTCTATGCCGTTTGATAATTAGTTTTCCAGTGGCTGTACCAACACAATGTGGGACTACAAGTCCTAAAAATCCTAAAGAAAACGGCCTAAGCATCATGGCAATGAACACAAGGATATGCTTACCTGACTCTGGATCCTGCACATACAGAATAACAATTCTCGTAAAATATATATTTGGACTCCAATCGCTAGATACACGGATAAATGTCCGGATGTGAATTACCACAAATCCCTTCACGGATGAACGAAATAATTCCATATTGGAAAATTAACAAGTCTTCATGTAGGTTTTTAGGCAGCCGGAAACATTAACGTCAAAATAGCAAGTGACACTTACTTCAGTCAGTCACTATCTGCCAGTCATTCAGAATGGACAGGAGAATTACGATTAAATTTAGTGTTGCCAACTAAACCAACAATCTTTGTGGATTATTCGAACCAAACTCAAGTATGGAGTTTATTTAGAGGGTGTCATAGTGCAAAATGAACCCATAACAACCTTCATCCTGGAAAACATTTATGTTTATGTGGACTTTGCATGACCAAAATTGGGAAAATTGGTTTTTGAAGATATTGAGAAAAAATTGACTTTTTTGTTACATTTCAACAAAAAAAATCTTTTTGAAGACAAGCTTTTATTGAAATGCGCTAAAATGTAAAAAATAATTTCCTCAGATGTAAGTTACAGATTCAAAAGCTTCCCGCCTGGGATTACAAAACTCACCCGCCATCGTAGATTCATGAATTTTAACAAAAAATCCATAATCTCCGACCCTGAAAACCCCCTCATATCAATTTAGAATCGAATCGGATCATAATCACAAAACTCATCCGCCATTTTTGAGCCGCCATATCAAATTTATGAATTTTGACAAAAAAATGGTAATGTCTGACCCGGAAAACCCCCATAAGCAATTTAGAAACGAATCGGGCCATAATAATCACAAAACTCATTCTCCATTTTGAAGCCGCCATCTTGAATTTCTCAATTTCGATAAAAGAATCCCCAATAACGAATTTCGAATAGAATCGAATCACAATTACAAAATTCGCTCACCACATTGGATCCGCCATCTTGAATTTTTCAATTTTCATAATCGTAATCTCAGACCTCGGAAAATCCTATATACAAGTTTTGACTAGAATTGGAACATAGTTACAAAACTCGTTCGCTATATTGGAGCCGACATCTTGAGTTTTTCAATATTGACAGAAGAATCATAACTTCCGTCCACAAAAACCCCCAGATACCAATTTTGAATGGAATCGGATCATAATTACAAAACTCGTCCGCTATTTTGCCACCAGAATCATATTTACACCTGCCAAATTTCAATCGGACGAAGAGAAGTGTGTCATATTTAACATGCAATATTTGATTACAGACAGACAGGCGGACACACACACAGGCACCGGGACAGGTGAAACTAAATGAAAGCTTGAAAAAAGTCTTATTTTGACCCCAGGAATACACTCTCAATATACTTGTATTGAATTTAGAAACACCCTATATAATGCAATTGGAACCCCCACGACAATTAAGACAGAGAATATTTCGAGAATGGTAGAAAACTGTAATTTTGGGGTTGTGAATTGAAGCAATTGGTATAATTTGATATCGTGTTATCCAATGAGCTTTTTGTTTTCGGTCACGTGACATCTGATTCATAATTATTAATGGGACAACCTGTATATTTTGGCATTTCTATGTTCCTCCCGATAAAAGGACTTCAACACACTATCACACTTGTCGTCTAAAAAGAATGCCATGTGTAATGTCCCATTAATAATTTTGAATCTGATGTCATGTGATCGAAAACAAAATTCTCAGTGGGTACCATAATATGGAAATAAGTGCACCAATTGCTTCAATTTACAAACCCAAAAATTTCAATTCTCTACTACTCTTGAGTTCCTAGCAAAATCCCCGTCACTAACAAGTTCACTCATACTGATAGTTTTTGCGCATTGGCTTCTGGACACCTAATGGTACATTTCAACCCAGCGACAACCCCGTATTTTCTTTCAAAATATAATATTCAAGGTATTTTACATACCCGTATCTTCCAAAATAATGCACTCCTAAATACTGAGTATAAATCATATTCACTCTATTTCAGCGTTCTGATAATCTAATCATAGAACGAAGTATTACACTTACGCGTGAAATACGAAATTGAGCTGATGATCATTAAATGAATGGGTACCCCTTTCAGATTATGACATTGTTTTTTCTGTATGCGCACTAGAAAGAGATAAGTGGCAGAAAAATGTTGAAAAATTATGTATTTGGCTACTTGTGTATTGCTTTCTATCTATAACTCGAACTGGTTTTTCTCCCGTTGGTAGTAGAATACCATTATTCAAAATAAACGAATGTATTATTCGAAGAAAACAGTATCACATATTGAAGATACCATGCAAACTGAAAAACTGAAAACCTAAAAATGTGTTTTGACGGGCGTGTCATAATGATGAGGGTCACAAAATGAAAAACATGAGAAAAATCAATTATAAAATTCAAAACCTTGTCAATTTTTGATGGTTTGACTTGTTGGCAAAAACTAAATTTCTAAAAGCTAACTCATGCATCTAGTTTTGGTAAAACATGTTTGTTAATAATATTCCTTTGGCATGAGCGTATAGAACAATTCTAAAAGGTGATAAGCACAGAAAGTCAGGGAGAAAAAGATGAGGGACCTCACAAAATAATATCCTTTATTGAACATTCAAACTAAACTCTGTTAAAAAGTAAACTTTCAAAATAAAATTGAGTTTCTGCACTGCAAAAGCGCCTTAAGCAATGTATGTCTTGGTACTTCTTGGCATTAATTGGAATCATTCCTTCATATTTGAGATTTAGTTGAAACTGTCTAGAAGGCAGTTCTGGTGTTTTAAGTAATACACTGTTGTCCTCTTTCTTTGATTGGTTTTTGGGAAATTTTTTCTTTTTTTAATATTCTGTTTTGGTTTTTTTGTCCAAAATTTTCCACTTCACCCCCATTTTTTGTTACCTTAGATTATAATGTAACTAGTGTTAACATTCCCTCATCTGTCTCACGTACATCAGCTGGAGCTTCATCCTTTTTGCCCTGTACGGCAAATATTAAAACGCGTTTTACTAAGCACTGTCATCTGTTTTATTCTGTACGGTATGGTAGGCAGATAGTAATGACTCTTGGCTATAATTTGAGGAATTTATCTCAAATATGGATATTTTGGACACTCATCCTTTTTAGCCTGTCATCAACTCTAGATGAATATGGGTGAGAACTTCGAGGTTCTGGAATGTCCAGTGATTTTTGTCGAAATAATGGATTGATTTCATCAACATAAGGGATGTCTCATAAATAATCAGTTCTTTGGGAACCGTATTATTCATGATGACAATCACGTATTTCCATGGAAAATCAACATATACATAAATTCTTGGTCGAGGGTACAGGATGTTTTGACATTATAGTCGGATAAATTTTCTGTGCTGTTTTAATTTGTTCAAAATTATGTATGAAAAAAGATCGAAAATTCATCAAAATGGCAGATGGTAGTTAATGTACTAACATGAAAAAGAAAAGGGGAACATTCTCCTTGAAAATTGAAAAATGTTCCCATTTTCAACATGAATACTTCCCAAGAGGTTATCTTGAACGATGGAAAATGGCGACTAAAGTTTGTCTTTCAGTCGCAGATGATTCCACAACAGATTTTATGAATATCATATTTATATTTTCGAACTAAAATGGAAAAGAAGTTTAATCATAGCTGAAACATTACAATTATTATTAACAACAAATCTAAAATAATTATGAAAAATTAGCTATAATCACATCTCATATTCAACTAAGTAACGGTAAGTATACTCAATATCAATACAATTCCGATGTGACTTCATACCAAATGCTGAACAAATGAAAAAATTGTAGATTATGTTTTTCGACCGAAAAAGACTTTTTCAAAGCCCGAAACATGGTTTGCTCGTTTGAGAACTTTACTTCACCTAATTAGTATATTTGTAGAGATTTAACCATGAGCCTTATTCCAACATTAAAATATGGCTCGTATAAGTTTTGAAGGCAAATGCAAAACTCGTTATTTTGCATGCACCACCTTTTTCATTTCAGTGAAGGATGTTCTCGTATAAAGTAATTTTGGAACTTCTCATGCAACATTTTGGACGACACTTTAATGTTCTTTGTAAGTTTGGAATATCTTTTCCGAATCGATTTCGAATGAAACGCAAACTCACCAGGCGAAAATTCTAAAGGAAAATATTAGAAGACAATATTTCACATGGGAATATTTACGTATGTTCAAATCTCGATGGAGATAAAGCAGGGAATTCTATCCTGGAAAAACTCATTACGTCCCCTCTGCTACCCAGACTGAAATGAATTCTTGGCGGAAATGATAACCATTGAGATTTTTCGAAATGAGTAAGTAGGTCAACGTTGAATTACTTGTCAGAGAGAATGATTCTAAATGGTTTTCTCTCCAGGAGTATAAAACTGGAAATGATCAGATAATGATCGAAGAAAAACATGAAATACATCGTGACTTTAAAAACGATTAAAATTAAGGAATGGAAATTAACCAACTTTCATTAGGACGAAGCAAAAAATTCCTACTGACTACGTAAAATAATAATCTGTTTCCGGTATTTTATTTAATTTATCGTATTATTGGATATAACCGTTAACATTTGTGAAACGAATCAAGTACTTCAAAACTATACGAATATGCATTCGTACACAGACTACTCAGCTTTGTGAAAGAAAATAATATAATTCCTGAAAATCAGCATGGATTTACTGATCACAAATCAACCAATACTGCAATTCAATCATATTATACTTCTATTGAAAACTATGTAGACAAAGGTGAATTCCCCCGTACGAATTTTCGTTGATCTCAGCAGAGCTTTCGACTGCGTCAACCACAAAATGTTAATGGAGAAACTATATAGGTACGGTATAAGAGGTAATGCACTTGATTGGATAACCAGTTTTATATCAAATAGGAAACAATTTGTGTCTTTGAACGATACTTATTCTCAATCAGAAGTGGTAAACCTGGGAGTTCCGCAGGGATCCATTCTGGCTCCAATTCTTTTTAATCTGTTCACCAATGATATAAACAAAGTGAAGATTCCAGCCTCCATTACCAGTTACGCTGACGACACATCGATATTAATTTCAGCTGGAGACGATACAAATCTTTCAAATAGAGTAGATATTACAGTATCTACTCTACAAGAATGGTTTGCGAATAATGACCTATTTCTTAACAACACCAAGACTGGTGCTATCAGATTCCATGCCAGACAAAGAGAATGTAAACCTCTTGATTTTAATCTAGATGACCTACATTCAAGTACAGATCAAAAAGTAGTGAAATTTCTAGGAGTCTATCTTGATGAATGTCTTACTTGGAAAACTCACTGTGAATCATTGTTAAATAAAATCAATATTATATGCTACCAACTCAGAACCTTGAGAAACACTCTAGAATTAGAACATTTATACCGTCTGTATTTTGCCCAAGCAGACTCACGCATCAGATATGGTATCTGTTTTTGGGGAGTATCTGTAAGTATCAGCAAGGGATGTTTTTCGAGCTCAAAAAAGAGCAATTAGAAGTATGATTGGAATATCAAAAAAGGAATCCAGGTCTAAAAATGATCTGCACATACCATATAGCTATACAAATATACATAGTAATACACCAAATATATTAGGTCCCAGAATATACAATTTACTTCCCCATAACATAAAATCTGCAAAAAATGTAATCATTTTCAAAAAACAGCTGAAATGCTTTCTTGATGAAAATTGCTATTATTCGCTCAATGAATACTTTACATCTCAAAATGTTGTATATGTATTGTGTAATTTCCTTTATTGATGTTTGTTTTTAATCTATTCTATGTGTACATTTATTTTTATTCATACCTATATTTATATACTCATGAACACCATTCTATGGTGACCAACTGTTTGACTTATTCCTATACTTCTGTAGTCTCAAGGAAATAAAATTATTTTGATTTTGATTCTGAATCATATCACTCTTTTGTATAGGAAATATTGGGGATTAGGAAAAAGAAGACGAAGTCGATAGTAATCCAGTGTCGTGAAAGTTGGGAAGGGGTGATTAGGGGCACCCACCTGCCGTACGCACCTGTTCGAATTTACAAATACACGATTTGCATTGAAATGTGGAACTGAATGCTGTCACGTGACCAGGAGCGTAAACAGCTTTGTTCCATGGGGGGGGTGGCTAATTCGTGGCGAGGCGGTGACAGAAAATAGAAAAGCGCCGCAGGCGAAATTTTTTTCTGGTCAAATTCAAAAGCCTTCAAATTGATAGTTATGTCTGTCACTGGGGTATCATAAAGGTGGAAAAGAAGGTACTTCGTGGCGCGGGGGAGAGAAAAAATAGAAAAGCGCCGCGTGCGAAAATTTTTTTGGTTCAATATCAATTGTTAAAATCGTTTTTTCCATTAACCAGCTGTCGTCCCCTTACGAATGGCAGCCCTCAAAAGTCGAAACTTATGCGAGCCAAGGATTAACGAAGTCTTACCTTTTAACGTGCGATTCCTAGCACTTTCTCGGGCCATCAGTTGAAAATCTGTAGTCGCTAAGGATTCGAACTCGAAGCGTATCTCTACAAGGCAGCTCACCAAACGAACTAGAAGTTAAATGGGGAGTACCTCAGGGTTCAGTCCTGGGACCAACTCTTTTTTTAATTTATATAAATGATCTAACATTAATTAATATTTCCGGAGAGTTCACCCAATTCGCAGATGACACCACTATACTGTGGCACGATAAAAATGACTCAAAACTGCATCAAATGATTGATGATGATATTAGTAAAGTCAAAGATTGGTGTGATGCTAATAAGCTATCTTTCAATATATCCAAAACCAACATGCTTACTTTTAAATGTGATTTTCAAGAACTTCATCTAGGAAATTAAGTGATCAGCTATAGGTCAGAAACAAAACTTCTGGGTTTACATATTGATGATAAATTGAAATTTGAAAATAACATTGAAAAACTCAGACGAAAACTATCTTCAGGATGTTTTGCAGTAAGAACCACTTCATGGGAACTCGGTGTAGATATGGCAAAGAGTATATATTATGCATTAGTCGACTCACATTTAAGATATGGAATTTCTTTTTGGGGATCATGTAGTCAATATCTTTTCAATATGGTTTTTGTTTTGCAAAAAAGAGCAATTAGGTATATGTGCAGAGCTAAATTCCAGGATTCTTGCAAGCCACTTTTCATCAAACACAAAATTTTACCACTAATGTGCATTTTTATTTTCGAATCAGTATGTCTCATTCACAGCACATTTAAAAACGAAATCCATACGATAACCCATTATAACACTAGACAGCCACTAAATATAAAATTACCAATTCCAACTTCCAAGTTAAAAATTCTATAATTTATAATGGCAAAAAATTATTTAATCATCTACCCTCTAACAAGATCAAAATCAGAGAGAATAAAAGAAAATTCACAAATTCCGTAAAAAATCTTCTTCTAGCGAATGTATTCTACTCATTAGATGAATTCTACTGCGAGAAGTTGTAGTGTTTTAGTGTTGTGAAATTCAACTTTGTCATCCTGATTTTATTTTTTATTTTTTTAATATATATTTTTAAATTTTGTATTTATACATGTTTGAGACTAGCACGGTGAAAGTATACCAGTTTTATTTTTCATTCACTTGTGCGCCTATTATGATGTATTTTTATTTATTATTAATTTTCAACAGCTATATTATTTTAAAATTGTGCATGTTTGTTGTTGACCAGTACGGTAAAAATGTACCATTTCTATTTTGTTCGCTGTTGCGTATATTGTGTTTTGTCTTTGTTCGTTATTTCATTTGGACCCGTTTTTTATAATATCTACGGGTACGTAATGATTGTTGTTATCTTCTTTTTTATTTTGTAAATGACTTTGTCGATAAGAATTATGTTCTTCAGACAATAAAGTATATTTGATTTGATTTGATTTGAACCTAGCCGACCAGAAGTCAATGGTTTCGAACGCGAAAGTCTGAGCTATAATATGGCTCTCTATCTCCTATGTTTCTGTGGAAGAGTATTGATATCACTATCATTGTTCTCCCACTATGAATTTTCATCTCACGTGCGTCAGACAACGTGTCGACTTCTATTTGAATTAATTTCATAACATTTGCAATAGCCATTTCAAAAATGAATAATTATCCTTTGTCGCCAACTTTCAAACGGGTTAACTTTCCAGTAGGAAACAACAACGGAATTTTCATAAAAAATAAAATATTATATTCACTTGGTGCTACGTTCAGACCATCAGTTGAACTTGATTGTCGTACTGCAATGGTTGTCAACTGGACTTTTGAAGTTTCCACACGCGATTTTGAATTTATGGATTTACTAAAATAAATCCAGTATGATAAATGTTTTTCAGCTATGTCAGTGATGCTGATGTGTTTTGCAACATAACTTTAAGTGTGAAAATATGCATAAAGATTATTTTCGAAAATTAGAAATGGATTTAGTATAATTAGTGCGGATTAACTGAACTCAGTGAATCGAAGGTTTTTACATAATTGTAACTCTCATAATGAATGCAAATTTTCTGAGAGCTCGCTGTACAGAACTTTCAATGTGTTTCTCATAATTAGGTTTTGTATCGTGGTGTAACATCTATGGTCTCCAGTCCATCACCATCCTTGAGCCCCCTGTTGCAAGATAGATTTGCAAAGGGCATTGGGAATGTAAGAGGGCTGGCTCATATTGCTTTCGGCTTTGCTGAAACTGTGAAATAAATTGCATGAAGATATATTTTGCTGATTATGACCAGGATTCGGAAGAAGTGGATGACACACCTGGAATACATGTTTGGAAAGAAGATGGATTTCGTTGCAGCGCACATTCTAAATCTCCACATCTTTAGTACCTACTAATTTGAATAAAAATTTAATCCTGCAGCATCCCTAATATCATCATGTTTCCTTTTATTTATCACATGACATGCATATCCCAGAGCATTCTCAGATGGGCCTACAGCACACGCAGCGGTTGCATATGAAAGAGATATACAATATGGTTGAGTGGAAGAGCAATAAACGATCTAATCGTGGAATTGAACTCTGCCATTTGAGTGTCATATCCTCCTCCTCAAACATAATATTCGTTTTATAAGGAACACCCACTGATAGATCAAGATTTCACTTCCAAAGAAATTAACGACTTATTTGTTTACGAAATAATCTGTCATATAAAAACTAATGCAGCAGGCTGCGATGGTCTAAATATTGGATATATCAGATTGTGTTGTCCCCATATTATACCCTATATTACTCATATAGTAAACTTTTGCATAACAAATGATATCGTTCCCACAACATGGAGGACAGCGGTTGTGAAAATTTTACCGAAAAAATCGAACCCCTCTGAATATAAAGACCTTCGCGCAATCAGCATACTTCCTGTTCTATCAAAGATATTAGAAAAAGCAATATTATCTCAACTTAAGGAATACCTTGAAAATTCTTCCATATTACCGGCAATACAATCAGGCTTTCGCAAGGGTTACAGCTGTACAACTGCACTTTTGCATGTCATTGATGACGTAATTAGGGCAACGGATAAGGGAAACTGTACAGTTCTGATTTTATTAAATTTTAGCCGAGCGTTTGATACAATTGATCATGAGTTACTATTGAATATTTTGAATTACATAGGACTCTCTGGAAAAGCTATTCTTTAATAAAATCCTTTCTGAAAAATCGGCAACAAAAAGTAAGCATAGATGGAATTGACTCTCAATATCTTAACCTCCACGCAGGTGTACCACAAGGTTCCATTCTAGGACCCCTACTATTCACCATTCATACTTCTCATTTCTTAAATAGTCTTCAGCATTGCCAAATCCATCTCTATGCCGATGACACTCAGCTCTATTACAGCTTTCCCCCGTCAATGGTAGAAAATGATTGTTCCCGAATAAACGAGGATCTGGACATTTTTGTAAAAACAGCATGGAATCATTGCCTCAAGATTAATGAGAGTAAATCAAAAGCAATCGTTTTTGGCTCACGCAGTAACTGTGCCGCCATACTTGAATCCTTGAACATAAATATTTACAATCAGCGCCTTGAAATGGTCGAGGGAGCAAAAAGCTTGGGTGTTATACTAGATGTAGAAATGAAATTCGAAAAACATGTCCGCAAACTGATACAACGTGCCTTTTTTATATTAAGAAGCATTTATAGCCAAAGACATTTTCTTCCATTGAGATTGAAGTCTACATTATGCGAGACACTCGTACTAGCAAACTTCAACTATGCAGATGTATTATAAAATACATTTTCAACTAGTCACTGCAAGGGAAAGATACAGAAAGTTCAGAACTCTTGTTTGCGACTCATTTATGGCATCAAGAAGCGACAGGGGGTTTCACATAAATTGAGTGATATTGGTTGGCTAAATATGCAAAATAGAAGAATCCTTCATACTGCAACTCTCTTTCATAAAATAATTTTGAACAAAACCCCTACATATCTGCACAGGAAAATAACGTATAGAACCGATTTGCATAACCTCAATGTAAGAAACAAAAGCTTACTAACACCGCCAAGTTTTAGGTTAAAATTATTTAGGCGCAGTTTCAGCTATCAAATATGCAAAATATACAATCCTATACCGGAATACATCAAAGAATGTGGATTACAGCGATTTCGTCTGAAATTCAAGAACTTATTAATGGATTCGCAATAATATATATTTATTTTGTCAAGGACATCTCTGAACTATGTTATTAATCACAATATGTACCGCATCAACATCTCTGAACTATGTTATTCATTCATCACTTTATGTACCGCAGCGATTTTTGAGGTTAAGTGGAAGAACAATTAACAGTGACTTGTCACTATAAAAATTGAACTTCGCCATTCCTTTCCATTCCTTATAATTGTACTCTTTTGTTTGTTTGTAAAGTTATGATAATGGAAGTAATAAAGACGTTTATTATTATTATTATTATTATTATTATTATTATTATTTTTTTTTTCCCCAAAAGGATATTCCAGTCAGGCCCTGTCTCCGGAGCTCCGACACATCCGGAGGGCGCGCTGGATCGTTTACCAAGATAACCACTCCCCACGTCCGTGGGGTAAGCGATTACTGGGTCCGAGAATCATGTGCCCTGAGCAGATGCAGTGAACCAAGGATGACGGCCTTCTGCATTCGTCCGGCTAAGATTTCTGCCATATTACGGCAAGCCGGTATGATTTTTAAGTTTGAGAGCAGTGTGTCCATCATTCCACCAAGGACCCCTATAATCAGAACCACCATTTTAACAGAATGGTTTGGGTAGAGCCGGCGGAGTTCAAAGAGTAAGTCTCGATATTTAGTCCGTTTCTCCTCCTCTTTTCGGACGATGTTCGTTTCACTAGGAGCCGAAAACTCCATGACGAAAATCGTCTTACTCTGATGGTCGAGGAGGACTACATCAGGCTTATTGGCTTGTATTTGCCTGAGGGTGGGGAATGAGTAGTTCTAATATATTCGGCACTTCTCATTCTCCACAACGGACTCAATATCCCCCGGAGCATAAGGCAACACCGGTGTCTCGTCTATATCGTACGAGTGTCGTAGATGGTAGTACAACACTCGTAGAGCCGCGTTATGCCTGTGGATATAGGCTGAGACCGCATATGCTGGACATGCTGAAAGCAAATGCATAAGGGTCTCAGGCGCCCCACGACACGCTCTGCAACTAGTGTCGGGGATCTCTATACCCATCACGCGGCTACGGTAGACCAGGGTGTTGAAGACACCATCCTGGCAAGCCATTATGAATCCCTCGGTCTCCGACTTCAGCTCACTTGACCTGAGGAAAGCAAAGGGCAAGTTTTTGGATAAGCCAAGGTCTTCAATGTTCTTGAAGAAGACCCCATGCATTGGCTTATCCTTGTGCAGCTGCAGTCTCCGCAGCTTTGATGTGAGCTTTTTGCTGAACTGGTTCCAACTCAGTGACAGAGTTTGGGTTTGCCCGTTCAGTGTCGAATACGAGACCAAGTTCATCAGCTGCCCGGATTGCTGCCTTGAAAAGAAATGCTCCAATCCCTGCTTTTTCATGGTCGTGGACCATGCAGAGAGGGGGATCTGAACTCCTCATGACTTTACAGGCTCCATCCAGCACCATTCTGTTTTGTAGACACTCCAAACTCAAAAGTCCCCGGCCTCCCTGTTGTCTGGGGAAGTTATTATTATTATTATTATTATTATTATTATTATTATTATTATTATTATTATTATTATTATTATTATTATTATTATTATTATTATTATTATTATTATTATTATTATTATTATTATTATTATTATTATTATTATTATTATTATTATTATTATATTTATATATTATGCTCTGTATGTTCACTCAATAAAATCATTTATTATTATTCTTATATTTAATTCAAAACTTTCGGACTACAAAATTCATACTATGGTTTTGCTACTGATTTTTTATGTTTTTTCATATTTGAGAAGAGTAACCAGGATCTCGAACCGCTAAGCGTTGCAGACTGTACCTGAATATCACCCACCTATATCAATGATGATAATTGAATGTCCAAACATACTTTGGACAAATACAGTTGATATTTTCAATAAGTAGTGATTATTGTGGCGGAAAAAATATGTAAAAATCAATAATAAAGTTCTCGACTGAATTATAATAGTCGACACGGTCAATTTACAAACAAAAAACTAACGAGAAAATAAGAATACCGCCTCATCAGCTTTGATGTAGAGAACTTGTACCATTGGATGTACTCAGAGAGAGAGATAACTAACTGCATGAAAGAGCTAACCTTTCATTTTACGCAAGTATGGAAAAACTAGAAATCTGCCACGCAACTCCTACTCTCTGGAAAAAGATTGCTCCTACGTTTAGATAGACAGACTCCCTATGGGATATCCCCAATACCACCGAAAGTCGCTGATGCATTTAAGGAATGGTTTGCAAGCCTGGCCATTGGATAAGCCAAACATAAACCTAAACTTCGGCTCAGGTATGTTGATGATACATTCATATTATGAGATCGTAGTGACCAACACCTCGAAAACTTTCTGAAAGATATCAATCAGATCATTAGACTCACCATGGAAAAGGAGGACAACGGCGTTCTTCCGTTCCGAGACGTCAGAGTCGAGAGAACTGACGACTCTATTGAAACATCCGTCTGAAGAAAGAAAACCTACACCGGAAAATACCTCAGCTTCGATTCAAACCAAGCAACATCGACCAAAAAATGCAAGGACTATATGAGCAACAAAGAAGAACTTGAAACATGACTCACCAACATAAATAGAGACATGAAACGGAACGGGTATCCAGATTTACCCCAGGTAGACATTGTGAAACAACAATCAACAACAGTGTCATGTTGTCCTCCTATATAAGATACATTAAAAGCACATCGAAGGGACTAAGAACGATAGGGACTAGGTACAAACTCAGAAGCAGTTCGAGGTTTGGAAACACATTATGAAGCTTTCTGACCAAAACCAAGTATAGGAATTCAAATGAGATTAAAAAAATACCGGTAAGCGAATACGTCGGTAAGACCAAGAGACCACTCAGCAGCAGGTTAGATGAACACAAACGCTGGACTCAACAGAAAGAGATGTCGAAGTAAGGAGTCACAGAACATGCTTGAACGGAACACCACCGAATCCAGTTGAAAGGCGCCAACGTCTGACACAAAGAAGAACACTGGTTTGAATTAAACAAAAATTTCGAAGAGTCCCTCTTCAGGGTGAATTATGACCTTTGCCCCTGGATGAATTCATATAGAAAGGCAGAATCAGTGTTCCTCTTTTCACCCTCCTTAATCAAACTGAAGCTGTTGATTCGAAATTAACTTTTATTATCATGACTCTCATTAAGATGTTGCAAAATAACTGATTTTTTGTACAACTGACATTAAAAATGACGTTTTTAATTCATTGACACATGAACTAAAAACTGACGTTTTCACAAAATCACTTTTAACACTAGTGTTAAAAGTACTTTTAACACTAGTGTTAAAAGTAAAATGACAGATGAGATGATGGATACTCAGTAATATAGATCTCTCTAATAGAAACACTTCAATCAGATATTATAATCAGAACACCTACTCAAGAGGAATCGTTTATAAAAGTTCACACATGTATTTGGTCGTTTGCGCAATTGATAATACTAATTCCTTTTGAAGTTACAAACGAAGTAGTATTTAGTCCAACTGTAGAATGTCCTTCATCACTGACAAATAATGACATTCATAAATAAAGTGCGTTGGGGTTTATTATATTTGAAGTATCTGTCAGTCAGCCTTGTAATCCAAAGATCGTGTGTTCGAATCCTTATGGATCTTATTTTTTTTTGTTTTTTTCTTACTAGCAGTAACTGTTGAACAAAAAATTTTGTATGATCCATTTGTTAAAAGTGATTTTATTTTGCTCGTGGGGTTGCTCCACTCGCTAACGCTCGTTTCGCAATATTCCCCACTCACAAAATAAAATGCCACTTTTAACACTTGTATCATAAATAACTATTTTAACACTCCATCGGACGGGCTAAGTCTATCAGTGCATAAGGTTTTGAAAATTAGCAATAACTTTTTAATTTATGGCGTTGAGATATTTATATTATGTATACCTTGTAACCATCAAAAATAAAGTTTACTGCCTAAATTGTGTTAAAAAAGGAATCCAATGTTTCGCGTTATAGCGGTGTTTGCACTGACAGGCTTAACCCGTTCAAATATGTATTTAATTACAGAGATATTGAATTATTGTACTTCAGAATCTACATATATACGAAATGCAAAGTTGCTTGGGGGATTCCCTCAATTATAATTTCAGTCCCGTTTTTGTTAGTTTGTGTACACAAATACATCAATGTGGCCCGTGGACCGTGGTTTACACTGTGATTTGTGCACAATAGTACTGAACATTTTTTTTTTGTTTTATCTATAATATTTTTTAAACATAAACGTTTCATTATTGTGTTCAATTAAAATGGATTTCTATGACTATTTCACTCATCTTAAAATTCTCACCTAATCTGACCAATCGGAAGCCAAAGACAACTCGTGTTATCGCAATAACACCAGCTGTCAGCGACGTAACCATGACGAAATGAATACGTTTGACAGTTCGATGCACCATTTTCATTATCATAGTCCCAATCACTGTCTTAATCATAAAATTAAATTGAAACTGTACATTTCAGTAGGAGCATTTATGCAATTTTAGTCTCAATCATAATTACAAGAACAGAAATGTATAGTTAATTTTGATTTTATGATTAAGATAGAGACTGTGATTAGGACTATGATAATGACAGTGTTGCATAAATTGGCCTAATAAATATAGCTGGATATGTCAGAATGAGTCGCTTCACTGCAAATTCAAATGAAATTATGAAACGAAACATTATAATATTGACGATTTCAATAATTTGTTTATGACTATCATACATTGTTCGTATGTATATTAATGAAGAAACTTTATTCGTGAAATAGTCTAATAAAATTCAACTCGTTATTGAATTTATCTCATAAGTCTGTCTTTTATTTCTGAACTCAACTGAATTGTTTTGAGAAAACACCACTCGTCCTGTGGACTCGTGGACTTTAAATTTAAAGCATCAACTTTTTTTTGTGTCGATTTATTTTTCAATTGGTCTTTTACTTTAACTACTTATTAATACCTTTTTTATTCATGTGAATATAGTTCATTTCAGTTCTTTCATGAGAAACCATGTCATAAATAAAATGATGGATTATAGATGTGCTTTCCTTTATAATTCGCTATATATATTTTTTTTGTTAAATGGCCTATAATAAATATAATGAAAATGAGGATGAGTAATAATTTAAACAATCTGAAAAGAATAATTTGAAAAAAAATCAAAAAATGAACCTTATGATATTTGAAATTTGTTCCTGATAGGCTTAACCCGTCCGCTAATGTAACTATCTATCCGCCCGTCCGATGGAGTGTTAAATCACATCACATAAAAAAAGTGAATAAATTTGGTGTCGAACGAATTTTCCTTATACATTGTTGTTTCGAGCACGAATCACATTTGATACAAGCATGTAATGCCTTTTGAACAATCGATTAACAAAAATACGTCGAAATGAATGTCTTGATAAACACGATTATTGAAAGAACTGAAACTGTGGTAGACTGTGCGTTCAGTTTTTTCAAGGTCAAAAATCCAAAAAACATACTGGACGAATTTTTTTTTTAATAGAATTTGACAACGCCACTGGATTCACGACAATTTCAAATGGTTTATGTGAAAATTACGTAGGAATGCGTCCGTGAATAGAAAAGTTATATGGGAATAAAATTTGAAATTATGTCAATAAATCAACCTACCACTTCAATTTCAGAAATCTGTCTACACCTCTAGATTCAGAATATTTCGAAATATGTTTGGTTAAGATTTGCATCGGAATCTGTTCATGAATAAACAAATTATAAAATTATAAAATAATTTTTTTCTGAAATTCATTCTTTTCAAATTTTATTATTTTATAATTTTTTTATTTATGAACAGAAATTGATGGAATTCCTGCCAAATATATTTCGAAATATTCTGAATGCAGTGATATAGTCGGAATTTTGATAAAAGTTCTGAACTTTGAAGTTTTAGGTTGATTTATTGACATAATTTTCAAATTTTATTCTCATATAACTTTTTTTATGATGGATGCATTCCTACGTAATTTTCACATAAACCATTTGAAAATGACGTGAATCCAGTGGTGTTGTTATATTCTATTTATAAAATTCGCTGGTATATTTTTTTGGATTTTTGACTTCCAAAAAAATTCGAAGTGGGCCTTGATTTTTTCCACAATGGAAAACGGGGCACAGTGGAACAGTCTGTGTACCGGACATACAGAAGGGTCTAGTGCAACGGGATTCCGGGAGTAAGCGCTGCGGGCCACTCCCGACAAAGCCTACTCATCATTCATCGTACCCCCTTCACCAGTTGTGTGCCAGACTTGATGAAGTGAGGTACCGTTTTTCGCCGTGAAAGTAAAAATTTTCCGTCAACGAAGTTTCGACTCCAGATAAGAATAATTTTTTTATTTAATCGGCTCTTATGGCATTTTATCGTACATTAAAATTCTTCATTTGTGTGAAGTTAGCCACACTTTTCTGGCCACAGTTCCTGACCTTGAGTATATCTTGGGTGGAATTTACGAGTGAACGTTTGAAGTGTTGCTACATCAAGTATTATTTTAGGGAAATGTTCACTCTCAGTTTTTTAGAATATTTTGCAACTAGAGAGAAGGCTAGCATTATCATTCAAGGAACTATTGAAATGTTTATGGAAAGAAACATGGAACTGTTCGAAAAATCCAGAATTGAATATGAACCAAAAATACTATGCGGAAGCAGACTTCCAGAATTGATCTGATATACAGAAAAAATCTTGATGAGTTATTTATCCCTGAAAGTTGGCGATAAATAACCTTATATAAATGGCAATCCAAATCTACCAGATCTATTCTGAAAAATAATTTTAAGACCGTTCGATACAGGGCATCAGGAAGAATATGTACAGGGTGAGGTCAATTTGTTTGCCAGTTGAAGTATTGTGAAACCGATAGTTATTATTTCATGGATGTATGGATAGATATACCTATTCCGAGAACCAAAACAATCAAAATGGCAAAAGACTCCTCATAAACATAAATACAGGGTCCAACCAACTTGTTCGGACGTAAATATAACAGAAAAAATATTTTTGTTTTATTTAGACAGTTGATAACTTTGTGTTGCAGTCCTCGTATCACATGAAAAAAACTACAGTTGAATAGAGAGCTCAAAAAAAATCACTTTCATTTAGGCAGTTGAAAACGATATGTGCAGTCCGCGTGTCACATGGAAAAAATACAGTTGATTGCATTTATATATGGTTATTTATCTCCAACTTTCACGGATAATAATAACTCATCAAGATTCTTTCTGCATATACGATCAATTCTGGAAGGTCCGTATAGTATTTTTGGTTCATATTCAATTCTAGATTTTTCGAACAGTTCCATGTTTCTCTCCATAAACATTTTTAGAGTTCCTTGAATAATAATCCTATCCTTCTCTCTAGTTGCAAAATATTCTAAAAAACTGAGAATGAACATATCTGTAAAATAATACTTGATGTGGCAACACTACAAACGTGCACTCGTCAATTCCACCCAAGATATACTCAAGGTCAGAAACTGTGGCCAGGAAAGTGTGGCTAACTTCACACAATTAAATCCTTCTGTGGAACTGGAAGACAAAATGGTTTCATCTCATTCATGGTTGAGTTTGGGAATATGAACATTGGCTAAACATAAAACGATTTCGTGTTTGTCCCTTTTTAAGATCAATATTGAATTTATTTTACATTCCAGATACCGCTTTTGATCTATATGCCTTTTCTCAATATTTTAAATTAAAATAAAAAGGTTTTTTGTGAATTTTGTCGTGTTTTTTAACTGTTTCAAGGTGCCCCTGACATGTGGCACAATGACACAAAATAAATATTTTGAAAGATTGCCCTCACGGTCACATATGATTTCCATCATAACGGTCGATGCATTTTTTTCATAGCTTAGATCCTAAGATCACAAGAAAAAATCGAAAAAAAAAAAGTTATAGGGAGCTATTGGCAAATACGACTTTTTTTGTTCCATTGTGGCTCCCCTCCCCTATAGCCAATCTCACACCTCATTTCATTAATTGGATGAACACAGTGAACCCGAGTATGTATCCCAGCGTGGCCAGATTTTTTCCAACAAATCTACCGAATCTCTTGGCCAAAATCTACCAAAATCTACTAAACAAAAAAAAAAACAAAAATCTACCAACACTCTGTAACACAAATTAAAACGTTTGCAAATGTGCAGACCGCTGGCTGGCGCTGAAATAAGTATATTGATATTGATTTATTGATATTCTTCAACTTCACACTCACAGACAGAACGACAGACGACAGAAGTCACAGTGTCAACTGTCAAGTGTCACAGAACATCTTACCTAAACAGAAAAAGGTGTTCTGTGACCTAACACCTAACCTCACTTCTGACGGGACTGCGAGCACTGCCAACTGCAGTTGCCTTGCCTGTTGTATTTTACCGCTAAATGTCGTAAAATGCGAGACGAGTTGCCGCTTTTAAAATATAGAATAATAAACGTGATAACTGAGAAGGGTCAAAGTCGAAAGAAAAAAAAATAAATAATGAAGAAAATTGTATTAACGAAACAACAAAATATACAAACACAAAAGAAACAAAATGCTAATAAAACATTCAACAAGGTATACTTTACTTCTCGATATTATCATAACATTTTATATGTTTTTATACAAATATCCTTCAAACCCTCTCTTGCATGGATGATAGGGGCAACATTTTTATTCAAAAATTTATTTCTGTCGTCTACCTACTTCCTACTTCCCGTACGATTTTTCTTTGAGAAAGTATCACTTCCCGGACTAGTCCGGGAAGTACGTACTTTCCGGACTAGTCCGGGAAATGCCCGATTTCAATATAAATATTTATATAAATAAGAATTAGAATGTTTCTGTTAGTACCTATCTTCTGTTCGCATTTCGATATTCAATCAATAAGAATTAAAATGTTCGAAATTTTCTTCTACAAAGAAATATAAAAAGTAAATGTGTCTTGATTTGTTATTCTACACGGTTACCGAAAAAATTGTGTACGCAACACGTCCGAAAACAGTTTTTTTGGAGTCGCAGACTTCCAGGACTCGCTACGCTCGTCCTAGAATCTTGTCCACTCGTCCAAAAAAACAGTGTTTTCCGGACTTGTTACGTAAATTACCATCATGGAACAATATTGGGAAATTTATGAAGAAGATTTGAGATGCTGACAAATTGCTGATAAACAACTTCTTGAGGATCTAAAAACACTAGTTCTCTAAACACCTCACTTTCCAAAGGCAATCTAGATTTCAATTGGTAACACAGTGCTATTAAAAATATCTGACATCTTTGAAAAAAGTCCTGAATATTCTGTTGGGGAATTTTTCCGCGAATTGTGTTCAAATGTTTCCCAACATTTACTCCTAAATACATATCATTTAAGGGTAAATAATGCATATTTGCATTAGGATCTAAATTGAAAACGGGGGTAGTTTTGATGTAATTTTTTTTCATATAACAGCTTAGAACAGAATGGAAAAAACCCGTCATATCTCTATAGAGTCTGTGAGCTACTGGGTAATCACCTTGGAATATTGTATTGAATTTGTTGACGATCGGCAGAATTAAATCAAGAAAATAAAAATACAGTAGAAATATGTCGTCATTAAATGAGTTGAATAATAATTCACAAGAAGCATGTTGTTTTTTGTCTTCTAGGAACTGTCCCTGGAAAAAAAGTTTTAGGGGTATCCATTGTTCTGAAATTCGATTTATACAACCGTGTAGAGACAGCCATCGAATGTCATAATGTCTTAATATTTTATGCCGTTCTGTATCAGAAAATCTTGAAATTTACAAAATTCCCGTTGACGTTTACTCTATCCGTTCCTTTCGACGGCGGTGTAATAACCACAATAATTTTGCGTTAGCAATCTATTCAGCATAATGTCTACTTCACTCCACGACGATCGAAGAAAAACTAACTTGACGTACGATAAGAAAACGTAACGTGTGCAAGCAACCATGTCACGGACAAAATTCGTTCGAATATTTTCCGTACGTCCAAATCCATAGCGAGTGCAACGAGCGTAACGCATCCAGTCAACTGGCCGTAGAAACTAAGAATGTACAATCCAGACAATAAGTCCGCAATGAAAGAAACCAGAAATCCGGATGTTTCCTGACATCGAGATAATTTATATTCATTCGGAAATCGAGCATAAAGCATATAAATGATATTGATTAAAAGTTTGATTTTGTGGAGGAAATCCAGTTCTTGACATAATTTTTTGGGTTTATCACCTTCCACAATCTGAAAATGAAAAAAATTTTTAATCCAAAGAAATCTGTACAAGTGTAGAAGGGCAAATTAATTAATTTGCCCGATAAGTTACTGCGTTCACAAGACTGCTGTCTTGAAAGAAATTAATTTTTGTCAGTAACGTACCCTACACTGAATTTGCCTATCTGAAAAAATGATATCGAATTAACAAAGAATACTTCTCTTTTTTTAAAAACTGTTGACGTTTCGGAGGCTGTATCTGCCTCCGTTATCAAAACTTCTTAGAAAGACGCTGGGAAAACTGAATTTGAATTGCGATTTTGGTAATAAGACCTTTCTTTGACAGAGTCAAATGAAATCTGTCATACATTCTTTTGATTGACATTTGGTATCTTGAATATATATCAGAGATGAAATAAGAACTGATAGAATGGTGATTGATTGATACCGAACACCCTATGTATCAAGATACCAAATGTCAATCAAAAGAATGTATGACAGATTTCATTTGACTCTGTCAAAGAAAGGTCTTATTACCAAAATCGCAATTCAAATTCAGTTTTCTCAGCGTCTTTCTAAGAAGTTTTGATAACGGAGGCAGATACAGCCTCCGAAACGTCAACAGTTTTCAAAAAAAAAAGAGAAGTATTCTTTGTCAATTCGATCTCATTTTTTCAGATAGGCAAATTCAGTGTAGGGTACGTTACTGACAAAAATTAATTTCTTTCAAGACAGCAGTCTTGAGAACGCAGTAACTTATCGGTCAAATTAATTAATTTGCCCTTCTACACTTGTACAGATTTCTTTGGATTAAAAATTTTTTTCATTTTCAGATTGTGGAAGGTGATAAACCCAAAAAATTATGTCAAAAATATAAATGATATTTTGGGTAGAGAAACTTTACTCACAGAATTTTGATTTCAGGACTTGGGCGGCCAAGCTCGCTCGTTTTGCAATCTATCCACATATGAACTGCAGTCATTCAGATAAAAAAAATTCAATTTTGTGAAAACCATCACAGTGACAGTTTTCCCAAACCTGACTATTTCAACAGCTTAAGGGGTTATAATATTTCTGTTCAACATCTCATCTTGAGTGGATTAGTGGTCTTCAATGTTTTCTCATTATGGCGAAGGAGCATATACGTTTTCATCAGAAATTCAAATTCTTCGATTGGAAATAATTTTTTTGAGTAAAATCGCATTTATTCAGGAATGACGCCTATGTAGATGATCTTCCAGATCTAGATATCAAATTTGATTCTAATCGTTAATGTCATAAATTCCGATAACGCAATTATTATCAATTTGAGACGATTCCATATGATTGTAGGAGAACGTGCCTTACGAAACATGAATTTCACACCGAGTACACATTGAGAGCATTGGAAACTCTACCGACAAGTGGCTCAATCTCGAAAGTAATTATCCTATCCTGACATATTTCGATTAATACCGTCATCATTTGATCACCCGTTCATACTCTCAGAAATTCTAGAAGGATAATCCCTGTGAATACGGATAATCCCCATTTCAGTCCCCATCAATTTGGTGGAAAATATCAATTTGAACGAGAAAGTCGCGCTTCGAATGTGTAGCACAAAAGCCATACTGTTAATTGTTTGGAAGTTTTCCATATGTTTATTTTTTTCTTTTGATCAGACCAGGAAAATTTGATGTTAGAACACTACACACATTTCATTAATTTGCCCTTTCTTTGGTTGTATAAATTTCTTTGAATCTACATTGTTTTCATTTCAGACTGTGGAAGGTTGAAGTACTCAAAAAGCCATGTCAAGCAATGGAAAGACTTTATTCCAATCCATAAAATACTGAAATTCTCAAGAGCAAGGCAGAGGGAATTGCACCAAACTCGTCAGATGAATTGATTACTCTATTCCTAGAGTCCTGAAAATAACATTTTATGAATTATATGGGAAAAGCGATATGTTTATGCCAATAATTTCTTTGGATTTTGGATCATTATTCAACGGAACAGTGACACATGTTTTTTATTATACTTCATTGAAATCACCTTATTTTCATCTATACTAGTAATATTGTAAGACGGGCTTTTTCGGGCTAGCGCACGGATACAGAGCACGGAAACAGTGCACGGAAACAGTGCACGGAAAAACTTTGAGAATAACCATGGAAACGAATAATACATGCCAAACACTGTATTGTCAGCATTGTTTATATATATATCCTAGAGCAAGCGGCACAAGCGATCGCGGATTCATTACCAGTAAAATCCAGGTTGAGATATGAACACGAATATCAACTTTTTCCAAAATGGAGAAATCTGAACAAAATCAAAACTGTAAGTGACAATATTCTTCTAGTTTATTTTGTCGAAAAAGCTAAATCCATTAAATCTTCCACGTTATGGAGTCGATTCTCAATGCTAAAGAGTTGTTTGGCTTTAAAAGATAATGACATCAACAATTATCCAAAAACTATTGCTTTCCTGAAGCGTCAAGCTGTAGTATATATTCCAAAAAAGTCCAAAGTTTTGACAGCAGAACAAGTAACAAAATTTTTATGTGAAGCTCCAAATAAACAATATCTACTACCAAAAACAATTTTAGTGTTTGGGATCTTTGGTGCGTGTCGAAGAGATGATTTAATACGTTTAAATTTAGAAGATGTGGTAGATAATGAGCGCTTTCTTGTCGTGTTTTTACGAGATGGAAAAACTCATACATTAAGAAGTTTTACAATTACGAATGAAGGATGTACATTTGAGCCTTGCACAATGTATCGTAAATAAGCAGCTCTACGACCTAAAAATATGAAAAGCCAAAGATTATTTGTTGCATATCGAAATGGAAGGTGTTACAATCAGCACGTCGGATGCCATACCATCAGTGGTGTTCCGAAAATTGTTGCAGAATACCTAAAACTAGAAAATCCCAGAAAATATACCGGGCATAGACTAAGGCGTTCTTCGGCAACCATGTTGGTGGAAAGCGGCGCTAATTTACTCACTCTGAAAAGAAAAGCGCTTCCAATGTAGCAGAAGGATATATAGAAGAGTCTATACAAAGAAAAATTGAGGTATCACGTAAACTGTTTAACCCTTCTCACTCACAATATACAGCAACTGTATCATTCGTTCGAGCAAACGAAGACATTTGTGAAGAGTCTGATGGTTCATCAGTAACTGCAGTTTCACAAATTGAAACTTCAAAAGGACTGAACCTGTGCAACAATACAAATTGTAAAAAAAAAGTGAAAACAATATTTATTAACGCTGCTTTGATAGTATAGTTATAGTTAGTTGATTTTCAACATTCTTAATCTAGTAGTTCCAAGTTTTCTCTTTCCTACAACTGTGAAAATAAAAAAAAATAAAAATGTTCCAAATTTCTTTTGTACTTAAGTTTTTTATGTAATATTTTATTATTACGTTTTCATTTTCAACGTAGTATAATAAAAAATATCGTTCATTACACGTCCAGAAATGCTTTTCCGTGTTTGCACGACTTCCCGTGTTCGGCTGCGCCTCCCACGGAAAATTGTCGCTCGCGCACGGAAAAAGCCTATTTTCGGGACTCCTAATGAAATATACTATTTTACATTTCTTGACAAATGACTGTTTGTTCAAAATCAGGAATATATTCCAAATTTGAAGAGTTGTTAACTGAAGGGTTTTCAGAATCTGCAAATTTTGCTTCGTCTTCAGAGTAGTCACACAAGTCTCCTGAGAGGGTGGAAAAACAGGAAAATGATTTCAGAGAAAAAAAATTACATTCTTCAGAGTTGTTACCACAGAAGTCTCCTGATTTGAGGAAAAGGAATAGCGTTTTCCATATACAATGTAGGACAAATACTTGTCACAAGGCGCCGTAATGTTCCAGTTATAAAAATTCCTATAATTATAGACTATAGATGTAATGGCAAGTGTTCGATAGAAAAGAACTACTTCACCGGACGTTTCCTCGACGATAATTGAATTGAGTATATCTGCGCAATGATCTTTCCTTTGAACGAAAACGTTTCAAGATATCTCTGTAACAGATAGCAGGACTCCGTCTTATTCAAACAATCGGTAACCAATGGCAGAACAGTTTCGATATGTATGTTCTTCAGTGCAACTTAGGTTATCTCAGTTGTATATACGTGGGACCTCGTTACCTGTTCTCGTCCATAGAGATGAAGATGCTTTAATTTGCTAACATGATCGATCTTGGCGACAGATCAGGAAGCACTCCAGAAGAACATTTCAAAATATCAAATGCTATTATGTGAAATTCTTGTAAATACTGCGGTAGCTCTCAATTCAGTTTGATGGCTTGCTTGACTCGAGGTGGCACACGTGTATATAACCTTGATATCATTTGCTTCAATAATGAGAAACTTGCATTCCCAAACACGTTCGCAGTTGATTCTCCGATTGAGTTACACGGAATACCTTCACATGTCAAGAGAGCTCCTGAAAAGTCCTTTCTTCAAAGTAAGCATTTTTGAGACATATCATCCATTATCCATCGAGAAGTATGCCAGAGAAGTACTTGTATGTCGAAAGTATATCATAAAAGCTCAACATTCGTGAAAGGATTGCTTTCGACAAAAAAGCTATTCAAGAAGTTTATCCTACTACAAAAGACCACCAAAGGTTCAAAACCATTACATATATTGGTGAACCAAGCAATAAAATAGGTAATTTTTTGAAAAAGCAAGATTTAAATATTGCATTTAAGACAGACAATAGTTTGGGCAGACATATTGAAAACAACAAAGATAGGGTGGAAAAACAAGAAAAGTGTGGAGTCTATAAATTAAACTGTGGTAGTTGCCCCAAGTTTTATCTTGGCCAAACTGGTAGAACCTTCAAACAACGCCTAGCCGAGCACAGTAGTTTTGTAAAGGGGAAAACAAATTCCACGTATGCTAACCATTTATTAATCGAAAACCATATTTTCGAGAATGATTTTAGAATCCTCCATGTTGAAAACAAAGGTAAGAAGCTGAATCTTTTAGAAAGTATGGAGATTAATAAATGGAAAAATTTTCAGTACTTGCTCAATGACCAACTAGAATTAAATTCGTCACCACTCATAAATTTGTTTTCCTGGAAAGGTTAGATGTAATTAATAGAAATGTAATAGTTATTTACCTAACAAGTGCGGAAAGTAGCACTTTTCCGCACGCGACTGCAGTTGCACGAACGACGCGGAGCGGAGTTCGGGCAAGCCGTTGAGGGCGGAAAAAACATTTTCCGTAAGAGTTAGTACAATATTTTTCCTACGAGTGTTTTTGTCCATCTTATTTATGAAAAAACAAGGTTTTTAATAAAAAAGTTTTCATAATAATGCTACAAAATGACTAATACGACAAAATAGTTACATAGATCATTTAGTTAATTGTAAATATCCTTATTTTCAAAAATACAAAAATCGTGCGGAAAAGTAAAAATCGTACGGAAAAGTAAAAATCGTGCGGGAAAAACAAAAAATAGGAAAAGGTACTTATCGTGAATTTATTAGGAGTTAGGTATACAACCGAAATCTAATTAATTTTAGAAGTATTTAAAGTAACACAGCAAAATGTAATTTAGTATATCTTCACCACTTGAAGAATATTTTGTAAAGCGAAACAATTGTCGTGGTTTGTAAACCCTCTTTATGTGAAAATCATTTAAACTATAGTTTCATTATAGAGACCATCCGACTATAACATAATAAAATTTCCGAGAGCCAATTTTCTATATGATGTCGTGTGTGGTCCTTTGCATCAATGAAAGAAAAAAAGCAGTATTGAAAAATTATCTTAATGCATTTATTATTTTTGTTACCCAATCACAAAAGAAACATCCAACTTACTTTACGCATTCACAACCCACATTCGCCAACTTCACGTGTTGAAAAAACTCCGGAGAACTTTTGCGGGCACCCGACTACCAACCGATCCAAAAACAGTGTAAAGGAACACTGAACGAGAAACTAAAGTCGGGACCAAAAGGGCGCAAGCTCTATTTCGTTCATAAAAGCTTCCATTCAATGCGATTAGTACTATGTATGAGAATTTTCTGGTGCACTTTAATGTTTCGTTGCGAGTTTCGAAATTGACTTTTGGAATGAACATATTTCCGACATTCGTTAGTTTCCTGAATTCGGATGCCAATTAGCGTTTGACGAATTATAGTATATTCGTAACAAAAGTTATAAAAAGCAAATAACAACACGCCTTACGTACTATACTTTACCTACGGCCATATACAGTGTACCAAAAAAGTCTGAAGATATGACAGTGTAATTATTATTAATGAAATCGCGTTTTTCAGGAAATACGCCTGTATGGATGAACTTAAAAAGCAAAATATCTGAATACAAAATGCAATCCAAATTGTTACAGCCGTTTCCGAGATCCAAAAATTCGCATTATTAATAGTAAAATATTTTTTTTTCAGAAAAGGCGCCTATAAATAAAACCTAATGTAAAATACAAATGAAACATAAAATAAAACCAAGCATGATCTAAAATGTGTTGTGTAGTATTTTCCTTGAATCATTATATTCATGCCTCGTGCTCGCATAAGGATGTCTAACTATGATTAGACAATGTATATAAACTATAGCGACAAGGAGCTACGTTTTCTGTAGCATAATTACTCATTTCCAATCCCTCTACAGAAAAATCGATTGAAACATTTTTCTTTGGAAACCTTCTGTCAAAGAAAACCGTTTTAAATAGATTACTAAAATTTTCGGGAAATTATGAATTGATATGGATTTCGTGCACTTCCTTCTCTCTTTGCACTTCGTTTATGTCGGCTTCTCATCACCATCCAAAGTTTCTTCTCTTTTGAATGAATCCAAGCAATGTGATATAATCTAATTTGGCCAGTTCTTCGAGGTATTGGGGGGAAAAGATCCCAGAATGGATCGAAAGTGACTGAACAGTGACCACAATATGTACATTTCAATGTAGATTTCAACTGGCCAACGAAGTTATCTACAATTTTTGAATTGTCCGTCCTTAAGTATCCTAATCATGACTCTAGAGCCTTTCATTGTCACTTAATTTTTCATCTATCTCTATCTATACAAAATTCTAACCTTCCCATGCCTGTATATATTTGAATGGCTAATGCACATAAAGGAAAATTACTCGAAACTCAAAACAAATTCACATTACCACAATTATCCCACTAGGAATGGAAATCTTTTGTATATCCCGAAACATACCACAACAAAATTTGAACGATCCCCCACTTACCAGGGGATAATATTTTACAACCACTTGCCCGAGATGATGAAAAATCTCAATAAAAAAAATATTCAAAAGCAGAGTGAAGTCAATACTATCTTCCAAAGCATACTATAGCTTTGAGGAATATATGACAGATTGTGACTTGGATCAATTTGTTTGATGTCTTGAGTGAGTCATTATTAATAAATAGTGTAATATATTATCATTTTGTACAGTGATTATTAATATTATGTGCATGTCCTATACAAATTGACTTGTCCAATACATTTTTGTCAATGTCTGAATGGATCAATAAAATATTATTATTATCATTATTATTATTATCATAATTATTTTCGGCTTTTCCGTTGCTCTATTGACGTCTAAATGTAGACACTCTAACAGGAATCGTAAGAAATCGTGAGCCTCTTCCTGGGCATAACCGATGAAACCGGAAGCAAATTTTTGAATTTTCAAGGACACTATATTCACAACTTTATCTGACGAATATTCTGACCAAAGTTCCTTGATAACCTCTGCAAATGCTTTTAGCAAAGCTCCCTCCCAATATCTATCAGATGTAGTTCAATGTCCAGCGTGGCTTGTGCCGGGGAAGTAGTTGTTTTCTGTTAGATATTACAAATGAATCACATTTTTCATTTTTCAATTTTCATGGAGAATGTTCCCCTTTTTAGATATGTCAGTGTTTATATCCCTTGTGTAGGCGGCTTTTTTCAAGTACGCCAAAAACCATCTTGTGTTCGATGAACACTGGATAACACTGATGTTCTTATAACAAGTATTGTCAATATTTTTCAAACCCTTGAGACCTAGTATGTTGAAGGCACTATTTTCAATAATAGGCTTGTTGGTTTCGAGGATCACACTGCGTTCATCACTACTATCTTTTTTTGAGTAGTATCCAGTGAAGTGGTTGTCTTTATTATTGGAGTAGAGTGACAGGAAACTGGCATTAAGGCTGCTGGGTACTGAGTTGAGAGAGAATAATGGAGATGTGAGTTTTGGAGAAGATGATGAATCTACCAGCTGTAGATTTTTTTCAAGATCACTATCCTTTGCATCTTTATAATTTTGGAAAGTTTCAGAATACGGGAATTTATCATTAACTGGTAAATCACGCTCATACAGGTCCGTCCGTGTTAAGAGTTATAAGACCCAAGGGCGAAAACACAATTAGGGTCGCCTATGACCAAAAATGACCCAAAGTGACAAGAATTGTAAGGTTGGTGGTCTAAAATCAAGATAATAAGTACTCAGGGAAGGGGGTCAATGATCATATTTTATATAGGGGGGGTCCATGATCAAATTAGTACGTAGCTTATGTGGGGTCTCTATAACCAAATTCAAATATTCATATATGGAGAGGGTCTACGATTAATACTTGTATAGGGGGAGGGGCTGTCTTGTTGATATAACAAGAAACTTTGGAGAGGATACAGAACCTTCAAAACCTGTTTGGTTTCAAGACGTTTCTTTTTCAACTTCCCCGAGTTAGTAGCCAGTAGGTCCGCGAACTCTTTCTCTGAGTGTACTTCCCTATCCCAACGGATAAGGTCAGTCTGTACTCTCCTATTACGTGTTCTTTTCTTCTTCTTCTTCGGTGTGACATCCGTTTGCACTTCGATATTGCATACCTCTTTCTGTACCGGTTTCTTCTCAATCGGTATTTTCTCTTCTGAGGGTACTTTCATTTCCTTCCGTAGGGTGTCTGTCTGTTCAATATGGCAGACTTGTGCATGTGCCCCTTTTTTGACGGGTTCTTCAGTTTTTATCCGGGGAGCTTCAGTCTGTACTTCAATATGACATACTCCTATCTTCATTCTTTCTTCTTCCGTGTTTTCTCTTAACGGCGTTTCTTCCTCTGACTTCCTTTCTTCCTCTGGTTTTCTTTTTCCATCATTCTGATAGAATTTTCGTACTTGTTGATACCATTCTTCCTTCCCTTGGTGGCTCGTCCTCGGCGCTGCTCAACTTGATTCTTCTTCTCTTCTCTTTTTTTCGCCTTTTTCTTCATCTTCTGTTATATCTATCACTGCTGTTTGCATTGGTCTTCCGCCTTTGACCGTTCTCTGAAGACCTAGGTCTATATAGTAGCTGTTTCCTCTGGGGCCTCTTTCTATCCTCCAAATCTATCCAATACTCCTAGAGTGAATGCCCCTAGCAGCCTCCCTTTCATCTTTGTACAGTAGCTGAAAAACTTTTGTTTCGATATCCACTGTTGGATATATTCCATACCTAATATTGGTCCAAGTAGCCTGCAGGAAATCTCTTCTAAGGATTGCCTGGACGTTTCACAAGGTACGCTTTCCGCAAAGGATGGCATTCCAGTTTTTCCGCCATCTTTCATCTCCGCCTTCTATTAGGACCCTAGAAGTTCCTCTCGTTCTCAAAAGATGTCCTGTCACGCTCTACAAGTAAAATGTGTCTGCTTCACATGGGTCTGTATTCCTCCTATCTACCATCTCTTCTTGCACTATAGTAACTTCTGCATCTGTATCTATTATCACATAGCATCACGCCATTCCATTTAAATTTATTCGAATAACATGTGAAAGCACTCGAAGCACTTTTGTGCTCCTAACACTATGCTCCCGAGCACTTTTCTAATTATGTGCTTAGTGCTCCAAAGCATTTAACAAAAGGGCTTAGGGCTCAGTAATCCCAGTACTCCGGAGCACTTTTGGGAATTACTGAGCACTAAGCCTTTCCACACAGAAAAAAATTGGTACCTGAATACAATGAAAAAGTTCAGTGACTCAATGAATATTTTTATCAATATTGGTCCAATGAACGCAATCGTTATGTCAATGTACCACTGGTTATCCATACTATGAATACGGATCTTAATAATATCAATGAATGCTTTCATTGATATCATGATCAAGTACATTAAATAGGTTCGTTAGGGGAATGAATTCCATTCATCAAACGAGTGAAGATTGTTCACCCAAGCAATGGACTGTATTCGTTCAACTGATGAAAGTGTATTCATCAGATTAATTATTATTGTTCGTTCTCCGAATAAATGTTGTATGATTGATATAATGATTTCGATTATTTCGACGATGGATATTTTTCATCAATTCAATGAATGGTGTTTATTGATAATCAGTTACTATAATGCAAGGTTCGTTGAAGTAATGATTTCCATTCATCAAACGAATGAAGAGTGTTCACCCAAGCAATAAATTGTATTCGTTCAACTGATTCATCAAATTAGTTATTATTGTCCATTCTACGAATGAATGCTGTATCATGCATATCATTCGTAAATGCAATGAAGGCCTCCCACTGATATTGAGCATACAGTTAGTTTTCGAAAGATATTCAAAATAATTAACATGCATTCATCAGAACATCGCAATCCTGATTGGAAGGCGTATCTCCAAGTTATCTTTTATTTCGGCTGGCTCCTTTCGGAGCTCTTCGGATGTCTCTGTAGTCTGTGCTACCTGAGAAGATGCTTCAACGATCACTTCTGTCGGGTTAAGTTAGCCGGATCTGTGGAAAGAACGAAGTCGTGCGGAGTGGTCCCTCTAGTGGAGGCGCTGTGTACCACCAGCTAAACCTAACTTGCCAGCAACGGAGATTTCTATGCGAGGATTCGGCTAAACAGATGCCGACAAAATTTATGAGTATATTTAAACATGAGATGGCTTGGTTCGACATAAGGATTATTGTTATATTCATGAACATATTAATTACGAAGTTATAGAATGGGAGGAAAATGTTGCTTCTATCTGCCTAACAAAACCGGGACTTAGTAACTTCGTTACACCTTCTTCTATGATCTTTCCATAGCCCCAATAAAACCTGTGTGTAGATCTGAAAATAGATTATCATTGATTTCGATGAACTTGGATTCATTATAACAATAAAATCATCTCTGGGACCATAAATTACGTTCATTGATATGATGAACAATTTCAAATGGATTCAATGTACCCCTTTCATTTCAATGAACTTTTCCAAAGCAGCAACGAAACCTGTTCATAAATGTAAAAAAAGATCATATTTGATCTCAATGAACTTGAATCATTGTCACGATGAAAAATGTATTGTGGGAAGGTAATAAACGGTATTCATTGATATAATGTACCACATTTTATTCATAAAATAGTATACATTGTTTCAATGTACTTTTTTCTTCATTTCAATAATCTTTTTTATAGACGCAACGAAATATGTTCATAGGTCTGAAAATAGATCATCATTGAACTCGATGAACTTGAATTCATTGTAACAATGAAAACATACATATTTCAGTGAATGGTCATTCATTGAGTCGACGGAAAATATATTGTGCCAATAAACGAAGAGGTATTCATCAATAAAATGTACCATATTTTTTAAAAATATATACATCAGTGCTCTGGGACCATGAATTATGTTCATTGATGTGATGAAAAATTACAAATTGTTTCAGTGTACCACATTCCTCACCTAAATGAACCTTTCCATAGCAGCAACGAAACCTGTTCATAAATATAAAAACCATCAACTTTGATCTCAATGAACTTGAATTCATGGTATCAATAAATACCTTCGTACATCAGTGAATGTTTAATCATTATCACGATGAAAAGTTAATTGTGCCAATGAACGGAAAGGTAATAAAAGGTATTCATTGATATTATGTACCACATTTTTTTCATGAAATAATATACTTTGTTCCAATGTACTTTTTTCTTCATTTCAATAACTAATCTTTTTCAAAGCGGTAACGGAATATGTTCATAGGTCTGAAATTGGATCATCATTGATCTCAGTGTACCCCTTTCCTCACCTCAATAAATTTTTTCGCAGAAACAACGAAAACTGTTCATAAATGTAAGAAACGATCATCTTTGATCTTAATAAACTTGAATTTGTTGTATCAATAAATACCTACAAAAGTCAGTGAATATTTATTCATTGCCACGATGAAAAATGTATTTTGCCAATGAACGGAGAGGTAAAAAACGGCATTTATTGATATAACGTACCACATTTTTTTCAGTGCATATAAATGAATCTTGTCAGAACATGAAATCGCGGCAGATGATACCCGGCGGCACTCCCACTAAAACAAATTGTTGTTCACGTTCTTGCAACATGCAACATTACTTTTTTATGTGTTTTTGAGAAATCAGATCAAGGAAGCTGCCAGTTTGGAAGTTATGATACTGTCAATATGCTCGCCAGCCAAAATATCCGGGCTGTCGCTAGATGTTAGTTTCGAACGAACCTATAGACTAATCCGATCAGTACAACGTAAAAACCGAACGTGGTTAAAGTTAGCATCAGTGGCGCAGCCAGGATTTCAGTTCAGGGAGGGGGCTGAACATACAGTTACCAGAGCCTTTTTTTTCGTCATCCGAATGTTATGGATACATGTAGTAATTTAGTGGCTGCGCTAATGATCAGGATAGTTAGATTCATTTATTGTATCCTCATATCCTCTTTGACAATCTACTCGATTACTTCACTTACATACTCAATACTGCTTTGAAAGCTAATACATTTCCGGATGCTTGGAAACTCGCACACATAATTCCACTAGTCAAAATATCATCGCCAACGGAATTGAAGCACTCACGTCCCATTAGCATACTTCCTACTCTATCGAAAGCTTTAGAGTCAATCATGAAAAGCCAGATATCTGAGTTTGTCTTTGCAAAGAAAGTTATACCTGATATTCAGTCTGGATTCCGTCCCAATTATAGCACCACCAGTGCTTTGCTAAATGTAGGTGATGATTTATTCAGATCTATCGATAGAAGCAATTTATGTTGTCTCATTTTATTAGACTATAGCAAAGATTTCGACTGTGTTGATCACCACTTGATTTGTAAAAAATTGTAGTACTTCGGCTTCTTAGATAAATCTGTTAGTTTGCTGAAAAGCTACTTGAGTATTCGTCGACAACGTGTTATTTTGGAGGATAGAATGTCGGAAAACTTACCTGTTATACAGTGACCGCCAAAAAGTATGTACCATATGGGAAAAAAGTTTATTATTAGAGTATTCGAAAAAAGTTTCTTGCGAAAAGTTTGTGCATGTCCGATAACCTAAAAATCGATTTTGACACATGTCACGTGATCGCTGGTATGACGGCAAATTAAAAAAAATACTATGCATAGGCAAAAAGTCGAGTAAAATGGCAAGATCTCGAAAAAAGTAATTTGAAAAAGTTGCTTAGAATTCAATTTTATACGCATATACAAAGTTTGACAAAATAATGTCAGAAAATTGAAAATAGTAATTTTTTTAAAATATTTTCCTAGCTTTATGAAAATATCAAATTATTTTCTTATGAATAGCTTGACCAAACTGAACTATTAGTATTTCAATGATAAAAACAAAACTTTCTCATTTTCTCGACACCAGAGAGCACTAAATTAAAAAAAATTAATTTTGTCAGAGCCCTTGCTATTACATTTGTTCGTATCTAATATTTGTATCAGAATTCTACGATTATTGCGATGATGGAGAAATCCAAAAATATTGTCTTTTTCCGATTATAATCAATTTTTGATGATAATCGTACACGAACTTTTCACTTCACACATAATCTTAAAAATAGTGCGTCAAATTAAAGAGGCTAGAGTTTTCAACATTGCATGCGAAGTGAAACGCTCTCGCACGATAATCACCGAAACTTGATCATAATGTGGAAAACACCATGTTTCTAGAGTGTCGTGTCATCACAATGGTCGTAGAATTCTGATATAACTGTTAGATACGAACTAATGTAATAGCCAGGGTTTTGACAAAATCCAATTTTTTTAATTTAGTGCTCACTGGTGTGGGGAAAATGAGAAAATTTTGTCATTCTCATTGAAATACAAATGTTTCAGTATGGTCAAGCTATTCAGAAGGTAATAATTTAATATTTTCATAGAGCTAGGAAAATATTTAAAAAAAATAGCTATTTTCAATTTTCTTCCATAATTTTTTCAAACTTCGTATAAAATTCAATTCTAAGCAACTTTTTCGAATAACTTTTTTTGATATCTTGCCATTTCACCCCACTTTCTGCTTTTTCATAGTAATTTTTTCAATTTGCCGCCATACCAGCGATCACGTGACATGTGTCAAAATCGATTTTTAGGTTATCGGACATGCACAAACTTTTCCCAACAATCTTTTTTCCAATACTCTAATAATAAACTTTTTTCCCATAAGGTACATACTTTTTGGCGGCCACTGTATATGGTGTTCCCCAAGGTTCTATTCTTGGACCTCTGCTATTTTCAGTTTACATTTCTGACTTTCATAATTTTTCTAGTCACTGCAAGGTTTATCACTATGCTGACGACACTCAACTAATCTATAGTTTCATTCCCGATGAGTATGAAAAAGCATGCCTTGAAATAATAAGGACTTGAAATCACTTTTCGATATATCTATTGCGCACAATTTAAATTTAAATGTCAATAAATCTTCCGTTACTTATTTTGGTTCTAAGAGTAAGAGAACAGCAGCTTCTCAAATGATGAACATCCACATGAAAAATGAGGAGCTACCGACCTTAAATGAGTGTAAAAATCTGGGGTTATGGTTTGACTCCGATTTGAGGTTCAGCAAACACGTCCGTACATTATGCAAAAGTTCCTATGGCTCTCTCGAAAAACTCTTTTCTCAGCGTGACATCCTACGTAAATCGACCAAAATAAAACTTAAATTTTTTCCAAGATTGCGTACTGCGATTTTGTTTATGGCCCTGTTTTACTTGCTTCTGACGCAAAAAAACTTCAACTGATACAAAATACCTGTGTTCGTTTTTGCCCAGGACTGCGCAAGTTTGACAGGGTTAGTAGACACACTAACGAAATCGGTTGGTTGCGATTAGACAAGACGCGTGATTTACATTTCCCTTGTTTCATTCACAAAGTTGTGAAAACTACAATCCCCTCATATTTGAACAAAAAATGAATGCTATCAGAAAGTAATAGAGTAAATACTAGAAGAAAAGACCACCTCATCGTACCAAAACATTCGACGGCATACTTTACTCGTAGCTTCTCTTATCGTGCTTGCAACCTGTATAATAACTTGAGATCTGAATTTCGTCATTACTCAACTTAAAAAAAAAAATTGAAAGAGCTCTATTTCAAAGACTGCACTGAAAACTAAATGATGTTGTTTCGTTCTGAATTAACTTTTTCAAAAACTTCTTGTTACAACTTGGGTATTTATATGTATTTCATTGTTTTCAGCTATAATATCCCAAGGACATTGATAACTAACGAAATCATTTTATCACAGTTTTCGAAAGCACGTTATTTGGTAATGCTTGAGGAAGTTGTGATAAAATTATGAGTTATTTATCAATGTTCGAGGGATATTCGGTGAGAAATTTTTTTGCAATTCGAACAAAATTATTTATTGAACACACAGTTCTAAAAGAACAATTCGTATAATGATATTCCGTTGATCTTGCTGTATTCGCCTCGGTTACTGCATAGGTGTTTCCACGCATACTATTGATTATTTGGTTGTGATGTTCCTGATCAATATTCAAATAAGGTTTTATGGAATTTCCATTATTGTGCCCAGTAATTTTCAACAATTGCTGTTCTTGAACTCCACTCTTGGCTAGTTGACTGATGACTGCAGTTGCTCTATTAGAGTGATTGGTTATTTTCCTCTGTTTCGTATCCAAGCCAATTGCTTCAGCAGAAGATTTCGTCCATCCGTTGATTATATTCCTACCCAGAGGCATATTGTCGTACCAGTTATCGCTTTCTGTCTTCCAGTGACGATTTGGCCTTAAAAATAGTCTACTTATTTGTCTTGATATTTGTGCCTCGTTTTGATTATAATTTAATGAATAATCTGACAGGACAAGCATTGTTATCACTATTTTGAACTAACTATTTGCTAGAGGCGCAGTTCTTTGAACCCCCTTGGCAGGTTTTACTGAAAATTGGATTATATTCTATCCTATTAGTTGGAGATCCATTGTTGTCCTTTTCGATATGAAAATAATCAACTAAACAAGCAGCACCTTCACCACCTCTCCAAGCCAATTCCACCGCTGCTATGTGATAAAATTTGCGTAGGAGTTCTATAGGGGTATTTTCATCCCAAAAGTTTATAATTTTACTCATTTCCGTTGAAGTTAATGGTACTGAGCTTGTTTTGCGTTTAGTGGGATCTGTGCTGCGTCGCGTGCAGTCCGCGCTTGTTTGAATGCAACACTTTTAAAGGGGTCTAGCATGATATTATACTCCTTGTAATACTTTTCTTGTAATAATTTGCTTGTTATATTCCATACAGTTCTAACAGTAGCCTCCTTAAACTCTGTGCTATCCTTTTTTCTCATATTAATCGCCCAATCCTTGAGTATTAATGCAAGTTCTTCGAGAGTACGATTTCCATCCAATTCATATTTTCTGGCATCACAAAAGTCCATAAATATTTTCCAAGTGTATTTTTTACTATTGACAATATTTTTTGGTGTATTTTATTCAATGATTTTGTCAATTGCCGCATCATTTTGAACACCAAAGCGAGGAAGTGACATTTTCGAAATAAATTGAATTCCTGAAATGTCAAACAACTTTATTGTGTTGGTTGCTTAGCAATGTCATGACATAAGTGATAACTACCCGTGAAAACTATCCATGGGTAGTTATCAGTGTAATGATGGTTTCATTGGTTATTTCGACACACATGACTAGAAATAGACAAATTTGATAGGATAATTTTTTGAGCAAAAAATTTTCTCAGTAACAGAATTTTATATATATTTTTTCTTTTCTTGGTAAAGTTTAAAAACAGCATCAGCTGACACTTCACCATTTCATCATCAATCTATTTTTTTTCTCTATATACAATGCCAATTTATGTTCTCTTGATCGTGATGAATAAAGACATTATTATTATAATAATAAAGTATTCCTTTCTGAGAACCTACTGGTTATTGTGTATCCACTGCAAACACAACAGGAGAATGACAGAATATTTTAATTATTCGATAGTTCCATGATTTTTTATCATTTTCACAGATTTTTTGTATTCTATTTCTGCATGTTTTTTAATTTAATTTTCGAAAAGGAGGGTGGTCCGAGCACCCGACCACACTGTTTTGTTGTTGTTTCGACGTCCAAAACCGTACGAATATTTTCCGAATTTTCGCGCGTTCCGGAGGCAAGCAGTAAAATATATTGAAATAATTGTCATCGGTTCCTAATATATGTTCACAATTTCATCTGAATCGGATGTCAGCAAGTGCTTGAAAAATTTATTTTGAGCTTTCAACCGGAAAGACGGAGAGACTGACAAGCAGATCGACAAACAGATATAGGAACACATCAAGTTAAAAAGTTAGTACAAACAATTTCGAATACTACTAGAAGGCAGAATGACTGGCAAATATGACCCACAGATAACTTATCTTTATAAAACCCAGTTACCTACTTCAGCTATTTTCAGTACTTGTTTCGCCGAGACAAGTGAGAGTGTACACAAAGCATTTATATTATCTGTCAATTGTTTCTCTGCTCGTTATCCTAGAAAATGACGCCAAAATTGTACTCTGCAGTCTTAAGTCCCGCTGTGAGGGCGAGTTTGCTAGCCATCAAAGCTCTAGGAGTCGACGTGGAGCTGGTGCCCGTGAATATGATGGAAGGGGAGCATTTGAAGCCCGAGTTTCTGAAAATGAACCCTTTACATACGGTGCCCACTCTGCAAGATGGCGATTTCTCTATTTGGGATAGTACGGCTATAAATATTTACCTGGTATGTTTTCTGCTATATTTTTTTACAGTACTTTTATATAGTGTGTCCATAAGGTATGAAAATGTCTTGATATTTGATTTTCTCAGTACAGGACTTTTTCAAGAACAAATTCCACCATCATGTACTTTGTGATGTAATTGTCATTGTGCAGTCTACATTCATTAGGTCAGGTTTTTCAATACATGGTGTAACATAAGTACGTTAAAATATTCAAGTGACGTATTCCTGAGACAATTTTAAGAATTTTAAGTCTATATAAACTTGTTTCCGAAATTGCTTCGTTTCGGACATACAGGGTGTTGATATTGATTTTTTTTTCGCTTTTTGTAAATAAATTTTGTAAGAAATAAGTTATTTGCACGAAATTTAGTACCCGGTTTTTTTTTGGCGTGGAAAATCATATTTTCGTATCAATTTTCATGTAACGTCTAGAGGGCGCTGCGTACGCTGTCATTATTCATTTCAAATTGCCCTAACATTTATGGCAGTAAACGAGATATTTATAATTTTCTATATTGATTCATGTTACTTAGCTCCTAGGGCGCTAAGTGAAGTTGCTGAGAACATTACAAAAACCAAGTATGTGGTAGGTCTCGTCAAAATAAACAACTTTTTTCCTATAAAACGTTTATCGAAAAATTATTCGTTTTCGAGATACAGATTGTTGAAATTTTTCTCAGCAACTTCACGTAGCGCCCCCTAGGAGCCAAGTAACATGCATCGATATAGAAAATTCTAAATATCTCGAAAAATATCACCTCCAGCGTTGTTGAGGAAGTATACCTTTTTTAATTGAAAAAGGTGTGGAAATAAGATTTGTTCATGAAAAGTACCAAAAGTTTACTGTCAAAAATGTTAGGGCAATTTGAAATAAATAATGACAGCGTACGCAGTGCCCTCTAGATGTTACATGGAAAATAATACGAAATTATGATTTCCCACGTCAAAAAAAACCTGGGTACCAAATTTCGTGCAAATAACTTATTTTTTGCAAAAGTTATGTTTGAAAAGCGTACAAAAATATTCAATTTCAACACCCTGTATGTCCGAAACTAAGCATTTCCGGTCACAAGTTTATTTAGACTTTTTTCTCAAAATTGTCTCAGGAATACGTCACTTGAATAATGTAACGTACTTATGTTACACCTTGTATACTAAGCTGCTGTTGGCATAGTTTGACTGTCAGGGTGACACGTAAATATTGAAAAACCAACCCTTGGTTTTCAGAATATAAATGTTGGGGATTTGATTGACAATATATCAAGGAACGTGGCAGAACAATTCTTTAAGTAAACTTGGCAATACAGTTCAGCAATATTTGCATTTATAATGTGCATTTCCAGCATTTTGAAATATGCACTTTTTTACATAACGTCATGGAAGGCAGTTTATAAAGTAGTCCTAACCATTTAGGGTCAAGTAGGGTAATAGTAAAGTAGAGGTAATTGTAAAAACATCAATAATTTTTGAATTTGGCGGATCCTAGTTTCCTTCCATATACCTAATACAAGATGCTTCTTCCATTCAGTCTCATGTCAACCGTGTAATCACGATTTACAGCCTAACTCCGTAATTTATCAAAAAAAGTTGAATGTAAAAGTTGTAGATAATTGAAACATCTACAAAACCTCAACATTGCCGAGTAATATACAGAAAATCAATATTTTTGTTTTTATTTTTTCTTTTTTCCTAATTATTTTACGTTAACAGAAATTGGTAGGATTTTAGTATTTTTCATGCCAAGCAAGAAGATATTTTATTTTTGTCAAGTTCAGTGGTTTTAAAGAAATTATTGACTTTCCTAAAAACTCGTTTTTTTCAAATCCATAAAAAAGGTTTTTTTGTTATGTAGAGTTCTGTGGGGGCGATTTTTTTTTTAAAGACTTTTTCATATAAAAGAAAAAAATATACTACCTCAATGGAAAAAATTTGTGCAAATTGCAAAAAAATGAAAAATCGAATTCTGCTATTATCGACTTCCTCACTATAGTTACAAATTCCATATTATTTCTTTAAATACGGCTCAGAAATTCACAACATATATAATTCATAATATTATTCATGAATATGCAAGACTATTGAAGACTTTCTATTCATATAATTGAAATGAATTGATGATTCAGTGAAAGAAAAATTCTACATTCATGCCAATTTCTGTTATCGGAAAGTTATAAAAAAAAAATAAAAACGAAAATATTGGGTTTTCGTATTTTACTCGGCAATTTTGTGAAAAATTTGTTGAAATTAAAGTTGTAGATTTTTTAATTACTCACAACTTTTAAATTCATTTTTTTCATCAAATACGTATTTAGGCTGCAAAACGTGAAAACTCAATTTCACCCCCTTTTATCCCCCACCCCTACTCGACTGCAAGCATTCAGATGTTGGATTTTTGTCCCCACATTACTTAAACCAGTTTCTACCCTTTACAACCTAGTTTACCCTGTACGGAATTTTTCAATCAAAAAAAAGGTAATTCACCTGGTCTTTAGTTACACAGAAGAATCATTTCGATTATGTTGTGGTTTTTTCCCACTCATTCCGATTATCTCAGTGACTGAGTGACTGTCTGATAGTCTTACTGAAATGTGGAAATGTCATAGTTCATAATGAAGAAATCGAGGAATATTGTTGCTGTGAAATCAGAAAACTGATTAAAGAATCACTTTTTGATCATGTGTTTTCTTTTCTACCTGTTCGGTTCGTCACATTGGAATATAAAAGTGATAGACACAGTTCATTATAAGAGATTTGAAGAGTCAAAGAGGCCCTGGGGTGGTATTCCTTGTACCATACAATTCTATTGTTGACAGTTTTGGTTCTGTCTCTCCCATTAATTCAGCCATTCTGTCGACAATAGATATGGTACACTCCCTAAACATTTGTTACGAAAATGTCTTTTTTCTACCCATTTTGAGAAATATTGCTGAACTGACACCGGCCCTGGGCGCCCAAAAAAGTTATTTCGATATTTTGATATTCTGATTGTTATACTGAATTGAGAAAATGACTTCATAATTAGGACTAATAATAAGTTAAGGAATATTGCTGGAGTCTAGTCGGCTCTGGATGTTCAAAAAAATTATTTCATCGGTGTGTTTTTTCCTGTACCCATTCTGATTGTCACACTAAAATAAGGATATGGTGGTGTTCATGATAAAGAAGTTAAGGAATACTGTTGCAGTGAAACCAGCTCAGGACGTTTGGAAAACTAATTTATATCATGTGGTTTTTTGTTCTCTCTATTCATTCTGATTGTCATACTGAAATGTGAAAGGGACAGAGTTCCTAATGATAAGTTGGGAAATATTGCAGGAATATAATTTTTAATCTTCTCAACCCATTATAAATTGTAAAATATTGTTTGAGACATACCGGTCCTGGAAAATTATAATTTTGATAATTTTCTGGTTTCCCCTGTTTTTTTTTTGAGAAAATAAAATAAATAATGAAGTCTATTTTTTTTATCATCATTCGAAAACCAATCAAAATCGTCAGTGTAACGGAATCCACTGGAAGGGTGTAATCTAACCTCTTGCACTCCCGTGAAGGACGGGTGTATAATGCCATTTTATAAGGAATGGCAGGTGTTAAAATTTCGAAAAAAAATTGTGGAAATTTAATTTTTTTTTGTAAAATTCGTAAAATCTTGGAAACCGCTGTTCGAAATTACACAGTTTCTTTCATCCCGCAGTTCCAGTATTCCAGCGGAAAGCGGTTCCCAAAATTTCGAAGAATTTTCCAACACAATCTAAACTTTTCACTTTTTTTTTTTCGAATTTTTCACATTGCCATTTGTTACATAATGGCTTTATACACCCGTCTTTTACGGGAGTGCAAGAGGTTAGATTACACCCTGTATATCAACAGCTCTTTTACAAGGTGAATCATTGAGTCCTTGGAGCATGGAGCCTCTGGCCTTAACTTTAATAAAAAAAAACGTTATTAAGCTCGTTCATGCTGACAACCCGGATTTATTACATAAAAAGAAATCTCAGGGAGAGTTGTACAACACAAGTTCAACAATGGTTTGAGTAAACCGAATTCAGTTGCTAGGGATTAGCCAATGATATTTCTAGTTCCTTTGCAATTGAACTCGGTTCCCTTGAACCGTTGTTAAATTAGTCTTGTACAACTCGTCCTTAGAGAAATATTGTATTCTCTTCACATTATAAATGAATAGGTACGCTGCAAAAGAACAAAATAGTGTGTTTCAGAGGAAACTATAAACGGAACCGTCTTTTTGTTTTACTTGGGCAGTCTACAGTATCGGAAAGTTTTCATCTGGGGTATAGACAGAAATCTATGCGAGCAACAAGGAACGCAATGATACGATGGTACCACATAAATAAGAGAGACGCGCTACTGCGCGCCTCTCCTGTTAGACGGAGAGCTAGTCACGGAAATATAATCAGTTTGCCTAACACCGTTATTAATTGATTCGGGCGCCTGGCAGCTTTTCATTGGTGGGTGTGGGCGTGGTACCGCCGTAAAGGGGTTGAAAAATCTATTGAAGTTGTTCGATTTATAGAGCGCTGGTTTTTCAAAAATAATATTGACTGGAGATTTGCTTGGGGGAAAACTAGTGCCAGGAGACGTTAAAGGTGCGTAGAAAAGTGCCGAAGTGGTCTCATTTATAGAGGACTGGGATTACATTTTTTTGTTACATTCAACCCTCAGGATAGCATGTGCAAAATGACTGGAGAAAATATTGAGCCGAAAATATTGAGCGAGAGCGAGAAATGCGTCTTAACATTTACAATGCGTCTTAACATTTACAATGGTAATTGTTTATCTTTTATCAATTAATATCATGCAATTTTTTTCAGGCAAGTAATTGTACATGAAAACATGGTAACAGAAACGGCTAGATATCTTAATGATTATTCTGAATATTTAAGTATGAAAACTACTGTTTGTTCATGAAAAAAACTATCAATTCTCCAAATTTATTGAATTTTATCCAATTTAAAAATTTATAATTTTATAAAATTTTATAAATTTATGAAAGGACCCTGCATCGTTTAAATGGAAAATAGGATTATGGCAATAAGCGTCGTCCTGGTAGCGCAGGACATCTTGTTTCTCTCTTGACAAGCTTATTGTGAACAATGCATGCAGATTACTTCAATTTGTTTTTGTGGTTGAATTAATCACGCAAGTTCTGGGTATTGCTTTGTTTGAGGGGCTGGAGTTCAGATGGCGCCCGTGGTTTAGTGAACGCTAGGCTGCGGGCGGTGTCTCAGCTTCTGCCTTTACATGGGGATTTTGTTGAATCGTTTGTTGCAGACGTTAGTTATTGTCTGCAGAGACCTACCCTATACCGATGAGGGTAAGAACCCAGAAATCGATCTATAGGTTTCAATGAACATTACCATGCAACTAGCAATTGCGGAGACATCCTTGATGGACTCTGCACGGAAATTCATTAGATGTAATTCAAAGTTCGTCGTGGTATTAGCCAGGAAAGTAGTTGTTTTCTGATGGATTTTCGACCTAATTATTCCTATTGTATAGGATTATGGCAATAAGCGTCGTCCTGGTAGTGCAGGAGACATCTTGTTTCTCTCTTGACAAGCTTATTGTGAACAATGCATGCAGATTTCTTTAATAAAAATTAAACAATCAATATAGTGAATGTTGATACTGCTTAAAAATAATGATTACAAAATGTTCTTCCTTTAATCCATAACAATAGCATGACATACAACAGTTCATAATAAAATATAACTGTAACCTCTGATTAATTATCGTGCGCGCACTTCCCGCTCTTTGTCGGCTCCTGGCAAGATGTTCGTCTCAATATTTTCTCCAGTCATTTTGCACATGCTATCCTGAGGGTTGAATGTAACAAAAAAATGTAATCCCAGCCCTCTATAAATGAGACGACTTGGGCACTTTTCTACGCACCTTTAACGTCTCCTTGCACTACTTTTCCCCTAAGCAAATCTCCAGTCAATATTATTTTCGAATTTTGAACATAATTAGCTACAATCACACCAAAAACCAGCGCTCTATAAATTGAACAACTTCAATAGATTTTTCAACCCCTTTACCACGACCACACCCACCAATGAAAAGCTGCCAGGCGCCCGAATCAATTAATAATGGTGTTAAGGCAGACTGATTAGGTGGTTTTAATTGTTCTATAAATTGCTGCCCTATTTCCGTGGCTAGCTATGTTACCTCGCCCGACGAATTAACAGCTCACGTTGATATCCTTTCCTCGAGCGAGAAGAGGAGAAATTGTTATGCTCTCTCAACATAATATAATAGCAATCTATTCTTCACGCTCTCATAAAAGCACCATACCCAAGATGAAAACTTTTCGATACTGTATATAGTCATTAATAATAATTGTGTTTACTCGGGCGTGAAATTCTCGGCAAGCTCCTTATTGTGGCGTATCTGAAGAAACAACTGATTTGGCCGGAATGCATCTAACTCGTGAACAGGCTTAACCGCTCAACGTCGCGATAAACACATTCCATTCGGTAGGAATTCATCAGACGGCTGCTTAACTTCTAATATCGACTCGAACCCCGAAAAGCAAGGTAGAGGATTCTAGTGAAGACAGGAAAGTCTCTCCGCAGCTATATAGGAACGTGTCACTCGACGGAAGTAATGAGTATTGAAAGATTTGGACAGTCTAAATAAATATAATCCAGTGATTGTGTACATAAATTACCGTGTTCTGTATTCATATTGTTGGAAATAAATATTTTTAGAGTGAAGTTGTGAAAGTTCAAAGTGCAAGCATAATTTTGCGGCAGTTATACAGTGACCGGCAGATTTATGGCAACAAATGGAAAAAAAGTTTATTTCAAATTTCACAGAAAATTTTATCTTCATAAAGGTACCAGCATCCTCCCAAACTCAAATTGCACTATCCACATTTCACTTATATCCTTTCGTATACGGGGGAGGTGAAAAAAATTGAAAGTGGCCCAAGAGTAAAGTACCTTTATTTTTCAAAAAACACAAAAAAGTTATTCAAAGCAAAGACGTAAAATTTAGAGAGTGTTCCAAATTTGAATTCACAGCCTCCTATTCTGAAAACAAGGTTTTACTGATTTTCTCCTTTTTTTTTATCTCACCCGCCTTATGTATTATGAGGATTTGTAATATGAGAGTAGACTCATCATTGAATATTATCTAGACGACCGGATAAACTTAAGTTTCGCCCAACTGTCATCTAGAAAATTGCATTAATCGTACTTGGTGCTGACAAAACCTCATTTATTGTGGCCATTCAGAAAAAAACAAGTATTTTTCGAAATCAGCTACAACAAACGACATCTGTAGTTCAAAATCAATTGAAAGCAATCCAACTGCATTGTAACCAACGTGAAAACATGTCTCCTAAATGAATGGTAACCGTAAATGATCGTTTATTATCAAAACGAAGCTCTACAGTGAACAGAAAATTGGTATAATACGCAAAGTTGGCTTTGAAAAGCATTGGTAAAATAGTAGGTAAACATTATCTTGACATTTCATTTCTGTGTTGTTACAATAGCTGCACACCTTAATCTCCAAGAAAGAATTGAAATAGTTTTAATACACGGCGACAACTATCGAACTTGTCGCGAAACTTCAAATATATTCAATGAGATGAGGCATCCAAATAGAAATCTCCATTATGCAACGGTGGCAAAAATTGTAAAAAAGTTCAAGAATTCTGGGTCAGTTAACACACCAAGGAAATGTTATTGTAGATGAAGACGCTGCCCTGAATATTGTTTTATCTGTTGTGGAGGACTTCCGTTATCTCAAAGGCAAAAAAAGATTGGCTTCTCCGAACGGTCAATTAGAAGAGTCTTGAAAACGAACAAATTCAGACCATACAAACCGAAATTCGTTCATACACTCAAGAAAAGAGACTTTGATGCACGTTTATATTTTGCTTTCTGGTTCCAAGGCGAAGTTGAAGAAGATAATAATTTCTCCACAAAAATAATGTACTCTGATGAAGCAACTTTCACATCGAATGGTACAGTAAGTTCACAAATTTGTAGAGGATGGGCAGATGATAATCTACATTTCAGAATCGAATGTAAGGATCAATTCAATTTCAAAATCAACGTCTGGTGTGAAATTTTGGATGATAAGATTGTGGGTCCAGTGTTTTTTCGACAAAATTTGAATGCAGAAAGGTATTTGGAAATGTTAAACACGTTTTTATCTGATTACCTTGACATCCTCCCATTACGTGTCAGAGCCAACATGTTTTTTCAACAGGATGGTGCATCTAGCCACTCAACTCAAGGGGTTAGAGCATGGCTGAATACCGAATTCCCAAATAAGTGGATAGGGCGATACTCAAACAATCCGTGGCCTGCTAGATCCCCGGACCTAACTCCTATGGATTTTTTTTGTTGAGTACCTCAAGGAGAAAGTCTATAGACAACAGCCATTTAGGGATATCGAACATTTGGAGGATATAATAAGAAATTGTTGTCTAATGATCACCCCGCAAATGCTCAGAAACGTACACTACGAAATGCATAGAAGAACCATCAGGTGCATTCAAAATGAAGGACGACACATCGAGTGATACAATAGGAGCTCCGATTTTTATTATGTATAGTATGGAGTTTGCTTTCTGGATATTTCTTCATTAAAAGTGAATTAAGAATGAAGTTGTTCCGAGTTGCCTTCTAATCTTCACAGATCATTGTATAGTCATATTTACAATTGTTACGACCTGTCTTTTCACGTTGGTTACAATACAGTTGGATTGCTTTCAATTGATTTTGAACTGCAGATGTCGTTTGTTGTAGCTGATTTCGAAAAATACTTGTTTTTTTCTGAATGGCCACAATAAATAAGGTTTTGTCAGCACCAAGTACGATTAATTCAATTTTCTAGATGACAGTTGGGCGAAACTTAAGTTTATCCGGTCGTCTAGATAATATTCAATGATGAGTCTACTCTGATATTACAAATCCTCATAATACATACCTTGTTTTCGGAATAGGAGGCTGTGAATTCAAATTTGGAACACTCTCTATAACTTTTTTGTGTTTTTTGAAAAATAAAGGTACTTTACTCTTGGGCCACTTTCAATTTTTTTCACCTCCCTCGTATACGAAAAGATATAATTGAAATGTGGATGGTGCAATTTGAGTTTGGGAGGATGCTGGTACCTTTATGAAGAATAAAATTTTCTGTGAAATTTGAAATAAACTTTTTTTCCATTTGTTGCCATAAATCTGCCGGTCACTGTATACACTCTTGCTAATTCCAAAGTTGGCCTTCACGTATGAAGCTGTTTGAAATCCTTAAGATGCGTATTCACTAGAGCATTCCTTCCGCATGAGCACCGAATGAGCGCCGAAGGAGCACGAACAGAATTCGCGTGCGGTGCTCGGTCCAATCTGTTTTTGTCGATTTTTTCGTGCTCAGTGTGGACGGTTAAATTGTGTTTGATGTTCTGTTTGTGGTTATTATAGAGATTTGATTTCAATTTGGATATTGATGAGTATGAATATTAGTACGCGACTGACAGCGGATTAGTGCTCATGCGGTGCTCATATGCCAGGAGACACTACGTAGCCTGAAGCGAGCAGTCTGAGCTTGAACCGAGCAGCCTGAGCTTGAACCGAGCATTTCATGTGCTCATTCGGCCCAAGTAGCATTTTGGCGACGACAACCACATAATACACCAAAATTAACGTTGAAGTTGGTGTAGAAATTAGTCATTTATGAAAAGACGCTCTCTAAACCACCGGTCAACGACGGTAAAGCGACCTTGTGAGATTCAACTAACCAGTGGGTAATTTTTTAGTTAATTTGAAAACGTTTTCACAACTAACCTTCCTTCAAATATTTACTGCAGAGGACGTGTAGGCCAAATTTAGATAATAATTATTTACACAATTCATTATATATTTTTTAATTCAGTGACAAGAACCATTGTTTGCTAAATTGTTCGATAGAAAATGTATTTATAGTGAAGGAAAAAGGAGTAGAATGATCCTAACCTAACTTTCGAATCGGAAATGAAAAGTGCTTACAAATTCACTATCTTCTCTTACAGATAAAAAAAAAAGTCGTGAAGAAACTTCACGGGCAAAAGCTAATATGAAGACAGACAGTTTGAAAATCTTAAGTTTAATTTCTTTAGGAACAAGTGCCAACCTGAATAGAGAGATATTGAGGACAGCAACTACTTTTTCAGAGCAACAACTGTATTATAGCCAGGAGAAACAACATGATTATGACCATGTACTTACAACAGTTTAATAATTTGGAAGAACTGAAGGAAAAACGCGAAAGAGACGGGTTACAAAATGTGGAATGGAATGTATTCGTTAGTTGGAATCGGTTCAGTTTTTGGTCCGATAAGCAACTCCAGTCGCGCTTCGGGTATAAAGTTGGTTGTATGGTAGACTAACGTTAAAAATTAGTATATTTTTAGTTACCTGACAACCAAGGTCGCGTAGACGACTTGTATACTCCTACGCCATATTGGAAGTGTTATTCTATTTGGAAACAAGGTCGGCCATTAAAACTTGGGATGTGAAACAAACATTTACAAAGGATTTTAAAGCCTCATTTTAGTTTTCTGGAAATAATTCATAGGTATTGCGTATTTAGTTCACGCTTGAATCGATATCAACATTGAAAATTGTTTATGAAAATATGTATTTCTTATTTTTGACATTTGAAAAATTCGCAACAGATTGAAAGCCCACGTGTTTTTTAGCATGAAACAATCGTATATTTGACAGTAAAATGTAATGCGTTGGCAATTTCTCTTTCATAATCGTTATTTTTCGGTAATATTGAGCATGAAATATTTCGATATCAACTTGCGGTAGTAGTGGCCAGAAAGTTTTTTCTTAGTGTCCATTTTGGCCATCAGTAATTATTTGGTTTATGAATCAACTATTTTCTGAACACCATAGAAAATAAACTTTCATTGCAGTCGAAGAGGGCGCTGGTGTGTACATTTGCAGCAGAAACGTTGTAAAAACCCAAAAATGATTGGCCAAATTGGTGTAAAACAATGTTGTGACAACGTTGTGTTAACGTCGGCAACGCAACTTACGTTTGGTTGCACAACTTTTCCGAACACGTTCTCGCAACGTTGAATTGCTACTTGGGGGTGCTCATGCGGAAAGAATCCTCTAGTGAATACGCACCTTTATACTCAACGCTTTATATTACTCTTGACCCGTTCGGTCACTGAGATATTTATACTTGAACACATTCAAGTTTTGTTCTTCAAGAGCCTGTTCAATGTATCAGTTTCCTCTGGAAAAAGGAACAGTCAAAATTTCTTCTCATTTTTTCAAGGCTTGCTTGAACTGGCACTCAAATATTTTTTGGCCTTGGAATGAATACAGGTTGCAAAAAATATCTCTTTTGAATGCCGATATTGGATAAAACTGTATAGGGTAACTGACACAACTCTCTGAAAAAATTGATAGCACTGATATATGAGACACGGGACATCTTAACTTATGGATCTTTCAAAATGATAAGAAACGCCTCTTGCTTGAACGTTACAAAGATAAACCATTAATAATAATGGAATAATGGAATATTGAAAAATAAGTGAAAATTGTCAAGCTGTGTGCACGTTTCAATGTAATTGGATGAAGAAAAGGTTTTTCGTGCAGAAATTTATTTATAAAATCATAGCAAAGCGCTTTCGACTATAAAGTCATCATCAGTGCGTACCTGTAAGTAGGTGACATTGAAAATTGTTGAATGACCAATTAGTCAAATTGATCTGTAAATCTATTTATAGTTCTGTTAATCCAAACCCAAGGAAATATGACAAACCGGGAGAAAGGTCTAATGAGAACCTCCACCCGAAGTGCACAGAACCAGGCTTAAGACACAGTCCCTTGGTAATTTGTGAAACCAATTCCATGCTCAAGATCATGAGATAGGTCTAATGAGAACCTTCACACTCCCCAAAGCGACAAAAGGGTATCCCAAAACCAAGAGGTACCATAAACAGAAAAGATTTAAGAAAGTTTCAACAGGCAGAGTAACACATGTCTGCTGAAGCTTAGTCTACTGTCTAACTAAATGAATAAAAATTGACATTGTATCAAAAGTTAACAATGACAATAGAAAATGACCTATAAATATAATGATATGTGTTTTTGAAATTGATAAATGACAAGTTAGTCAAATTTTGTGATTTAATCATGAAAATGTTTCAAGGTGACAGAACCAAAGTTACAGAAACTTTTATAGTCTAATGAGAACTAAAAAACGTTTTTAAAACGTCAGCTCTAAGATTACCAAGGAAACAAACATAATTATTTCATGTTATTATTATTAGTTCAGCATCCTAGGAAACCAGATTAGAACATAAGATCTTGAGATAAGTCTGATGAGAACTTTCCCAATCTCAAAAGTAGCAAATATGGTAACCAAAATGTTGAACCCATATAAGAAATTTTTTAAGAAATTTTCCAATAATTGATCTGTAAGTCTATTTATAGTTCTGTTAATCCAAACCCAAGGAAATATGACAAACCGAGAGAAAAGTCTAATGAGAACTTCAACCCGATGTGTATAGAACCCTGCTCAAGACACAATCTCTTGGGGGTTTGTGAAACCAATTCAATGATATGGATCATGGGACAAGTCTAATGAGAACCTTCCCAATCCCAAAGCGCCAAAAAGGTAGCCCAGAACCAAGAGGTACTACAAACAGAAAGGATTTAAGAAATTTTCAAATTGTTTCAGAAATACTCAATTCAATAGTTCTATTAATCAAAACAAAGGAAATTGCTGAACCAAAAGAAAGTCTAATGAGAACTTGACATGGCACAAGCAGAAGCCCAAGCTCAAGAAAAACAGAACCTGAAGTTGAAATTATAAGTTTTAAATTGAAAGCAATAGCTTATGTTCTGAGAATTGAAAGGACAGTCGAGAGGGAGGGAACTGAAAAAAAGTTTTTTAGTTCTCATTAGACTGTAAAAGTTTCTGTAACTTTGGTTCTGTCACCTTGAAACATTTTCATGATTGAATCACAAAATTTGACTAACTTTTCATTTATTAATTTCAAAAACACATATCATTATATTTATAGGTCATTTTCTATGCTATAACTTCATTGTCATTGTTAACTTTTGATACAATGTCAATTTTTATTCATTTAGTTAGACAGTAGACTAAGCTTCAGGAGACATGTGTTACTCTGCCTGTTGAAACTTTCTTAAATCTTTTCTGTTTATGGTACCTCTTGGTTTTGGGATACCCTTCTGTCGCTTTGAGGAGTGTGAATGTTCTCATTAGACCTATCTCATGATCTTGAGCATGGAATTGGTTTCACAAATTACCAAGGGACTGTGTCTTAAGCCTGGTTCTGTCATATTTCCTTGGGTTTGGATTAACAGAACTATAAATAGATTTACAGATCAATTTGACTAATTGGTCATTCAACAATTTTCAAACATAGATCAGTGTTTCTAGAAGTTCATGTTCGAAGCCAATTGTTATTGTCAACTTTTGACACAATGTCAATTTCATTCATATTTCATTTAGTTTGACAGTATACTAAGTTCAGGAGACATGTGTTACTCTGCCTGTTGCAACTTTTATCCAACTCAATCCTGGAATAAGGATTTTTTAAAATGTTCATCATATGATGTCCCGTTTTAAATTTTTACATGGTCCTATGGACACATGATATTTTTATGGTCTGGCTCTTGTACACCTGACGAGTAAGTAATTTTTCAATTTTTCAAAATTCACATTATCAACTTTTCTTAAATTAATTTCAATGTCACTTACTTACAGGTACGCACTGATGATGACTTTATAGTCGAAAGAGGTTTGCTATGATTTTATAAATAAATTTCTGCACGAAATACAAACCTTTTCTTCATCCAGTTTATTGAAAAATATGCAAAAAAACAAAAAAAACCTCTTTTTTCTGCGTTTTATTGCTTATAACTTTCCTCCCAGAAATGAAAGAGCATAAAATTTTGTACATATTTCATTATACAAGTTTTTTCTACGACGAACCGTTCGGGCTCCAGGACTACTTGTAAATTGGCATATTTCAGCTGATTGGGGAAAATATAATTTTTTCACTACAAAACTCAAATTTATTATTGAAGTTCATTAATGAATTTCCCCCAGTTCTCTGTGCATATGTTGATGACACTTGGAGCAAGGTAAGAGAAACTGTATCAAATGATTTAATAAATATCTCTAACTGGTTTAACGAAAACTACCTATCGATCAATCACAAAAAAACAAAAATCATTCCGTTCACTTCCTACGAAAAACAATTGCCTACATACGAAAATATAACCATTAATAATAATTCAATAGCACTCACACAGTCAGTTAAATATCTTGGCATTATGGTAGACTCATTCTTGAAATGGGATGTCCATGTTCAAACAGTAGTGAATAAACTCCGCCGACTTATATTTTAATTTAAACAAATAAAACAATCTCTCAAGGTAAATCATCTGGATATAATCACTCATTGGTGGAATCTATCATATAATATGGTATAACAGGATGGGGCGGATTGAGAAAAACCAAACTGAGGCCTCTAGAAATTGTCCAAAAACGGATCCTGAGAATCATATTCGACAAACCACCCAGATACCCTTCCGATCTTTTATTCAGTGAAACTCAAATGATGGACCCCGACAGATCTTTTGTAAATCGATACTATCATTCACGTATGAAAAAAATCCCACGCATTTACTTGAACACCCATATCGTACGAGGGGAAAAATTGCTGCAAATGAAATACTACCACGTGCTATTAAATCATTAGGCCAGCGATCCTTCACATATATTGCCCCTAGGTTAAGAAACATGTTACCAGGTTGGATGAAACCATTAAACTCCTTAAACTTATTCAAAAAGAAAGTGAAGGCTTGGATTTTGTCTATGAATAAAATCAATTTGCACAATCTTATTGACTCCGCATGAAATTTCATTGTACAGTTCTCGATTTCTTTATATGTTTGACTACGTCACTATGTTGGGAGTCTCATGTTGGCGTACATATATATTTCATATTTTTTAGCAATTATGTGTTTTACTTGCGATCCTGAACAATTCAAATTCTCTATTATTTACTCCTATCACTAAGTAAATCTGTGTAGTCTAATATCTACTTTTGTCCGTGTTTTTTTTTTATTGATTAATTACTACCTCCTAGGATTTTGAATATGTGTAGATTAAGTGATTCGAAACATTTCTTACCCTTAATTTTATATTTATACTTCTGTTTTTTAACCTTCACATACAGGCCATATACAAGCATCTGATGCTTCCATGGTCGTTACCAAGATCAATATACCTAATCAAAAACACAATCACAAACAAGCATTTTTGCTTCTGTGATGATTCGCTTATTCACTGAATCAATGTACTTATACCTATTTGCTATTTTTTACTGTAAATTTCTTTAAGTGATAAAATTATTATTATTATTATTATATTAGTATTTTTTTTTTTTTTGGTGTGTTGGCATCGACTACTATGGTCATTAGCCATTATATTAGTATTATTATCATTATTAAACCACGTACTGGAGATTCAAATTGGGTTATTATTTCTGCATTAATAAATTATTACCGTTATTTTGGGCAGAAAAATATTTATTTTCGTTTACCGATTCACATAACTCGAAAAATTGCACAAACTAAAGTGAGCAATAGGTACACCAATAAGTTCACATACAGAGGCATTCGCTATCGTTGTGATTCAAACATAATCTGAAACATTTTCAATTCACGAAGAGAAGAAACTATTGCACATATAATATTGGATGGAAAGACCAATTTATCCTCAGTTCAAACCTCCAATACTCAGCGACATTCCGAATGACGAAACCCTGATTAAACCACAGCTTGGCAAATATAGCTATGAATGTGAGGTGCGCCAACGATAAACAGCAACTGTCCAATACCAATTTTTATTGGGTATGACGAGGACGCCCATCGGCTGGTCACTCCGCACCCAATATTCACATTCATAGCTAGACTTGCCAAGCTATACTCGATGATTCATCATCACAACTGTAAAGAAATTTTAGTAACTTTTTTCATCTCTATATTGGAACTTAGATCTTTCATTCTCAGTAAATAAATACTATAATATCGCAAGACATGAAGAGTAGAGTTAAGTAGCTAGTGTAAAGTGGATATATTTACGAAGATCCCAATGGGCACAAGGACGTTGAAATAACGTTGTGGAATGGCTGAAAACCGAACGTTTTTTCAACGAAAAAATGTCGCGTGTAACAACGTTATATTTACCAACTGCTTACTAATTATCGATTTATTGCCGTTTTCAACTAGGTTTTTTGGACGTCGAAAATACTCAATAAAACAACATTGTTTTGACCAAATAAAACGATAAGGAACGTATCATAAACATTGACAAATGAACGGCACAAAGCGAGTTTGATTAAAAATTATTTTTGAACTATCATAACGTTTGTTAAACGTATATTCAACGAGTTGTTGAGGAAGTAACGTTGAAAACACATCTTTATAACGGACTCTTTCAAAGTTGAAGATTACACTAAATTATTATCGTTAAAATTTTCAACCAGAAACGTTTATTTAACCAATGCCACGTTTATAACACGTTTGAAAAACGTACGTGTGCCCATTGGGATGTAACTGATGTTGATTTATTTTTTTTAACAAATTTATTTTTAAAAGAAGTATTGTATATCTTGAAAGAAAAATATATTGTATTCTATATTCTATTAGGCAGTATGTAGTCATATACTTGTCTAATCAATTCAACATTTTCCTAAAAAAATCTGTTTTTGTGTTGCAAAGCATTTTCTTGATCTCATTGAATTAAAAATTACCGATACGAAATCTAGGCAAATTCGAGTAAACGGTATGATTTGGGGGTACTCATTTTCCTTACTAACACAGTTACATGGATGCAGGGAGGATCACGAAATAGTAATTTACGTAACAAGTCCGGAAAACACCCAAAAAAACTGTTTTCGGGCGTGTTGCGTACACAATTTTTTCGGCAACTGTGTAGAATAACAAATCAAGACACATTTATTTTTTATATTTCTTTGTAGAAGAAAATTTGAAACATTTTAATTCTTATTTGTATTAAATATCGAAATGCGAACAGAAGATAGGTACTAACAGAAACATTCTAATTCTTATTTATATAAATATTTATATTGAAATTCGAGCATTTCCCGGACTAGTCCGGAAAGTGCGTACTTCCCGGATTAGTCCGGGAAGTGATACTTTCTCAAAGAAAAATCGTCCGGGAAGTAGGTACTAGGACGGTTGCCGAAAAAAGTCGTTTTTGCGAAACTAAGGTACCCATATAATTATTGTTCGAATGAAAATCGTTACTCCTAAATTATAACAAAATCTTTGCTGGCCATTAGACTAATATGCTATTTGGCCACGTATGGTTATGTTTGAGCAAGTTGCACATGTTATATGAGACGAATAACATTACAGTAAAACAAAGAATTGAGAAATCAACACATCAGACACGTATTGATTCATCATTTTTTGTGAAAGAAACACTATAAATAGATTGGAGTGTTTCTTCAAAATTTGTTTATATCATTCAATTCAGTTTGTTTCGGCAATTTCTTGAGAAAAATGGAAGATTTAATTTGATTTCGGAATTTTACAAAAATATATACCATTTTCTCTAGTATAATTTTAACGCATGGAGTAAAAACTTTGCGAGTAAAATTATACTTTTTTTGGAATTTTGAAAAAGCTTATTATTTTTTTTCATTTGCCAGTTCAAAATATCGATACTGAACAAGCTTCAATGCTTTTTGACTTCTTACTTCCCTTCTACTCCAGTACGATTGGGTTTTGAGACGAGGATCGATTGTAGCACCACCAAACTTGGTACGCTAGTAGTTGGAACAATGATAAACACACAAAAAAAAATGTTTACTAAAATTCCGTTTCGTTTCCTCAGAACACGTGTTTTCACGCTTACCGCCGCTGAAAGTTCTGGCGGAGCCGAATATTTGATTGGTCATAACTTTGCTCAAAATGATCGGAGAAGGAAAGGGAAAAGTTAATATCATTTCTGAAAACTCCTACCTTCTCATGCAAATATTATATACGAGTATTTGAATACCTAAAATGTGTTTGTCACACTTCACGGAGATGTTTGCGGATGATCCGAAAATCATGAATAATTCAGTAAATATGCACTGAGAAAAAACTTTAATAACCGTTATTAGAAATCAAGTTACCATTATAAAAAATTTAAATTAAATAGGGGACAGCCTAGCTGTCTTATAACTAAAATTCAATTCACTTTGCTATGACGACCCGATAACGGTTATTAAAGGCATCAATTGGCGTATTTCGAAAGTATGTGAGTAACGAATTGTCGTTATTAGATGAATCGTATTGGTTCAATCAAAGGCTTCAATTATCGTCATTGAGCTCTTTAATAACTGAGATTAAAGACACCACATTGATTCCTGATAGAACCATTTACTGGCAACTCATAACACTGCATTATTGTGATTAACTGATCTATTAGCTATTACTCTTGTAACCAATGGCAGGCACTCGACTCTTTATGGCAGTAATTAGGGAATCAAAATGTATTTTTTTAAGGCCTATTCAGATACATGGGTGCCCACCCAGGGTTTTTGACCCCGCATCATACATTTCTCTAGTATTAACGAAGATAATACTTATGAAGCTAAGAAAATATGACTTTCTGATAGAAACGCAAGTAGAAGGAACGTATATGTGGACTCTCTTGCAGTTTTTGAAGCAATTCACAAGCATATATTTTCGACCATTGTGCCTGTAAACTGCAAAACAGTTCACATACGTTCAAAAAGTCATATTTTCTTTGCTTCAGAAGTATTAATTTCGTTAATACTGGAAAAATTTATCATGAGGGGTGAAAAACCCTGGGTGCGCACCCATGTATCTGAATAGGCCCTTAGAAATCACACAAATTTTTTGGGATGTTGCAATTATCGCCTAGTTTCGGAGATACATGAGGGTGCTGAAGTTGTGAAACAGTTTTTCCAACAATTGTGTTGTTAACGAAGGATTTCGATTGCATCAGGTACCTTGCATGAGAATAACTCCAATGTCATCAAAAAGTATTATATAAGATAAATTTACGCCATGAGATTTCACTACACCAGATGGTTATAATGAAAATTAAACTCTACTTTTGAACGATAGTAATGTCGAAATTCATAAAAGTTCAAGGAACTATTTTCCTGCCCTTTCAAAATTGGGAATTTGAAATTTTATACTGGGTGCATAAAAGTTTGGTTTTGTGCAAGTTATTTCAAACACATATCACGTGGATGGTTTTGTTTCGTACTTGAATTAAAATGAATATGAAATTCTATTCAAAAAAATATGCAGAAAACGAGATTTTTTGGTGAACCCTGTAAAAAATTCAAATTCTTAATTCTTACTTTTCCAAAGTATATTATTTCAAACTCCATTTTCAATCAAATGTTACCCTGTATGTAGTGACTCTTTGGTATTAATTGATCATATAGGTACTCTTGATGGCCTTGCAGTTATTTTTTTGTATGGTACCTCTCTTCTTTGAAATCATCTTTTAACAAGTACAATTATCTAAAAAACTGCTGTTCTACAACTTCGACAGCCTGTATCTCTGAAACACCAAGTAGGTATTCACAATTATTGAGAAAGTTGACAAGTGCAACAAATCAAAAGATTTCAGGAAATTCCATCAAAACCATTATGTCCATAAGCCGGCTGCCTGGTCCTTTAGTTCAGAAACATCACATCATTTCTTCAAATGAAAACAAGCACTTTTTTTATATATTTAATAGCACTAGAGACACAACCCATACGACTCATTAACGCCGACTGACGCCAATGTCCTAAAGCCCGCCAAGCCGAGCTAAATGATCTTCGTGTGCGTACGTGACACTTCGTGCAAGTTCGGCGCTCTTTTTCATTCGCAAGCAGTATGAGCGTAATTCGATAACAAATAGGTAACTGTTATATGATTAAACATCATTCGTTCGCTGTAATTACCGTAGGAAATGCTAAGACTATCATAACAAAACACCCAATCGGGGTAATTTGTATACCTTCCATAAAACGTACTTAGTTGTGGAGATACAGCGGTCGCTCTGATATAATGAGTAGCGTGTATGAATGTTATATGAAATCAAATGACAGTTATTCATTCAGACTTAACAAAAAAATTTAATGACCTCTTTTTCCTCAGTGTGGAATTATTATACTGAAGCAGCAGCCCATACCCTCTTTGGACTAGGTACATGCAACAATTTTAAAGTAGTGTAACAGGTCCCACTTATACATGCCAAAAGAAAATACTTTGTTTTACTCCTATCTAATATTCACCTTACCCATAAAATCGGCATTCTCTTCAATAAATGTTGGAAATAATCGCTTAGTCATATCCTGCGTATTGTTTAATAACACTGTTGTGAAGTGCAAACCTCAGGCTTGAAATTACATATTTCATTTTTTATGTAACATTTACTGAAGAAACTGCGGGATTATGGGTGAGTTGAAAGCTGAGGCAGGAGTAGAACCCTGTGTTTTCTTTGGCGTGGATATGTGCGACTTGCCTCACTAGTCTAAAATCGTTGCATATGGTCCAAAGAGGGTACTTACTCCTGCTTCAGTATAATTATATCTTATCAACTGAAATATCCATGACTTTCGGATCCTCCGTGAATATCTTAGAAGGGTTATGTGAATAAGAAGTGGGACAAAACACATTTTATGAACTCAGATACTCGCATGTTATATTTGCATGAGGAAGAAGAAATCTTCAGGAACGATATACACTTTTTCATTTTCTTCTACTATAATTTTTGGCAAAGTTATGACAAATCTAATTTTCGGCCCTGCCTGAACTTGCAGTGGCGGATTAGCACGAGCCTGAAATGTGATATCGGCGTTAGCCCACGTTTTCTGAGAAAACGAGCGTATTTCATAAGGTATTATCGAAAATCATTCTTGTGGAGAATTGAATTATATCTCAACCTATCGAAATTGGTTTTTGATAAATCATATATTTACTGAAATAACAACAAAAAAAATATCAACACTAGATGTCCTGCCATACCGGGTCAAAAATCCATCAGAAAACAACTACTTTCCTGGCTAATACCACGACGAACGTTGAATTACATCCAATGAATTTCCGTGCAGAGTTCCTACAAGGCTATCTCCGCAATTGCTAAATGCATGGAAATGTTAATCGAAACATTTGGACCACCTATAGATCGATTTCTGGGTTCTTGCCCTCATCAGTATAGGGTAGGTCTCTGCAAACAATAACTAATGTCTGCAACAAATGATTCGATTATCAATCCATTTCAAGGCAGAAGCTGAGACACCACCCGCAGATCGGTGTTTAACCAAACTACGAGCGTCATCCCACCCACTAGCCACCCTAAGCAATACCCAGTACTTCGCATTTTTGACCCGAATACTCCTATAGTATAGGATTATTGCAGTGAACATCCTGGTATGGCAGGACATCTAGTGTTGAACTTGATTAGCTCATTGTTAAATAGATTTCTTCTATTTTTGATATATTCGCTTTGCGAAGTACTGGGTATTGCTTAGGGTGGCTAGTGGGTGGGATGGCGCTCGTAGTTTGGTTAAACACCGATCTGCGGGTGGTGTCTCAGCTTCTGCCTTGAAATCGATTGATAATCGAATCATTTGTTGCAGACATTAGTTATTGTCTGCAGAGACCTACTCTATACTGATGAGGGCAAGAAACCAGAAATCGATCTATAGGTGGTCCAAATGTTTCGATTAACATTTCAATGCATTTAGCAATTGCGGAGATAGCCTTGTAGGAACTCTGCACGGAAATTCATTGGATGTAATTCAACGTTCGTCGTGGTTTTAGCCAGGAAAGTAGTTGTTTTTCTGATGGATTTTTGATCCGAATACTCCTATAGTATAGGATTATTGCAGTGAGCATCCTGGTATGGCAGGACATCTAGTGTTGAACTTGATTAGCTCATTGTTAAATAGATTTCTTCTATTTAAAAAAAAATATATATTTTTTTATTTTTTGGGTTCTACCCCTGATTTTTTGGTAAACAATATTCCTTTTAATAATTCATGATTTCGAGATGTCGTGTGCCGAGTTTCAGAGTGCTACAATTCATTTTTCACTTTTGACTCGAGTTTGTCTGTCGTTACTGGATTATTCATAAAATTAAGGAAATTTCAATTTCGATTCCATCAGTAAAAACTTTTACCATGTTTGTTTTTTAGGCAGAAAAATACGGAAAGGACGACTGACTCCCTGTACCCGACCGATCCCGAGGCTAGAGCCATCATCAACCAAAGACTGTTCTTCAATTCAGGCATTCTCTTCCCGATTATGGGTTCCATCGTAGTATCGCTGTTAGGAGGTGCTACCAGCGTAAGCAAAGACAAGTCCGACTCGCTTATAAAAGGTCAGTATATGATTAATTTCGTTCAGCAGGTACAAGATGCTGAAATTCATCTAAATGTGGTCATTCGGTGATGTTTTTAAAAGGATTGGATTTGATTCGGAAATGGGTCTAGGTCGAATAGTAGTTCGTAAACTGCTTCTTATAATAATAATAATAATAATACTCCGCCATCATCACTCATTTGGTGTTCCTACCGTAAACATAGCCAGTTTGAGTAGGGGACGGCTATTATTACCGTTTGTCGTGGCATGACTCACTGATTCTTGGTGGCATATTCACTTATAAGTCGCAGGAGAACCAGGAAAACCTACAGTACCTCCCCGAGTGGTCGATGCGCAATCCAAACAAGCACTAGGGTCAATAATAAAAAATGTCAATCTATCGAATTAATGCAGGATAGTTATTATATGTATTTTTTAATTCTATATATGACAGACTATTTCAAACAAAATATATATCCAAAACAAAATGGAGAGATGGAGAGAAAGATTAAACTGATCTTAATCTTCTTCAATTTATGCAAGTGGTCATTACCAACAATAATAATAATCACTTGATTCATTACACCTTAAATTGTATCAGTCAGAAACATTGCACAAATGGATATACGATGAAGGTCAGTGTTCATAAGGTGATTTCTCTAAGATATTTGCCTCATATTGTTTAAATTTGTTGTTTTTTTTCTGTAAACCAGCTATCCCTCTACGAACGGCAGCCCTCACAAGTTTTAACTTGTGCGAGCCAAGGATTAACTATGTCTACTTGAAGGAAAAAACTTTGTATTTCGTGCAAAATATTTTTATTTTAAAAATTGTAGCAAAGCGCTTTCGACTGTTAAGTCATCATCAGTGCGTACCTGCAAGTAAGTAATGATTGAAAATGAATTTGATAAAATTGAAATTTTTTGAAATTTGAAAGTTATGAAAAGTGAGGTTACTTACTCGTCAGGTGTACAAGAAGCCATATAAAAACATCATGTCCATGGACCAAATTAAAATGTTACAAAATATAAAACATATTTAAAATTGAATAATTTTCATCCTGTTTAAGGATTATTAAAGATAAAGATATGGGATACTACATCATATCTGTCTGAATGTTGAAGCGGAAGTGGAAAAGAAATTTAAATTGACAATGTATGCCAATGACACTATTGACAAGTGACAGTGACCATTGACATATGTGACATAGAGTCAAAGAACTCAAATAGAAATTGAACTAATCCAGACAGGAGTTTAAAAAGTAAACGTAAATCTGAAAGTGATTAGTCTAATGGGAACGTTTCGTTTTCCAAAAATACGCTACCAAAGAAAACTCTATCAAGATTACGAATAAATTATCAAATTTAGTAATGGGTGAAAAATAATGAGTAATAATCGGAAAGAGAATAGAGAGTAGGGAGATCAATATAAGGCCTCTATGCAGTTCTATATTAGACTCTTTCTCATTCCCTTAGCTTTCCTTGTTGGGGTTGGTTCTATATTAGACTCTTTCTCATTCCCTTAGCTTTCCTTGTTGGGGTTGGATAGAACTGCATAGAGGCCTTATATTGATCTTTTGCTTGAAAGTTTCTTCATTTCTTTACGTTTGTGCTACCCAAATTGCCTAAACTTGGACTAAGATAGTTCTCATTAGACTTTTCACATGTCCTTAAGCCCAATTCTGGGTGCTCAAACATTGGAGCTAATTCACTTAACTTGGGTCACCTCTTAGGTTCAGTTTGTCTGCCCAGTATGCAGGTATAGTGACTGAAGTTTTCATTAGACTTCTTCTCGGTGTCTTAGCAATATTTGGTTGAGGATGGACAGATCCATAGAGAACCCACCTCCCTATTCTCTTTCTGATTATTACTCATTATTTTTCACCCATTACTAAATTTGATAATTTATTCGTAATCTTGATAGAGTTTTCTTTGGTAGCGTATTTTTGGAAAACGAAACGTTCCCATTAGACTAATCACTTTCAGATTTACGTTTACTTTTTAAACTCATGTCTGGATTGGTTCAATTTCTATTTGAGTTCTTTGACTCTATGTCACATATGTCAATGGTCACTGTCACTTGACAATAGTGTCATTGGCATACATTGTCAATTTAAATTTCTTTTCCACTTCCGCTTCAACATTCAGACAGATATGATGTAGTATCCCATATCTTTATCTTTAATAATCCTTAAACAGGATGAAAATTATTCAATTTTAAATATGTTTTATATTTTGTAACATTTTAATTTGGTCCATGGACATGATGTTTTTATATGGCTTCTTGTACACCTGACGAGTAAGTAACCTCACTTTTCATAACTTTCAAATTTCAAAAAAATTTCAATTTTATCACATTCATTTTCAATCATTACTTACTTGCAGGTACGCACTGATGATGACTTAACAGTCGAAAGCGCTTTGCTACAATTTTTAAAATAAAAATATTTTGCACGAAATACAAAGTTTCTTCCTTCAAGTATATTGAAGCGTGCACACAGCTTGACAATTTCACTTAACTACTTCTCAACATTTAACGTGCGAATCCTAGCACATTATCGGACTATCAGAAAAAGATTCTGCAGTCGTAAGGCGTTGAACCACAAGACTCATCTAAAATGATTGAGGAGCGGTGATTCTAACCAGTTTTCGGTCTGTGGAAGAGATGGGTATTTTTGGTTTTGACGAAATTATTCGTTTCATTACATGATTATGTACTAGGGAACACATCCACCACCATTTGATAATTGTTCGCGATTGTCATTATAACTGCTCTCGGATCAGACGCAATGATTGGTAGCAACTATAGCAACGGATGGCTTAAAGAAAAACACGTGTCTATTAGATAGTGAATACATATTTACATTGAATCTTGCAATCACAGAGTACACATATCCATTCCATCCGAAATTGGATAACGCTGCTTGGCATTACTCTAATACCTCGACACCTCGCAGTACCAAGGTTACGATGTAGTGAGAAATCGTATCAAAATATCAACTTAACACTCAAGTGATTATCTTTATCAAATATTTGCAGATTGCCATGATTAGTTCGTGAGTGAACAGCTTTATCAATATATAGAAACAAATATAACCTTTTGATGAGACAGTACAGTATCTAAGCTAAATTAATGAATCGTAGAGTGAACGCGAAGGCATAGCCTGGGCGGGTGGAGGATAATAATTATGATGATCATTTATTTTGTTCTGACAAATTGTGATATTGGTAGAATATTCACTTTTCAGCTGTAGGAAAATCTGAAATATGAAATCCAGAAGTTGTGGAACACAGTAAAAAGACTTGATGCTATATGATTCTGAAAGTGAAAAAAGGCAACTATGTTCATTAAACTTTTTTTTGGTCATACATACATGGGTTGAACGCCAATTATGGAAAATACCGTCTGCGAGTGGATTTTTCTCAATTTTTCGGTATAAGCCAGATAACACACGAACATCCAATAAATATCCATAGGACATCCCTTATGAATTTCATAGATGTACTGAAATCCAATTTATATCCAAAAGATATCTTATGGATGTCCGATGGATGTCCAAAGCGGAACAACCTGTACGTCTATACAATATCTTTCAAGGATATCCATAAAATATTCTCCAAAGATGTCTATAAGATATCTCTCAAAGATATCCATAAGATGTACTTCAAAGACACTAATACGACATCCTTCAGGAATATCCGTGAGAAATCCTTCAGGGGTATCCGGAAGATATTTTTCGAGAATATCTATAGACGAAATATAGTAATAGCCATCTGGAGGGAAACGAAATAATAGTATTGAACAAACTCCATTTTTTAATATAAACACTGATATTAAAATTAGTAAATGAAAAACAATTGTTTTCATCAAGAGTTAGAATGATTTTTTATTCTCCAATTTTCTTGTTCTTATGTCTGCATCTGAAACGAGGTCACTGTGATACTCAGCTCTCCTTACATTTGCTCTTGCTGGTAGGTATTCATCTGTAAAAAAATATATAATTGTTAAGGGTTCCCTGATTTTTTTACATGATGCATTACCATAGCTTCAATTTCTGAAAACAACAATTTCATGAATAGTGTGTTGGGTTCTTTATGCTGCATGGTACTTCCTAGCAATTTTTCCTTAGAAAATGGGGACCAATAGCATTTTATACTGCTTAAAAGCCATGTAGTAGGGATGGCTTCTTCTATAAATTTGAGGACAGTCCATGTCATTTCCATTATCTATTAGAGACTTCACTGCAAATATTCCACATTGTTGATGGACAATCACAGATTAATGAAACTTAACAAAAACGCAATAACAAAAATTATAGCACAATGGTAGAAAACGTTCACTTTCTTGGGGCACAATGTACAACTCCACTAAATCAGAATAAAGAATTGGCTTTTGGCATACAGCTTCAAAAAGAACTTCAAAATACTGATACCAGACAGAAAGGACTGGGAGAATGGGCCACCCGTGAATGCAAGATCAGTCTGGTATACAGACGGGTCAAAGATAGATAACGGAGTCGGCGCTGGAGTTTACGGGGCAAAGCCAAGGATTAACATCCGGCTTAGCCTTGGAAAATACGCCACAGTGTTTCAGGCAGAGGTAACGGCTATACAACACTGTGTCGGAGAAATACTGAGACGAGAGATAAGGAACAAAACAGTGGCCATCTACTCCGACAGTCAAGCTGCGCTCAAGGCAATCGGTTCCCACCAAGTCAAATCAAGACTGGTTTGGGACTGTTTGTGTGATCTGACCGAGCTGGGTAGTCGTAACAGTGTGACCCTAGCTTGGGTGCCAGGCCACGAGGGACACCTGGGCAATGAGCGGGCCGACACACTAGCCAGAGAAGGCTCTTCGGCAGCGCTCATTGGGCCGGAACCCTTCTGCGGCGTAGCAAAATCCAACACAAAAGCCCACACCAAACAGTGGGTACAAAACAAATCTCAAGAGTGGTGGGAAACCCGACCAGGATTGAGACAGGCCAAGGAGTTCATCAAAAGACGCTCGCCAAAATTCACGACGGAACTCCTCAGTTATAAAAGGAGGATCGTCAGACAAGTAGTAGGTCTGCTGACAGGCCATTGTAGGCTTAACAGACATATGAATATTATAGGTCTGGCGGAAGAAGCAATCTGCAGGTTCTGCCAGGAAGAAGAGGAAACCGCAATACATGTAATGTGCCAGTGCGAAGGACTAGCAAGGGTGCGGTTTCTACAACTTGGAGATGAAAAGCCAAGAGCGGAAAGCTATCTCGAAAGGCCATTATCAAATTTGCTCAGTCTGATGAAATGGACGAAGCTAGATGATGTGCTATAAGCAATCGGAGCCTCCACAATAGATCTGAAAAGGTCGCAGTGGATTAGGCCAAGGGGCCAGCTCCCTGGTAATATCTATCTATCTAACAAAAAAGTTATAACAAAAATTATAGCACAATGGTAGAAAACGTTCACTTTCTTGGGGCACAATGTACAACTCCACTAAATCAGAATAAAGAATTGGCTTTTGGCATACAGCTTCAAAAAGAACTTCAAAATACTGATACCAGACAGAAAGGACTGGGAGAATGGGCCACCCGTGAATGCAAGATCAGTCTGGTATACAGACGGGTCAAAGATAGATAACGGAGTCGGCGCTGGAGTTAACGGGGCAAAGCCAAGGATTAACATCCGGCTTAGCCTTGGAAAATACGCCACAGTGTTTCAGGCAGAGGTAACGGCTATACAACACTGTGTCGGAGAAAAACTGAGACGAGAGATAAGGATCAAAACAGTGGCCATCTACTCCGACAGTCAAGCTGCGCTCAAAGCAATCGGTTCCCACCAAGTCAAATCAAGACTGGTTTGGGACTGTTTTTATGATCTGACCGAGCTGGGTAGTCGTAACAGTGTGACCCTAGCTTGGGTGCCAGGCCACGAGGGACACCTGGGCAATGAGCGGGCCGACACACTAGCCAGAGAAGGCTCTTCGGCAGCGCTCATTGGGCCGGAACCCTTCTGCGGCGTAGCAAAATCCACCACAAAAGCCCACACCAAACAGTGGGTACAAAACAAATCTCAAGAGTGGTGGGAAACCCGACCAGGATTGAGACAGGCCAAGGAGTTTATCAAAAGACGCTCGACAAAATTCACGACGGAACTCCTCAGTTATAAAAGGAGGATCGTCAGACGTGTAGTAGGTCTGCTGACAGGCCATTGTAGGCTTAACAGACATATGAATATTATAGGTCTGGCGGAAGAAGCAATCTGCAGGTTCTGCCAGGAAGAAGAGGAAACCGCAATACATGTAATGTGCCAGTGCGAAGGACTAGCAAGGGTGCGGTTTCTACAACTTGGAGATGAAAAGCCAAGAGCGGAAAGATATCTCGAAAGGCCATTATCAAATCTGCTCAGTCTGATGAAATGGACGAAGCTAGATGTGCTATAAGCAATCGGAGCCTCCACAATAGATCTGAAAAGGTCGCAGTGGATTAGGCCAAGAGGCCAGCTCCCTGGTAATATCTATCTATCTTACAAAAACGTTATAACAAAAATTATAGCACAATGGTAGAAAACGTTCACTTTCTTGGGGCACAATGTACAACTCCACTAAATCAGAATAAAGAATTGGCTTTTGGCGATTAAGTTCAATTCACTAACTAATAATAAGATCACGATGGTCATGAGGTTATACCAATACCGATGATCATTGATCAAAGGCACAAAGCTATCAACAGTGTCAACCGCATCACTAACTGCCATAGACACGGAACTGATACAGATTATTCAATCACGGACCGTGGTCTAGGACGGAACAAATTTGACATAATAGCACGGCCAGGCAGTCCCAGGGTCTGATTTTGAAATGATTCTGAAAAGTACAATTTGTGTATCTACGAGAATGTTCATATTCATTTATAATAATTGCTTTGGATATCTTATGGCAATCCATACGATATTATCTAAAGGATATCCATTCCAAATCCGCCGATGGATATTTTATGGATGTCCATTTCAAATCCAGAAACATTTATTCCTTAAATGCTTTAATTCGTGTACAAGCATGGAAGAAACCCAGAAATCAACAATATAAAAATTAATCTTGCATTTTGAACGCATTCATAATTGCTGTGGATCAGAGCTGTGCCGAGCACTGACAAAAAGTGCTTCGACCACTAAGCACTAAGCACTCTTGGAAAGTACTCCAAAATCTCGAGCACTAAACACTTTAATTTATAAAATGCTCGCGATTACTAAGCACATTCAAAAAGTAATCCCAATCACAGAGCACTAACCATTAAGCACTTCTCAGAATGTTAGATACTCAAAAAAAAATTAAGTGAAACTCTATTAAGCAAGTAAGCGAAAAATGTCACGATGTTATATAATTTGTTGAAATCTTATCATGTTTAATCAAGTTTCAGTAACTTACGTTTCCAACAGAACATCAAGACAAGTAATAACCGAGTCAATTAAAAACTTAAGTTATTTCTTTTACTCACATAACTGAAACAGCATTCAGCCTACCGCGCTATTATCACAGATTCACAATATGTATCTGAAGCAAATTTTTAAAAACATTACTATAGCAACTCCATTTTTTAAATATATCGCTAGTGTTACCGTTTGGTTTCAGTGGTTGAAAAACCTTTTGACAGAGTAGGTCCCGACCTGTTAATTGAAACTGTTATGATAACCTGTTATGATGAAAAAGGTATAGAGAGCGTTTATAAACTCCTTGAGATACGTGTTCATTAAACACTAGTTCCGGTACGCTGTACTTGATTGAAATACTCGTTACTGAAAGGAAGTTTATTTATAATACTTGTTACACAATATACTACTTTGAAACAGAACTTCCTTAATCAACAATTTGATTCGAATACGATTGTTGTTGAATTGTTCTTTTCATCAATCAGCTGCTCCCTTACGAGCAACCCTCAGAAGTCTTCGAGAGCTAGGGAAGATTGAGCCCTTACCTTTTAACGTGTGATGCCATGCACGAGGTCGGTGGGCGCGGCGATTCGAACCGGCGTACCTTGTCATAGCAAACGAGAACACAACCTGTGCACCACAAAGACTCATAGGAATAGAATTAAATGTTTGGTTTTGTGGTTTTCTTGACATCGTTTTCTGGGTTTCTCACAATTTGAAAATGAAAATATCTAAATCAAAAGCATATCGAAATGGGCCGCACATGGTTACCTCATAGATAAGAAGTGAGAAATAACAGAATGGTGATTGATATACCGCACATTCTCTCTATCAAGATAGCAAACGAAATTTTTGGCAGATTTCTTTTTGGCAGATTCCTTTTGACTTTCGTCAAAGAAATGTTGCATAAGGACGTGAACGAAAGTTTTTTTTTTTGTGTGGGTGCCGCCAGGTATTATCTGCCCCGACTTCATGTTCCGACAAGATCAATATGGCAAGGCTTAGTGCTTAGTAATCCAAAAAAGTGCTCCGGAGCACCGGAGTGCTCGTGAGCACTTTTCAGAATTATTAAGCCCTAAGCCTTTTCGTTAAATAGTTCGGAGCACTGAGCACTGAATAAGGAAAGTGCTCGGGAGCACAGTGCTTATAGGAGCACAAAGTGCTTCGAGTGCTTTTACGAGCACTAAGCACTGTGCTTTGGAACAGCTCTGCTGTGGATATCTTATGGATATCCACAGGATATCTACTGAAGGATATCCATTTCAAATCCTTCGATGGATATCTCATGGATGTCCATTTCAAATCCACGGATATCACGACCAGAACTGGACATAAAATGGATATCCATAGGATATCCTGTATTATCTGTGAATGTGCTTTGAAAAATATCAATTGACATGGAATTCTGATACAGTGCGCCACTAAATTATGGGAGAAATTCATAATTTCTCAATATAAAGATATTTCTGAAAAATCCTTGGACAGGTCGATTTTATTTTTTAACCACACCCAAAATATATTGGGTTATCCGCATTTGAGTAAAAACGACTTTAGTGATATTTTTAAATGGGATACCCAGCATATTTTTCATACTTGGTTAGGGATCGGCATTACAAATCCAGTTACACCAGGTTTGATGTGATTAGGTCAGACGGCTGGGGAGATATGGACAAAAAACATCCATGTATGTCCAATGAGTATGACTGAGACCCCACACGATTCAGAAGGTTAAAAGTCCGTGTCGCTCTCATTGGGCATATGGAATAGTTTTTTGCCCATATCGCCGCAGCTGTTTGACATAATCACATTAAACATGGTATCACTGTATTCGTAATGACGATGCCTAATCAAATATGGAAAAATCTAGTGAGTGTCCAATTTAGAAATATCACCAGTCATTTTCACTCAAATGCGGATAACCCTATATATTTTGGGTGGGGTTCAAAATTGGCCCATCGAAAAAGAAAATCGACTTGTCTGAGGATTTTTCCAAAACATCTTCATATTCAGAAATATTGAATTTATTTCATAATTTAGCGGTGCACCGTATAAATACTTATGATGGTGTACATACTTGCAGGATTATTCAGAAAACGCAATTATGGACTTTTAGTTAAATTTTTCAAAGCGTATCTTGTGGTTGACGCCAACGAACTGTTCGGAATACATCTCAAAAGGTTTGCATATACTATACACAGTGAGCAAAAAACAGTGTTGGTTTGTGGGAGATCATACAAGTGAATTTCATATTCGAGTTTGATTTTTCAGCCACAAAAAGACGAATTTTCAATGACCTATATTCAAACGAAATCATGGACAGGAATATATTTCATTTCTGTTGTTACAAAAACTATGAATACCTTGATCATATTCCTTAGTGTGTCTTCACGCTTAAAAAACACTGATTCGTAGGAGATACTGTTTATTATCAGTAGAATCAGAAAATCTGAATTGTAGTCACATTGAGGTAACATTATAGTCACAATGTGAAGTTGACTGAACTATCTACTATTTCCCAATGTGAGGTACTTTTCGATTATTTTTCTGTGTCACATACCGGTTTGTGGGAAGCCGCCCTGAGAGCACTATATTGTGCATTCCAAGAATGCTACTTATTAAACATCGTCGATTTCCAGTTAATAAGTCAATTAAACTGCGGAATGCTGATAGGTCACTGAAGAGTGAAGGCGGCCGTGATGCCATTCGTTCCTAGTCCAAATCGTTATAATTCACATCATCACATCACTGTAACTGGCTATTTACTCACTGTGGTCCCGCAACTCCCACGTGTTGAAACAGGTTCTAGACCGCCCCACCTTGCGATAGCAGAAAGAAGTACTTCGAGTCTTTGGATTTAGAGATCATTCAGAGATTTTCTCACGACCATACCAGTTAAGTACGTAAATAGCAAAACGGTGTTCATATCAAAATGAACAAATATCTTAGTGATAAAGAACTGGAAGACATTGCTAATAACTTGGAAAGCTTGAGTGATAGTGAGGTGGACGTCTAAAACACTTTTGAGGATAGTGATGACGATATTAGTGACGTGGAAGTGCAAAGTGAGCACTCAGAGCATGAAAGGGACACGGAAATTGAAGGATCCAGTGATGAAGAACCTATTCAGGATGAAATGAGAGAATACTTTTATGGTCGTAATAACTTCAAATGGTCAAAAAATCCACCGGCACCTTCTAGAACACGAAAAGAAAATATTATAATGAAACTACCAGGTCTAACAGGTAATGCTGCTGTAAACAAACCAGGTTCACCATTAGATGCATGGTCTCTGCTTTGTACAGACGATATTCTTGAAATGATGATAACGTATACCAATAAAAAAATTACACTACTTCAACGAAACTATGGAGGTACCGCTTTTTTAACCAATCATGTTGATAAAATAGAGCTAAAGGCATTTTTAGGATTACTATATCTAACCGGTGTTTTCAAATCGCCTCACGAAGACCCAAGTTCCTTATGGGATACCGACGGCACAGGACGAGATTTTCGTCCCACTATGTCTTTGAAGCGTTTTTTGTTTCTGTTAACAGCTTTACGTTTTGATAATGCAGAAACCCGGCAAGCAAGAGAAGCAGAGGGTGATAAACTGGCTCCTATATCTGAACTCTTACCATACTACTGTTGACGAGATGTTGGTTGGATTTCGAGGTAAATGCAGTTTTCGTGTTTATATCAAGAGTAAACCTAAACGTTACGGAATAAAAATATTATGCTTGTGTGACTCCAAAACTCATCACCTTCTGAACGCTTTCGTTCACACTGGAAAAAAATTACATGCTGATAATCCTAAGAAGCTGTTTATTCCAACACTCTCAGTCTTAGAATTGTAACTCCAATTATGCACACCAACAGGAACGTTACTGCGGATAATTGGTTTTCATCCATGGAACTGCTGAATGAGCTTAAAGCAAAGGACTGACATATGTAGGAGCAATACGAAAAAATAAGCGAGAACTGCCCCCACAGTTTTTACCCAATAAAACTCGTAACGTGAATTCTTCTTTATTTGGTTTCACTCGGGAGAATACCTTGGTTTCATTCGTGCCAAAAAAGAATAAGAGTGTAACTTTAGTATTTTTCATGCACCATGATAAATCGGTTAGTGATGTCACACATAAACCTGAAATCATTGAATTCATGAAAAAAGTGGAGTAGACTCTCTGGATTAAAAATGTGAAGTATTTTCTTGTAACCGAAGAACACGAAGGTGGCCCCTTGCTATATTTTATGCCATTATGGATATAGCTGGTGTAAACAGTCGAATCTTATTCGTGTTCGCAAATGTAAACAATGTAAAAACAGGAAGACGATTGTTTCTAAAAAAATTAGGACTATCTCTGATTGAAGATCATATGAAAAGACGATCCGAAAATCCGCATATTTCACGGCAAATACGACAACAAATAAAACGTAGAAGAACCACCGACCAAGCGCAGACGCTGCATGGAATGCCCTTCAAGAATCGATAGAAAGCACTCAACCTTTTGTTCAATGTGTAAAAAAACATTTTGTAAGCCACACTTGCTCATAAAAAATTATTGTGCTTCATGCACAGAAGGCCTGTGATGTGTCGATTCACACACTGTTCGCCTGCAGTCTAGGACTGTTAATTATTATATGATTTTTTCAGATTTTCATCTTATTTCTATATTGTCAGTTAAAACTTGTCAATATTCATATGGAGTATATTTGTATTGATGAATTTAACTGACAATATAAAAAAAATATGCAAATCTGACACAATAATACGCAAATCGATAGTCTTAGACTGTCCCAATGTTACGCCTCTGGTAGAATTTTCAAATATAGTTCAAATGTTTTTTGTTTCCTAGAAGTTATTGATTTAAGTTATTTTTTGTTGGCTTTGAGTCACATTAATATTTTTTTTTGCCAATGAATAGAGCTATTAATTTTGTGAAATCATTTTATTTTCAAGCATTATAAATAAATACATATTTTTTTTTTCTAACAAAAACTTGTTTTATTACTGTTAGATTACTCTATAAATAGTTGATTATATGAGAAAAATAAAATCTTTATTAGGTTCTTTAAACTTTGGTCGTGGTATGGTCGTGGGTGACCCGACCATACCAGTTGCGTCATTTAAAATCACCATACCAGTTGAGGGTTAAGATTTTCCACCCATGCTTATTCTGATCGATATGATATTTTTGTGTTGAATTTTGCTAATATTTCATGAATTTGAGAATGAATGGTGAACAATAATATCAATATTTCCAGTACACTGAATACTCAAAAAAATACAAATTTTACTGCATCTGTAAATCTGCATCAATTTGTGGCAAATCTTATTTGTCAAAACACTTCGCACAAAACTTTCATATAATCGCAACTATCAGAGCTAGACGAAAACTCAAAAGGATCTGTAAAAGGCATGATGCTGAGATTCTAGAAGACAAACACTTATGTTTCGGGTATGAATATTTCTGGAGTTTAGGAAGTTTCAGAAACTGATATCCACATAAGCTAATTTTTATTTAAAATAATGCGAATAACTCCGGCACCTTTGAGACATCGGATTAAAATAATCTACTGAATTTTTTTATTCATTTATGAATTTGCTCGATAAGTCGGAGTGATTCACAAATGTTCATGCACATTGGACTAAAAAAAAATCAAATTGAGAAGCGCATCCCATTTGGTATAGCTTGGCGGTAACAGCGACTTATTATTGAGAATCGCTTTCATAACATTTAGTGATATGAATGCGACATCTCAAAGGTGTTTGTGTTAACTGGGAATATCAAACTCGGATATCGATAATGAATCCACTCGTATGATCTCCCATATTTCCACACTATTTTTGCTTACTGTGTGGGCATGTTTCAAAATGTATTCAGAACAGCACATACGCTTAGAGAAAGTTAACGAAAAGTCCACAGTTGGGCGAGAAGTAAATATATGTGTTTTGAAAATAGTAATATAATTCTTCTTGTCCAGTAATAATTTTTATTGCCATCACGGGAATGCAAGAGGTTAGATTACACCCAGTAAATGAATGCCATGCAATATAATTTCTATTTTCTATTCCTATCAGCGAATCTTTCCAAATAGTCACTCACCAACTTTATTTTGTTTTGTAGGTTACTCTTCACTGGAAACCCTCTTAGAAAAATCTACATACGTTGCTGGAGAAAAACTTTCTTTGGCAGACCTAAGCATTATCGCCACACTCAGTTCTGCCAACGTTTTGGTGCCCATTTCGCCCAACGAATACCCCAAAATTACCAAATGGGTGAAGAGGATGGAAGCGCTTCCCTACTACGAAGAAGCCAACCAAATTGGACTCAACATGTTCGTTGGGTTAGTCAAGAGCAAGCTTGCTTAGGTTCCAGTGTTTTATTTTTTCGGATAGACGCAATTTCTTTCTTCATTTTCGTCAAGTGAAATTTACTATATTCAGAATTGGACAATAATTTATTACTTACAGTTCTGATTAATTGATAAAGGAACTTTCATAATTCGTTGTTTTGAAAAAACGAATTATGTCGTATATCAGTTCATCCCTTCGAAAACGTACTTGAATCAATATTGTTTATTCGATCAGTCAAATAATTTTCAATAAAACCAAAGTTGAAGTTGAAATTTTACTTTTTATTTAAACTTACGATGGCGCTAGTGATTGTGATTTTTGATCTAAATAAAGAATATATGTTCTCAGAGAAGTTACGTCTTACTTAACAATACTCAAAATCGTACCATTTTATCAAAATACATCTAAGTATATTTACAAAAACTGTGCAGAGTGATCAAGAGTCGCTAAAAATACAGCGAAAAACTGCAGACGCGATTTCTATTCTTCATTTGAGTTTTTAAATGATATTTACCTATCTATTAATAAGTAGATGGGAATTTTGTCTACGCCACTAGTTTGTTTGGGCTTTAGTCCCTTTATTGCAGTTAGTAGGTCAAATGATTCAATAGAAATCAGTGAATAGTTAATCCCAGTGTCACCGGAGTTGTCGCTGCTTGCTGGAGGTGTATATACACTTTTGAAGAATTCAGCAAAACCATTTACTATAGTTTGTGGTGTGCTCAATTCAGTGTCATTAAAATACGTAAGTCTCGGTATTCTAATACACGTCAGAAAACAACTACTCTCTTGCTACCTACCACGACGGATATTTAATTATATCCAACAGATACTTGTGCAATGTACCTCATTGCAGAGAAAACAATTGCAAGTGCTCCCTGTAACCAAACAGCAGAATTTTGTTTGATTCTTGCAATTGTTTCCTCTGCAATGAGGTACATTGCACAAGTATCTGTTGGATATAAATCAATACCCATCGTGGTATTAGCCAGGGAAGTATTTGTTTTCTGAAAGGTATTTGCTACAATTAGCGTTGTAGGTGTATATGGGAGTATAATGGGTATAAACATCGGTCGGCGACGACTATCGTTATCAAACGATCTCCTAAAAGAACTCTCAGCTTTATATTCAGATATCTAACAGAATCTCTCAACCCGAAGAATCGGAATGCTGATTGATCTTTTAGCCACCAGGTGGAGCGGTTTACACCCATTTCATCAGCGGGAGACCAGATTGGCCAAATAGACGGAATGATGGGATAATTCGAACAGGGAACAGATGGCTTCAAAGCTGTCTGTAAAGAACTTCGAAACTGTTCTGGAGGAGGTTTCCCTGCCCCAGTCAAAACAAAATTCTGCTATTTGGTTACAGGAAGCACATTTAATTGTTTCCTCTGCAATGAGGTACATTGCACAAGTATCTGTTGGATATAATTCAATACCCGTCGTGGTATTAGCCAGGGGAGTAGTTGTTTTATGATAGGTATTTGCCACAATTTGCCTACGTTGTAGGTTGTAGGTGTATTTGGGATCGGTCGGCGAAGAGTATCGTTATGAAATGATCTCCCAAAAGAAGTCTGTGTTCAGATATCTGAGCCTTTAATGAGTTTTTTTAAATTTATTGAAGCTTTCGCAGATTTTGATATTATTAGGTAATTTATTTTAAAACTTGCTGCATATGATGGGTGTTTCTCAGTTAGTGTCAATCTATGTATTGGGAAACTCACGTTTGTGCTACGAGTAGGATATGAGAGGTTACTACTACATACTGAAAAAAATTATTTTTGAAAGAATATACCTCACATTCATAAATATAGAGTGCATATATTGCAATGATGTTTTTTGATTTGAAGAAACAGCAAGATTTGCCATACTTAGTTGATAGAGTTCTCAAAGTGTTTCATGTATTGATTATATGCAACCTTGGTTTCAGCTTCAATAGATTTCCTCAAATGAATTGTTCCCAAATATTTTGTTCTCTAATTTAATGTGATGTATAATGTGCTTTGTGAACCAAGGTGTGAACCATTTATGACTGAAATTAAATTTACAGGGTTCATAGAGGTCAAGTGTAGAGTATAGTATAGCATGAAATTCTTGTAGTGTAATTTAAGGATCTGTATGTGATTTTGAAAAAGTACAGACAAGGTTACATAAGGGGAAAGGTTGTGTGCAAAAATCGTAGCAAGTTTTCTTTGTACCTATTGATCGGATAGAGATAATTTGATAGATATGTTCAGTGGAGGGTGATCCTCATCAACGAATGGAATTTCATCTCGAGAAACCATCTATTCGGAATTCGAAAAGACTCAGTCTAAAATGTGACCTAAGCTATTCGTTATTAAATTGTGTTGTTCAAGATTTTGTCAAGTAGCCAATTTTAATGAAATTTTGTAAGTTGAAGTCACCTATTATTAACAATCTGTTGTCGTACAATATGTCAAGAGATGGTTGCCTGTCTAATTCGTTTTATCCCGTCAGTATTCCTATGGGAAAGGCGTAGTGCTTCGCAATATCTGCCCGAAAGCCGAGCCGTGCCTTCCCTGACCTCAGAGCAATAATAAACATAGAGATGCCCTCTCTACTCAAACATAACAGATTCGTAGACAACCACGATGTCCATCTCTCTCAACAATGGAATATCGTCAAGGGGACTGAGGGGATGTAAACATTCAGTTCAGAGGAAAATGGAACTAGATGCGTTAGTTGGAGGACAGATGTAAATATAAACAAGTTGATGTTGGCTTAAAAAACAAGGATAGAAAGGAATCTCTATGTTTACATTTGCTCTAAGTCCCTGACTCGCTGGAGCCGACCACGGAGTGTTTCGACGGCCTGCAGTCGGTAATATCCCTCCAAACTTCGTTCAGTTCTTCTTCTGCCCAATTGTTTAGGGCTGAGGAGGTTTGGCTGTTTGCGATACCCTTTAAAGGCTCCGGCCCACGAAACGGCGTAGCGTAACCGGTTACGGTGAGTTCATTTCTCATTTGCATCTCCCCATTTCTGTATAAGTGCTGAGCTTGGTTCAGGATGATAGATAAGTGGCTCTGATCGCTGTCTGACTAATATAAATCCTCTGTTCGAGTTGTTCTTTTGCCTCTTACCTCGTAGTTACAGTTATGATCGCGAACACTTCAGCTTCTTAGTCTTGTGCGCTTCTCACTCAAAAGGTTGAAATGGGAATCTCCTGCTCTACCCACTTGACTATTGCCGCATGGTTCATCATCACTCCCAAATCCCACATCATTAAATGTGCCGCCATTGCCTACTTTCTAATCCTGGCGGAAAGCAACGAGAGCCCCAGCTATACCTCCAATATTGCGGTTTTGACCTATTGTAGTGCTCTCTGCGTCATACGACTGCCTTACAGCCAGGTAATAATCTCTGGGTTGGTTCCCCAATTATTCTCTACAATTTTCCTTAGTTGTCATAGGATTGTTACCGACTTATGAATAATCCTAGTCACATGGCGGTTCGATGAATTTTTGGAGACTATTCCGATGCATTTGAACTGTTCGACTCACCCAGCTCTTGTCTAAATATGATAAGTAGCCTGAATCCCTCTTTTTTCTTTTTATTGATGAACAGGATTATATCTTGTTGAAAAGGGGAACATTCTCCATAAAAATTGAAAAATGAAAAATGTGACTTATTTGTAATATCTAACAGAAAACAACTACTTCCCGGAATTACTGAGAGCCTTGCTTCACCGCATCATCTTTCAATTATTCTACAGGCGGACCGTTGCAGTGATAAGATGGATACCCACGTTATTGATAGCCTTTGGCCCTCATCCCTCTTCATCAAATTGTGTGGAGGGTTTTCAATTTCAATAGCCACTCAGATTTATAGAGAGTACACATTATTTTTGTGTTTTCAGAATTGGTGTAACGTCCTCTCGCTCATAAATCTTGGGATATAGAAGACGTGATGACTTTATCTTTTACCGATGTTTTGTGCTCGTACCTGCGTACGTTGATTCTCCTGTTTGTCTGGCCGATGTACGTCTTGTTAGTCTCCATATGGCACTTCGTAAACTCGTTTAAATCACATTGGTATATAATCTTGTCAATTACGAAGTATAGATCTTATTGTGAGACAAATTTATACTCGTTGAAATCGCCGGAAAATAACAGTGTTTTATTCATGTAGTTTTGTTTCATAGAATGAGCAACGATTACAAGCTCAGTGAAAACGTTAATCATAACTTGTTTGAAATGTCCTGAAATGAAATTACATATAGTGAATGCCGCCAACCTTGTCTCCTCAGAAATAGTCGTATTATATTACAACTATAACAGAAGCTGTCATCGTTTTTAACAGGGTTGAAGTACCAATTGCCAATTGCATTGCGAAAGTTCAAGATAAGTATCGGGTTTGGCGACATTCAACACACCATCTTCCACCAAACTTATTCGATAATCTTCGTAGCAAACATTCATTTTGTATTAATGATATTACGCTGTGCCCTAAACTTTGGGAATATTTTCATGATTTTCATTTGTCTGCCTTTAACAGTGAATCATATGAATGAAATCGACTATATCGAAGTTCACTTCTTTCTAAATATTTCCACCGAATGAAAAATATGAAGAAAATATCTGACAGAAGACAACTACTTTCCTGGCTTATGCCACGACGGATAATAGTATGATTTAGATTTCTCTTGATGCATAAATATGGAACTGATATTTCATTTGCAGGTGTTCCCAGAATATTGGAAATTGATTGGGATCTCCAATACGAATATTGAATTTTGAAGTGTGCCTTACGGCGTCAAAACCTCACCCAAGTAGCACACCCATATTGGGACAATATTGGTACAATATTGTGAAAATAATATTGGTCTAATATTTTCGATACAATATTGGCCTCGAAATGTTAGGCGATATTAGTACAATATCGCGGTAGCACACTTACATTGGGATAATTTTGGTAAAATATTGGCAAAATATTAAAACGTAATATTGGCGAGATAAAATTATAATTATTTCGGGATATTGGCACAATAGTACTTGGACATTATACAAATAATATTAGTGAAATATTGAGGAAGCAATATTGGCCCCAAAATATTTAGGGATATTGATACAATTGATATTGGTAAAATATTCAAAGTGAATATGTTGCCTTAGAAACATTGATGGAATATTTCCAGAAAATGTCGAATAATTTAGAAATTCTACAATTTCGTTTCTACTTCAATTTACCACTGAGTAGATTGACTTATAAACGCCTTTTTTAATATATGTTACTATGATTCAGCTGTTGTTCCATATGTGGAGCCACCTAGCGGTTTCTTACCCAAGTTTTATCATGATTCATTTCAATATTGTTTATTGAATACTCGGCCAATATTCAAATTTCAATCCTAGTGATAAATGAATTTTGTAATATTGTAAATTAAGCTTTCGGGCCACGAGAAACTATTTTTAAAAAGCAAAAATTAAGTTTCGAACAAATAACTTTATTTGTACAGAGAGAGGTGTGTAAGGTACAACGTCGCTAACAGAACTGAAACTAACTATAAAGCATGGTCAATCGTATTCGTATAAACCTAAGTCAGCACTACATGGAAGTTACAATCTAAGGGTTTTCTGGGGTTTGGTACATATAACTCCTCCATCCCTAAGATGAGAATAATACGGTAGTATTATTTTCAGAATTCGAGTCTTTAGGTTTTGTCTTGTTACTTTTGAAATGTTTTAAAATATTATTCTTGTATTTTATAGAAAAGTAATAAAAAATTAGAGTGACAGTAATTATGCTTAGAATAATACAAATATAAAACGTAGTATACGGAGTGTTGTTTTCTTCCAAGGTCTGGAGTCGGTGTAGTTGCGTTTTCTCGGCTAGTTTTTGGAGCCTTGTCAGCTCGTCTAGGTTAATCTTGTCCAAGATCTTCAGGGGGTGGTCTACATGGTCAGGTTCGAGGATTTCTACCCTGGGTAATTCCAGAGGAGTCTCCCGTATTGAAGAAACGTCGTTGCTGTATTCTCCCCCATTAATGGTAATGCTGCATTTCTGAGGGATGTAGATCAGCTGTGGTTTGTGGATTTCTTCATATCCGCTTTCTTTACACCGTTTTTCAATAGTGGTGTATCTGGCAGGAATGACAATGACATAGGAATCACTGACAGGTTCTACTACATCCTGGTCTAGATGGACTTGTAGCGATTGGCATGGCTGGCTGCTCTTTCCTTTCAATAGTTCAGGTAGACTGTCTTCCTTGGGTATTTGATTTTCCGGGCGGAAAATACAGGTTGTCTCAATTTCATGGCATGGGCTGTCCTCGTAGTGGTGGTAAGTCGAGTTCAGGATGATGTATGGTTTCAAGGGAATTATGGCATTATTGGAAATAGGGATAGGAAATAAATGATAATAATCGTAAAGATTTTCTCGAAGTATCGGGACGTGAATCGTGAATAGAATTAAATCATTTTTGTATAGAGTTTCAATTTTTAGAAGTTTGTAATATGATTGAATGTTATCGAAATCCGGTAGACTTCCTTTGTATATATTAAGCATGACCTCAATTAATTCTTTGAGCTCGGATATTGGTAATATTATGTTATGAATGATATTCAGTTCACCGAACAATATAGCTTCTTCGATATTGTTCAGTGTTGACAGTACATTTTGACAGTCAATTATCATTGTATCGAGTGAGTTTTGAAGCCGTAAGAATAGCGTATATTTATTCAGACTGTTTACAATAGTCTCTATTTGTTCGCCGATTAGTCGTTGGTTTTTGACAACTTGTTGCAAATTATTTGCTGTTTCATTCAAGAATCTTTTTGTGATAGTTACGTAATTTTCCAAATCGTGATGCAACAATTTTTGATTGTTTGTTAGGGTAGAAATTGCCTGGTCATATTTTTGTTCATCTTCGTCGTCTAAAGTGCCAAAAAGCCATTTATTCGTTCTGCCTACAAAATTGATTAGTCCTCTTTTTGATCGGCTGAACTTTTGAGGTTTGATATTTGTTAATTTTACAGAAATTTGTTTGAGAAGTTGTAACAAATGATTATGCATATGATGTAGTTGTGGATACAAGGCGTCTTTTATTGAAATAAGGTCAGTTATGTATTTCGAATTGTTGGCTATACTATTTATCGGATCGTCAAATTGTTTCAAATCGATAGGTTTCAAAAATGTATGTTTTTGGGTAGTAATTCTTGCTTTTCCGAGAGAGAAAGGAAGGATGGGGTTAGATATTTCTGTCATGGTTATCCTTTGTCCATTAGTGGTTAGGATCCCGAGAAGTAGAAGGTACAGCATTGTCATCTGGAAAAATTTGTTTCTGAGCTAGTTTTCTCTGAGGTTTTAGTTTACTTTTATGATATTTTGATTTTCTCGTTTTCACTTTGATACCACAATCTTGGGTAGGTTGTATTTTCCTATAAATGGGAGATAATTTACTTCGGGGTGATTCTTTGAGAAACGCGTTTTCGTCGATTTTTATCTCTGGTGGTTCATCTCTTTTAGAATTAACTTCGGTAAGATTCTTTGATTTCTCGTTATTCTGTTTGATTATTTCGTTAATTATCTTTTGATTTCTCGCATGTTTTTCAATGTAATCAGAAGTTATTTTTGAAAATGTTATATCAAATGGATCTTGGTGTTCAACGTTTCCTTTGATAATTTGGAAAGGGGTGAATTTTGTCGCGGAGTGAATAGTGTTGTTATATCCTAAAATTGCGTACAACATTTGTGTAGTTATTGGTCTGTCAGGGCGGTCGAGTTTTAGCGTTCTGATTTCTTCAATCAGCGTGTAATGTAGGCGTTCTACAGGGCTGTTGCTGTTAGGATTTTTTGGTGTTATGTAATGTAAAATTATTTTGTGTAGTTTACAAAAATCTTCAATCAGACTGTTTTTGAACTCTGTACCAGAGTCGCAAGTGATTTTATTCGGGATGCCGTAATGAGAAATAAATTTTAATAGACCATCTAATATATTTGGTGCATTCAAATGAATCGGATATGCTTGGGCAAAACGCGAGAAGCTATCGATAATTGTCAAAAATTTTTGTTTATCTGCCGAGAATGCATCAATATAAATATGCTCGAAGGGGTGTTCTCCTATAGGAGTGGGGTTGAATTTGATAACGTTAGGGTGACGTTCATATTTAGACTTCTGGCAGGTGACACAAGTGTTTATATAATTCGTCACGTCTTGAATCATGTATGGCCAATAATATGTTCTAGATAGGGAGTCTTTTGTTTCATTTATACCCCTATGAGTGGTTTTATTCTCGTGATGATGTTGGATTTTTAGTTTCTGTTCATCTTTATCTGTGATGTCGGTTAAAAGGAAATTACTCTGGATCAGTTTGAAGGCTGAATGTTTAAAATGTTTTTGAATTATTGGGATTGCTTTATTTTTCAAATGTTCTTCAAAAAGTATGCCATAGACTATTTTTGGGCTGAGATATTCTGAGAGGATTCTCACTAGGTCATCTTCAAAATTTCTGCTTGACAGTACTACTTTTAGACGGGTTTTATCGAATGGTTTTGTTAGTCTTACCCGGGAGGAAATGGTGTCTAAACTTTCGGAAAGTATAATCTGGTTTTTGAATTTATTCAATGGTTGCTCAGAAATCGGGATTTCGAGAATTGGATTTTCTTGAGAAGAGTGTTGAGTCTCATTGCTGTCGTCGGGTTCTTGCAGCTCCTGTTGTGCTGGAATTAAAACTACGTTTGATAAAATGTTTATTCCTTTTTCTTTTTCTGGCGGTTTTTCTTTTTCTTCTTCTGGTGGTTCTTCTTCTCCTTCTTCTGGTGGTTTTTCTTTTTCTTCTTCTGGTGGTTTTTCTTTTCCTTCTTCTGGTGGTTTTTTGCAGTCTGCAAGTTTCCGTATTTCTTCGTTTAAGCGGTTGTCAAGGTCTTGAAGGTCTTCATCGGAAATTTCTGGGATTTCTTCTCTGTTCGCCAAGTCCGCGAAGATTTCGGGAAAGTCTTCTTCGAATCGGTTGTTTGGTAGATCGACGTTTGCAATCATTGATTGGTCTTCCAGTGGGTGGAGTTCTATCCTGGATAGGGCATCTGCAACGGAATTGTTTTTTCCTTTCCTGTATACGATGTTATAATCATACTCTTCCAGCTTTAGGCGCCATCTAACCAATCTTGAACTAGGGTCCTTGAGATTGAAAAGCCATTGTAGGGGTTTATGATCCGTCAGGATTGTAAACTTTTTTCCGAATAAATATGGCCTAAAGTATTTCGTGAAATTCACTATCGATAATAATTCTTTCTCTATGGTTGAATAATTTTGTTCGGAGGGGTTTAGCGTTCTGGATGCGTACGCGATAGGTTTGTCTTTTCCTATAGCACCCTGTGATAAAACAGCGCCGATGGCCACGTTAGAAGCATCGGTAGTCAGTATGAAGGGTTTACTAAAGTCAGGGTACTGGAGTAGGGGTTCATTCGTGAGTACTTGTTTACATGTCTCGAAAGTTTCCAAAAATTCTAAGTTATGAGTAATTTTTTCGCCCTTTTTTAAACATCGCGTGAATGGTTTGGTGAGCTTTGCAAAATCTTTTATAAATTTTCGATAATACCCTAATAGACCAAGAAAAGATTTAATTTCTCTAGCGGTAGTTGGTATGGGAAAATTTTGAATGGCTTTTATTTTATTAGGGTTAGGTTTGATGCCATCAGGAGTGACAACATGGCCTAGAAATTCGACATTTTGTTTTAAGAACTCACATTTGTCTAATTGGATTTTCAATTTAGCTTCGCGTAACGTTTTAAAGACTTGTTTTAAATTGGCTACGTGTTCTTGCAAGGAAGTCGAAAACACGATAATATCGTCCATATACACCAGACAAATTTTATTTCGTAAATCCTTGAGGATATGATCCATTACTCTCTGGAAGCTCGCCGGGGCGTTCTTCAAGCCGAATGGCATACGAACGTACTCGTAATGCCCGTGCTCCACGTTGAAAGCCGTTTTTTCGATGGACCTCTCTTCCATTTCAATCTGATGGAATCCAGATGCCAGGTCGAGGGTGGTAAAGTAGTTGTATTTCCCCAATTTGTCTAGGATGTCTTCTATGTTCGGAATTGGATATCGGTCGTCGATTGTTTTTTCATTCAACTTCCTGTAATCTACTACGATGCGCCATTTCTTCTTTCCCGATGCGTCGGTCTTCTTTGGCACGATCCATATCGGGCTACTCCAAGCGGAAGATGATGGCCGAATGATTCCATCGGTGAGCATCTTCTGAATTTGCTTTTGGACTTCCTCTTTGTGACAGTGGGGGAAGCGATAAGATTTTGTATGTACTGGTGTCTCATCTTTGGTTTTTATTTCATGTTTAATTTTATTAGTAAATGAAAGCTTGTCATGTTCGGCATGGAATATGTCTGCAAATTCTTTATAGAGTTTCAAAATAGCTCGTTTTTCTTCCGGGTTCATGTGGTCTGTCCTAATTTTGTCAGAAACGTCTTTTGTCGAATCGTAATATTCAACGTTCGGTAAGGCGCTCTCGATATGATAAAATTCAAAAAATTCTTTTTCAATTTGGATAGCTTTAAAAGGTTCGTTCATCGTGACAGAAATTGTCCTATCTGTATTGTTGAAAATTTCGAAAGTAGCGCGATAATTTGAAGCACAAGTCAAAGTTTCCGGTATAAATAATCCATTGAAATTTTTACTAGTAATTATGATCTCGCCTTCGTTAGTATCGACGGGGTATTTTCGAACCAAACTTTCGAAAGGCGGTATTTCGAAAGTGAAAGAAGTTTCGTGAGGTTGTCTGTAAAAGAATGGTATTTGTACATGGTCGTTGCGTAGTAACTGGTTGGTAAAATCGATATTCAAACCTAGGTTTTTTAATTCTTTCAATCCCAGAATACCATCGAAAAATTCATGGAATTGAAATAAAACGTACTCAGTCTCATAGCAACTCTGGAATTCTTCAAAAGCGGGGATAAGGGCTCTAAACTGAATTTCTTTTTCGCCTAAGGAAGTTTTTAATTGAGAGGGTTGCCTAAAAATTCTATCAGGATAATATTTTTCAATAATTGACGGTTTCAGAATTGAGGTGTGACATCCTGTATCAATCAATAGTTTAATCGGGGAATTACGGATTTTTATGTATGGGAGTCCGTTGACAGTGGCGGAGTGAAGTTCTATCACATTGTCTCGTTCTTTGGAGGCGATTCGTAAAAATTTTCGTCTTCAGGCTCGCGAATGTCGTTGTTCGGTTTATCTGATTGTTCTTGGGGTAGATAATATTCGTCGGGGTAATGGTCAGTTTGGTCATACGTGTGATAGTCGTATTGGTAATTATTCGGGTAATAGTTATGTGCAGCATCAAATTGATCGTAGCTGTGGTTGTACATTTCCTCGTCGATGGGTGTCCATCTTTGTGGTTGCGATTGGGCTGGATTGGTGAATGAATGGGACATGGGTCTGGTAACCGTAGGGTTTCTAGACGTAGTGGACATTGGTTCGAAAGTCCTTTGGTCGGGTTTACCTGTCGGTTTAAAAACATTTCGTGGCGGACCAAAAACTTGTCTGTTGGTTGGGAATGTTTGTCTCACTGGTCTGGGCTGGACATTTATTGGTTGGCTGGGAAATTGGGGTCTAAAATTGTTCTGGCTGTAATTCGGAAATTGATTTTGCATTCTAGTAATATTGGAAGGTTGATTTCGGAAACCTGGGGCTTGATTTTGGTTCCTTGTTATTTGAATTGGTGCTACTGATTGAGGATTTGGAAAGTTATAGTTTGGATGAAAGTTATTTCGATTTTGTCCAATTTGTCTATTAGGTGGTGGTTTGGGTGTATTAATGTTTTGACGATTTTGGAATACTAGATTCTGAGTATGTCTGAAATTTTCGTCCTCCAGGACGAAATTCATTGCTGCTTCTAGGGAATCAGGATTTTGGACGATAACTTTGTCCTGTAGTCGAACATTTAGATTTCTCAAAAATACTTTGAGGGATTGGGATTCGTATTGTCGAATATGTATAGGTTTAACATCTTTGTCCATGTCGGTGTCAGCGTTTATTTTAAAAGCTAATTTACTGCGTAGTAGTTGGATTCTCTTCGCAAAGTCTAGGGGATGTTCGCCCCTATTTGGTGTAAGAGTAAACAATTGTTGTTCGAGGTTGTCAAGGCTTTGTCGGTCGCCAAAGGTATTTCTCAATTCTAATTTTACTTGAGTCCATGTTTTCAATTCGGTTCTTGCTACGATTAAAAGCTGGGCTCTATCTTTCAACTTACTCAATAATATACTCAAAATGCATTGATTTAATGTGGTGTCCGCGCCATGATATTTTTTGTGGAATTGATCGGCAGCATTTACGAATATTTCGAGGGTCTCTGACGACCCATCGTATGTTGGAATAGTATCCGAATAAATTTTGAACAATGTGTAGTTTACTTCCGTCATATTTGAAACACGCAATGAACTTAAAGAATTGGATAGACTTTCAATAACGGGGTCGATCATCAAATGCTATTTCGTATGCTTAAATTTTGTATAAAAATGAAATAAAAGAATCTGTATAAATTATGAATTTATGCTGAAATATCTCACAAAAATATTCTTTGAACGAATAAAACAATTTCTTTCGAGAATTTGAAGATAACACTGTGCAATACAAGCTATTCCTTCTCTTCTCACAGTCGGTTTTCAAACCGTGTAATATTTCACTCGAACAAATGTCGTTGCCTTTTGAGAATGCAGCGAACTCTGAGCAGTATCAGGTTTCGAAATGCATTTATCTAGTTATCAAGAAATTCGGATAAAAATAAAATGCTTTGAATCTAATCAATAGTTACTAATCTAGGTGACTTCTATAGTCAGTCCACCAATTTCGATTGCGATAAAAGAAAAAATGATGGATTATTTGATTTCGATAATCGATATTTAACAAATTCAAACAAAAATCTTTACGATAAAGTTTTCGGAGAAAATTTGAAAGCAGAAAGGAATACTCGACTTACCACGATGGTGAACCAGGTTATCCTTTTCTGGAGTCTGCTGCAACTGGGTATGCCGGTCTCTGATGGGCGATCGAAGCTGTTCTTTCAATAACGGATTAACAGTTGAAACTGACGAATTTCGCGATCGATATTCTCCCGTTATCCTACCGACTGCGCCAATTAAGCTTTCGGGCCACGAGAAACTATTTTTAAAAAGCAAAAATTAAGTTTCGAACAAATAACTTTATTTGTACAGAGAGAGGTGTGTAAGGTACAACGTCGCTAACAGAACTGAAACTAACTATAAAGCATGGTCAATCGTATTCGTATAAACCTAAGTCAGCACTACATGGAAGTTACAATCTAAGGGTTTTCTGGGGTTTGGTACATATAACTTGTATCAATATTGTCTTTCAAATATTGGCGTGGGGTTTTCGTAACAATCTCAATCAATATAGGGTCAAAGTAATTTTTAGAATATGGATTAAATAAATGTCCGCCAATGTGCTATCAAACTTGGATATACAATATTGTTTTTTATCTCTAAAATCGATATGAGAGTAATATTGAAATCGCAATATTGAAGCTAGATGCTGGAAACAATATGCAGGCAATATCGCTCTATCGATATTCGTGAAAATTATTGACCCAATATTTCATGACACAATACACATTCAGAATAGGTTGAGCCAATATTCCACCAATATTATTAATGAAATTTTTTTTTTCCAATATGAACCCATATTGGTTCAATACTATTTTTACATTTACAATATATCCATATTTGCCCAATATGAAAACAAGATTCAGCCAACATAAGGTGCTACCTGGGCAAAATCATCTGGTGCCAGAACGCTTATTAGGACGGCGTCCTAATAAGCATGTCGGCCAGTGTTATTTGGACCCCTAGTGTCACGTACCATGGGAGTATATATACCGTAGTTTCATAAATCAGGTAATTATCTCCTCCAGCTATCCCTTACTACCTGTTCTCGTTAAGTAGGTACCTACATAATATTACTCTTGATCTATGATGATTATATTATAGATTGGATTTTTTTTTAATACATTTCTTCAGTTGAATATTTGCAGACTAATCAAGATATCGAAGTCAAATGCTATATACTTCAACATCGTGACAGGACGCTGATCGGCGTCATCAAAAGTAATATAAAAACATAATTTTTTTCACATCAAACAAATAATCACTTTCTTTAAGCAATAAAAAATCCATCCCCACAATAAAACGGTAGTATTACGTGAAGTGGAATTTCTATATGAAAACTGTCACTGAACGTGTTGATTTTGTTCCGCTCAAATTTGGTAGCTTGTAATATGACGCGAGCAAGTGAGAGTAGTAACATTATTTGCGCTCGTCAATTACCAAAGCAACCAATATTCCTTAATAATGAAGGTTTATTCAAAAAAATAAAAACGTCATGTGGAATCAACACTCGAAAATATGATCCTTAATGTAAGTATTTACCCCAACAAACAAATTATTTTGAATGGATCGCGCCATCTAACAGAGACTGCGGAGAGCAAATAGTTTCCACAATATTATGTCACTGTCCACTCACTGCAAACGTATACAGAACCCCACTAGATGGCAAAGCGGTGTCGGTTTGGATCATTCTTTTAGTAGATATGACGAATATGAGATACAGCAAATACTTGCAGTTTTGTGGTTTTGCTACAACCGACCCCCTTCCTAATGCCCTGTGGGCAAAAGCAAACAAACGATAAAAAACAACTTGAATATATTCTGCACCCGAATGTGGCTAACTATTTATAGTCCACGAGCAGGGACCGAAATAAAAAACCAACAAGGCATTATGGAATTATGATATTATTTATTCGATTTGAAAATTGGTGTTCTAGTAATAGGCTTATTATAAACTTGAATAAAATCGTATATATAGAATATCTTAGCTTGTACAAAACTCCTTTAAAATGTCAAATTTCATTCAATTGCTCCACCATTGAAATATCTAAATCCGTAAAATTCTTGGGAACAACGTTTGACAGTAATGGTGTTTGTAAAACGATGAATCAGTGTTTTTATTTACTTACCGTATTAAAGTCCATGCTAGACAGAAGCACCCTTTTGAACATGTACCTATTATGCTTACGCATATTCTGCTATCAGCTACAGTGTCATAATATAGGGTCAGGGAACAATCTCCTGAAAATTAATTGCATCCATAGCGATTTTCGCGACATATTCAGAATAGGTGCGAATGCTGAAGGTTCTTGCCGTCCAGTCCAGAACTTGAAAATTTTGTTCACTCAAGAATTCGCTAGAGAAGACTATATTAAGAGAAAGTTCATGAATCAACAACTCAAGAAAGCAAGAGTCTCAAACCCTGGTGCTGTTATAAAGAAAAACGCCCTTGTAATCGAAGACGTTACCTTATCCTACGACGATTTGAAGAAAGAAGATAATCTCCACCATATATCCCTAGAGCATCATTCTGAGTCATCTTCTTCAAATTCTTCATCTCAAACTATACCTGAGACTAGTGAATCAGAAAAAAAAAGGAAATTTGGATTTTCCCCCACAGATGAAGAAACTAATGTTAAATCTAGGCTAAGATCATTTTCTATAAACAAATAAGTTATCGATCTGTATCCTGCACATTTATTGTTTTCTATTCTTCGTATTATACTATACCTAACTCTGTTTCCATCTCAGGATGAAGCTCATTTCAACATCAGATCACTTGTTCCACATATTCAAGAATTTAAAGATTTAATTATTTCTAAATATGAAATGATAGCACTATCTGAAACTTGGCTGACCTGACCACCATGTTTCCATAGATGGCTATACCTTATTCAGAAAAGACAGACCGGTGGGCAGAGGTGGCGGGGTTGCTCTGTACATAAAATCCGGATATAAAGCTCATTTGCTGAATTTGATCCCTCAGAACGATACTGAGCAACTCTGGGTATCTTTTGAATGTTGCAACAAAAAATATGCTGTGGGCGTTTTTTACAGACCCCCTTCATTTTCCGTTGAAAATTTCCTTAACGACGTGCATCGTCGCGCCTAATTATGACGAACTTACCCTCACAGGCGACTTCAATATTGACATGTTAGCTACCAATACTTGCTCTACGAAAAGATTAAAGGATATCCTGAATTCATATGCTCTGGATCAAGTGATCAAGGAACCTACTCGTATAAGTTCAACAAGCGCAAAAATAATCGACTTAATTATCTCATCTGAGAAAATCCCTCCCAATAATACATATGTTATAGATACGGGTTTATCTGACCATTGCATGGTATCTTGCTGTATAGGATCCACGAACGTAAAGGCAGAGCCTTTCTTATATACATTTCGCGATTTCAAGGCATTTAATCTGAACAACTCATTAGCAGATCTGGAACTCACCAATTTCGCACCTATTCTCTTATCAAACAATATCGATGACACAGTCAGCCTATTTAATGAGATCATAATAGCGCTGTTTGATTTTCACGCCCCGGTAAGAACTATCAGGATTAGTCGACCTAAAGCCCCCTGGATTACTTATGTTATAAAAAAATGATGTCTCTCAGAGATAAGGCTCTCGTGCGGAAAAGTGACTTTTTCAAAACTGAAATGAGTGCGGAAAAGTGGATTTTTCCGCACGCTACTAGAAAAATTTATTACTTCACCGTTGACACTCCGTATATGTGTTCTTCATGTTGAGTTGAACAACATGCAATTTGCGGCAATTCTCGGTAGCCGGACGTTTTTTTTTTAGTGCCCCTGTAAACTTTTTTTACTGTCGGACTACTAGAATGCCCTAAACAATTTGTCCGACAATATTACCACTAATTTTTCCATTATTTTAATGACTGAAAATTAAACATGGTCAATCGGCCATGTTATGACGTCAGAATAGTACCTATATTACGTAACAAGTGTTGTAAAACGCATATTACAACACGCAGTACGTACTATACTTTACGTATGGCCACTGCAGAAAATAGGCAAAAACACACGACTCACAGCCTCAGTAAATAGCTCCTGATGCACGGTAAACAAATCGCACAGTTTTAATAAACAAAACGCAGTTTGATATATCTCGGAAACGGCTCAATCGATTTAGGAGAAATTTTGTATGTAGATAGGATTTTGCTTTTTAAGTTTATCTATATAGGTGTCTTTCTTGGAAAAACACGATTTTACTGATAATAATAATAAAAATGATAATTTTTGGATCTCGAAAACGGCTTCAACGATTTGGATCAAATTTTGTATTTAAATAAGTTATTGCTTCTTAAGTTCATCTATATAGGCGCTTTTCATGAAACAATGTGATTTTACTCATAATAGGTATTAATACTAAAAATATGAATTTTTAGTTCTCTGAAACGGTTCTAAAAATGGTTTGGATCAAAATTTGTATTTAGACGAAGATGAAGTTTTGCGTTTTAAGTTAATCTATGTAGGTATCTTCTTTAGAAAAAAGCGATTTTACAAATAATAATAATAATATTGTGAATTTTTGGAACTTGAAAACGGCTTCAACTATTTGGATCACATTTATTATTCATATGAGGTATTGCTACTTAGTTCATCTATATATACGCGTTTTTCTGAAAAAAGGTAATTTTACGGATGATAATAATAATATGATTTTTGGATCTCAGAAACGGCACACTGTATATGGCCGTGGGTAAAGTATAGTACGTAATGCGTGTTGTAAAACAAGTACGCACTCATGGAATTACGCATTCGCCGCTACGCGACTTCGTGCGTAATTTTTCCGTTCGTGCGTAATATGCTTTTTATAACACTTGTTACTTGTTACAGAAAAGACGCCTATATAGATGAACTTAAGTAGCACTACATCATCTGAATAATAAATTTGATCCAAAAAGTTGAAGCCGTTATCGAGATCTAAAAATTCACATAATTATAATTATTATTTATTAAATCATCATTTTCTAAAAAATACTCCTATATAGATGAACTTAAAACGCAAAACTTCATCTAAATAAAAAAAATATCTAAATCATTGGAGCCATTTCAAAGATGCAAAAATTCATATCATTATTATTGTTATTATGAGTCACATTTTTTTCATGAAAAGCACCTATATAGATGGACTTAACTAGCAATACCTTATCTAAATACAAAATTTTATCCAAAACGTTGAAGCCTTTTTCGAAATCCAAAAATTATCATTATTATTATTATCATCAGTAAAATCGTGTTTTTCCAAGACGCCTATATAGATAAACTTAAAAAGCAAACCCTTCCTACATACAAAATTTCTACCAAATCGATGGATCCGTTTCCGAGATATATCAAACTGTGCGATTTGTATACCGTGCGTGATAAGCTATTTACTGAGGCTGTGAGTCATGTGTTTTTGCCTATTTTCTGCAGTGGCCGTAGGTGATAGTGCTTTACCTAACAAGTGCGGAAAGTAATACTTTTCCGCACGCGATTGCAGACGACGTGTTAGAGGAGTTCGGCCAGAAATCGCGTGCGGAAAAGACACTTTACGCTCGTGTTAGATACACAATTTTTTCTACTAGCGGAAAAAACACCCAAAAGTTAACATAAAGAACATTTATTATTAAATATATATTTCCGTCGACCGTTCATTTATGATGTATTTTAACGCACTCAAAATCGTTGATTAATGACCCCTGTTAATGAATGATTTTCTATTAATCAACGATTTGTTTATATGCAACCCAACATACATTGCTCTTATACATTTTATATTGGTTAGTACTATCTGTCATTATTTATTTGTCAATTTTCAAATAAAATTTCAGAAAATGTTCATTACACCAGTTGTCACTCAAAACCATATATGGTCCCGTGGCGTAACGGTAAAGTTCACCTGTCATGCAACACCAAGGTCGAGAGTTCAAAACCCATCGAGGGTAATTTTTTTTTTTTCAATTTGAAAATAAATAATAAAAAATTATACAAAACTACCACTAAGAAAAATTAAACTATCTTTGAGTAGAGTTAATATAAATAGGAAATAGTGATTGTTTTTTATCGTAATGTTAGATAAATAAACATTGAAAGTGAGATATCTCTATTTTCGAAAACTACTGTCGACGGAAAAGTTTTGTAACAAACTCGTGAATTAAAATGGCGATTAACAATCTCAAACAATAACGCGCTCGCTCCGCTCACGCGTTAAATTATCTCGATTGTTAATCGCCCTTATTAATACACTTGTTCGTTAAATAACCATTAAACTATACAACCATACTTGGTAAGCTTTCTATTTTAACCTTCTGCGACGCAATATTTAAATGTTAGTATAATCCGCAAAAACTAACCAATTCTACTTTTCCGCACTAAAATTTTTTTTCCGCACTAAAAAGATTGCGGAAAAAACTTTTTCGCACTAGTACGGAAAAGTGACTATTTCAAAACTAAAATGAGCGCACGCTAGTGGAAAAAATGTATTACCCCACATCTTATTTTTTCTAGTTAATTCAATATATATTGATTGAAAGTTTGATTTTGTGGAGGAAATCCGATTCTTGACATGATTTTTTGGGTTTGTAACCTTCCACAATCTGAAAATAAAAAAATGTTAATCCAAAGAAATCTGTACAAGTGTAGAAGGGCAAATTAATTAATTTGCCCAATAAGTTACTAAGTTCACAAGACCTTGAATGAAATGAATTGTTGTCAGTAACGTACCCTACACTGAATTTGCCTATCTGAAAAAATTAGATCAAATTAACCAAGAATACTTCCTTTTTTTGAAACGAAGGCAGATACAGCCTCCGAAACGTTAACATTTTTCAAAAAAAGAGAAGTTTTTTTGGTTGATTTGATCTAATTTTTTCAAATTCAGTTACTGACAAAAAGTTATTTCATTCAAGACAGCAGTCTTGTGAACGCAGTGAACTTATCGGGCAAATTAATTAATTTGCCCTTCCACACTTGTACAGATTTCTTTGGATTAACAATTGGGAATCCAAAAAATCATGTCAAGGAGTTCAATATATATTAGAATCTTTTAGGTCCGTCTATAAGTTCGTTAGTCACCCCCATTTAAGTAGTGGTCGCAGTCAGCATAACTGTTTCCATAATAATTTTATTTCATGCCATTTGTATGAAATGCGACCTCTGAATTGTTTCAAGACCATCCAAAGATCAAACCTACCATCACATTCTACATACACTTGATATTTACCATTTTTAGACGTATAATAAAACCGCACATAGCCTTGATATAAAAGCAATGGTTTTTCTAGTTGTGTATAAATTTCCTACATCTCATAGTCATGACCTGCAAAAATGTAGATCAAATGTGCGATGAAATAAATAAACTAAGTTACTTTGCAAATAACAGAACGAGTTTTTACACCGATCAAAACTTCTGGAAATTCATTTCAGGACACCACCCTTCACTGATAGATGATGCACAGAGGGTTTTCTATGTAGTTCATGAAGTCTTGATCCAAGTTAACATTTCATCAAGTTCACTATCAGCAAAGATTCGATAATAATAACAGATTCGTGAGATGAGTCGATTATAGTTATTTTGATTTTTTTATAAAATCATTTCAGATCCTGGTAAAGTGGCTAATGTATTCAACAATTTTTGTTTAGCAGACTCCAAAAATTATCGTTGATGCATCTCACAATCTTTCCAGATGATTTTTCAGACGTGCTTGATAGAACCTCACAATACAATGGTACAACTGCCAATCACAGGAAATGATATGATACACGAATTTGCAGGACTCAAAATGAAACACTTTACCTATAAATGTTAGTATTTCGCATAGATCCATTTTAATAACATCACTGCCCAAGTAACAATTTAAATGTCATTTAATTAGACTCATCCTAGTTTTATGAAAGTTTTACGGAGGTTAGGTAATAACCAATTTAATTTATGCTGGTCATACATTCTTCCTAACACGCTCCCAGAGTAAATAGATCTATGAATCGGTTTTGAAACACTCCTGAAGGCTATAAAATTAAACCATTTATCATTTAAGTATATTTGATTTTAAGAAGGTTTTACAATAATGGCTGTATACACATACACGATACATACATTTGGGCTTCGAATAATCTATATAAACTAAGTTTTATAATGGTTTCATAGCACTCCTCAAGTCCATGCAATGGTTCTAGAATTAAACTAACGATGAGGTTTTATTGAGGTTTTGAGAAGTACTCCCGACAACCGTTATAAGATCAAAGCATAAAACTATTGCTACTTAAATGCCAGTAGCACCCTCTGAACGGTAATTAATAAATCATGAAGGTGGCAAAAGTTTTATGAGATCGTCAAAATAATTAAATGATCTTTTCTATGGCCATAAAACCGAATGAAAGTAATGAAATGTCAAAAGTCAAAATTATACTGTTGTTAATTATTCACCAGATTTAGGTATGTACCAGAATTTCATTCCATATCAATAATCACTGTAGATTCAACAAAACTGACAGAAAAAATCAAACTTATGACCAAAATTGTAGGAATTTTAAAGTACACAAAAATTGACGATTTACATTTTTCCACTTGGACGCAGGTATCTAATTTTGAAGTCCCAAATGCCGAGGAGTATAAATAGATAACTGGAAAAAAGTAATAGTGGGAACTTTCTACCTAAGTAATTCCTAGGTTAGGAAAACAGAAAACAACTATTTCCCCTGCACAAGCCACGCAGGACATGAACTACATCTGTTGTATCAACATATTTGTTGTGTTGCGTTCATTCCTGTGGTTTTTGTGATTTTTGAGTTTTCTTTTATTCGTCGAAATAGAATAAAAAGGAACCGAAGTGCAACATTTTTGGAAGAAGAAAAGCTGAAACTATTCAATTTATTGCAGAGATACAGTGAAATTTTAAGCAAAAGGAACAATTTTTTAATAAAAAAGGAAAATGCTTGGTTGAAAGTGGGGTAATATTGCAATTTAGGGTAGTAAATTACAGTTTCTTTAACCATTGAGATATTCAGCTCTTTCAATGGGCCTATTAACCAAATACACTCTGATATTGCACCAGATAAAGCTATATATTCTGCTTCAGTAGTGGACAACGCAACAGTTGGTTGCTTTTTAGTTATCCATTATACTGAAGCACCAAACAAGCGGAATATATGACCTGATCACCAATATCATTTCTAAAATCTGCATCACAAAAACTCGTTAATATGGCACTGTTACTGCTCTTATAGATTATATATATTAGGGACTTTCGTGCTACAAGCCTCTACACCGCGACCTTTTCAGATCTATTGTGTTTGGTTACT